>OU015493.1:181822802-182225302 GCA_907164885.2 Dolomedes plantarius
CATAAGAACATTTCTTTGTACGAAAGACTCAAGTCGAAATTAATATTTTGCGATTGGTATAACAGCCAATAACTTGGTATGTTTAAATCACTGTTTTTGACTTAAGCCCTTTATACCGGGCACCATAGAGATATGTATTGGAATATGTATGTGAAGGATATATAACAAATATCATGTTTTACCAAAAGACTTCGTTTTAAGTATGAAGTCCAATTTATTTTACTTCCTACACCTTGCTGTAAGTTATGTATTATTCTCATATACGTTCATTTTGAATGGTGGTTATTTTATAAATATCTTTTTTAGTATGTCCCTTCACTAAATCTTCAAAAGGTAAGAAAAAATTTCAGGCTGATATTTAAAACCAATAATCTTTTCTTACACAATTTTTTTATGTAAATCTTTAGTTATGGGTTTTATACTAACGTATAGGAGCGCTCCTTTATTGTTTATTGCTATCACATTCAAAAGATTAAAAGTATCAAGCTAAGGTATCTTAAAGTGACCCCTGAATTAATTCTGAACAGCCCACTATTCTGACATAACATTTCCTATGACTTACCCTTTTTACTCAAATATTTTCACGCTTATTTTAGAAGGAAATTATATGTTCTAACGCAACAGAGTCAACAACCAAAAAAACAGTACAGCAGAAATTTAAATGTTTAAATATTTATTCAAAGTGAGAAATGAAAAACTGTGAGTTAAAAGACAGTTTTTTTTCTATCGTTTAATCGTCATTCGAGATATTTTATTATTATGCACGCTTCTCTCTCCATTTTTATATCACGCACACAATAGAGAAAAAAGAAGTTTAAAAAGCATGAAAGTTGAAACGAAGAAGAAGAAAAAATAGCTTTGAATAAAATAAGAAAAAGAGAGAAATGTGAATGCTGATGTTGGATTGAAATGATGATTGCCATCTAAGGGGAACAAAATTAAAACAATTTTCGGGAAAAGATGAATTTAAAATGCGGGTAAGAAAAATGAAGGTGACAGAGACATTTTTATTGGTTTAAATCTTTTTTATCTTGTTTTTTTTCCGGAGATGCCAGGAAAAGTTTGTATGTTAAAAAAAGTTCCTGTTATCATTTTATTCTTTTTTTTTGTTCTATGATGGAAGGTATACATCAATTTTATCCATCTTGCAATAATCCTATGTAAATATTTCAAACGCAATATATGAGACTAAATAACATTATTTTGTGAACGTTAGCATTTTGTAAATGCAAATAAATTACCGTACTTTTCGGACCACAAAATGCACCTTTTTAAAAAATCGACTTTAATTGGGGCTCATTTTACGGTCTGAAGGTAACATTAAAGTAAAATGACTATTTTATTTCACACACACACACACACACACACACACACACATATATATATATATATGTATATATGTGTGTGTGTGTGTGTGTCTGTGTGTGTCTGTGTGTGTGTGTATTATAATTTTTATTACACATATTTATTTTATATTTTTTTATCTTTCTTAAGTAAGGAATCGAAAATATATACCTAACAAAACCTAACAATTTTATATACTTAACAAAATACAAAATATTCTTTTCTAAAAATCCTCCCATAAATTTGAGGTACATCTTGTCGTATGGTGCGGCTTATGGTCCGAAAAATACGATATTAAATTCTCTACAGCAGATGACAAATGCTGCTAAAATATAGAAGTACTTTTTACTTGGAGTGAAACGTTTACATGATACGTTAGAACATATACATCTGATATGTCGTAATATGAGACTCATGTAACGTATATCAGACTCATGTATACGTTATATGAATCTAATATTTATAAACTAATGAAAATATTCCATAAGTTGGAACTTCTGAAAAATTCTTTCTTTCATATGAAAGTTTTTAGTTTTTAGTTTCTTTGTTGTGATTTACTCAATCGATTCGCAAAGGAACCGTTATTCCACAATTGTGTATGGACTCTTAAAGCTTGGTCAAATAATAGAAAGGATTCTTAAATTAATGAAATAATTAGAATTTTTTAAAAGAGAATAATTTATAGTGAAAAAACGTACTGTCCTTACAGAAAACACTGAATGAATAAGAAAATCAAAAGAAATTGACAAGAGAAAAAGGGATAAATATCAAAAATAATTGCATAAATGTGACAATGAAATTTTATTCAAAATAATTTTCGGTGAAAGAATTTTTCTGAAGGAAATATTTACAGCACAAATTTGAAATTTGACCATCTCCAACAAATTTGCTTCCCAGTAGTCTGAAATCAAATGTTTCTTTCACGCTCCTTAGATTTTTTAAGGGTCAAAAACCCTTCTTTGTTATGTCAACGGAGAGATATTTTAATGTCAATAACTTCAAACGCTCTGTGATATCCCCTGGTAAGATATGACAGATTAACGTAACAGATTACTCGTAGATTAGATACAGCGCAAAATTATGAACACCTAGAACATATGAGAATTAGCAAGGAAAGCACGTGAGTTATTTTTAAAATAAACTTTGAACAATTATTTAATGTTTTATACTTTAATGTAAGAGAAAACTCCGTTTTGTGCATTTAAATCTTATAAATCTTAACTTCAGTTTTAAATATTGCTAACTTCTAAATAAATACTACGAGATTCATTTTTATCAGATTTTGAAAATTCCAAAACTTTCAATAATGGGATGTATCATTGCCGAGGCCACTGATCCCCTCTGTGATGCCCTGCTCAAACCTATTAATAATGCACTTATGTCTTGTGATAATTATTTATAATTTAAAGATTTGACAAAGTTTGAGTAGTATAAATTTGCATTGAAGATGTTACATTCTAAAATTATCGTTCATTGGTATAGTAGCAAAGAAAAAACTTTGCAAATATATCGAAAAAATAATTATTATATACTAATATATGTATATTTACGGGTTTTTAAAAGGACTGATTTGGTTAAATCAGGTAAAAGGTTACAGCTAAATGTTATGTTGTAATTTTTTTTCACTGAGAATCGCCTCAAGTCCCAGAAAACTCGATCACAAAACATAACAGCACTCGATTGTATAAAGTGTAAACACAGTAATCCTTATCCTTGATCACAATTATGGAATTATTAATAGATAGGACATTTTTGGTCACAAAAATTGCGTGACTGGGCATCAGGCATTTGCGTGTCTAGAAATGAACATTTAAACAGACGGCTCCTAATCGCATTTAGTATTAGGTTCATTTTCTGTTTATAAATGGAGGAGCAGTCAAAAGCTGCTGACCGTACAATCAAAGCTTTAATGGGATTCGGTTGTCATGTTTACTCAATGTTCGGCAGTTGTCTTTATCTCGTTTTAATTGGTACAAAAAAGTCATGTGTTTATCAGGTGATTTATCTTGCATTTCATAGAGGCTTTGGCTGTAGGGCTTATTGTAACCAGGCAATCTATGGACGCCATGCTTCCTAAGTGCCTAATTAATATGATGCCGCCGTTACCTCAAATAGGATTGATACGTAGATAAATTATACAACAAAATCAAATGCCTGTCTAACTTGTATAAGGAAAAGCGAGTAATAGATCATAAGACCACAACACAATTAGATATTGTATTTTATGTAATCGTATTTAATTCTCATGAAAAAAATGAAATTACGTATTAAAAATTTATAAAATGGGAGACAAAAGAGTGGTACTTAGTGTAAGATAAAATACTTTTAACACATGATTGAGCGACAATTTTATTTAAATGGGGTCTGAGATTTACAGTTTAAATGATAAAATCTAAGGATTTGCCTGAATCTCATTCAGGTCATATTAAAGGGTGTTTTCAAGTAAAGCAATGTTCAGTTGATCAAAAATTTCTCCAATATGATTTTCCTTTCTCCTAAATTGTCTTCAACATTTGCGTGACAATTAGGCAATCATAAGTTTGTCTAATTGTTTAAATAGAGCGATCAAATCTAAACATGAACTTATAAAAGAAATATTTTGATAAAAAAACGAGAAAAAGTTTTTTTAAATGTTTTTTTTTAATTTTAAAGATGTAAATGATGATCTTAAGAATATTAAATACTAGCTGAATACTCGTGCTTCGCTACGGAGTAGATAAATTCAAATTAAATACAACGGTCAATGTATGCAATTAATGCCAAAAAAAAACAAAAAGTATATTTATAAAAAAATTGTAACGGATATTTTTATAGACAAAATAATGTAGAAGAAAATATTCAAATTAAATACAACGGTCAATGTATGCAATTGATTTCTATGTTTAATATCCATAAAACATACTAATTTGAATTAAATTCTTAAAAAACTTCCATCTCAATTAGTCTAGTGGTTAAATTTTATCTTTTACCGTATTTTAATATTTTTTGTCAATTTATTTCATTGTTATGCATGTGACGATAAATTAATTTAAAGTATCACAAAAAAGAAGAAACCACGTGATCAGTATTTAATAAATTAAATTCTAAAAATTAATCTTTAAAAATTCACCAAAAATCAGAAAATGGAGGTAAAGATTCAAATAATATTTCCTTTTAAAGGAATTCTTATGATCTTTCTCGTGATGTAAATTTTATAACCCTCAAATTATTACGTTACAAAAACAGATTAAAAATTCAATTTTAAAAAATCTAAGAAGAATTTTTCAAAAATCTTTCTTAGTGCACCCCTACTCTATAAGAAGAGTCCCCGTGCAAAATTTCAGGCCTTTAGGTTCAGCGGTTTGGTCTGTACGTTATCTGTCAGTCAGTTAGTCAGTCAGTTACGGAACTGTTTTATATATATATAGATATAGTATATAACCCCCTCTATGGCCATTCTTAGAAAGGGGGTATGAAATTTCCCGTTCTAAAGAGGGAATCGGAAAAATAGGCTCCGTAAGCTACATTTTTAAGCGAATAGGTGGATTTATGGGTGAATTTATGTATTTCAATATCATTAAAAATTGATATTTGAAGTTTTGTAGAACATCATCAGTTTGCAATAGAATGATATACTATTTGTAGAAAATAATTGGAATGATAATACCTTATTTTTCGTTTAATTGAAGATTACTAATCACAGTTAAAACACAAGTTATAGACTGAAAAAGTTTATTTATGTTAAAAATCAAATGGGTGAAAGAAAAACTTTATTATTTACTATCTTTAAAAGATATTTTTAAAAAAGCGTAAAATAGTATAACAGACAAAAACTATATAAAAAAAATAATAGGTTTAGAAGAAAAGGTACTATATTAGAATTATTCGTTACACACGAAAAGACATACCCTCACATTACAAGGGAACAAGGCAATAAAGTGTTTCTTTATCACGATCTTAACAATGACTGCTTCCGAATATCGATTAAAACAGAGCTGAGCTCTTTGACTTTTAAGAATTATTGGAATTCCAGACGTCTGAGCAAGCTTCCTTTATCATAATATCTAGAGAACAAAAGGGATTAATGCAGGCATGTCAGGGAAGGAAAAAATATTCTTGGGAAACGTGTTAATTTCTTCTCTTTTCCAGTCAGAACCTGCAATTTATTCTCTAACAAATGCAGTGATAATTTATGCAGTTCCATGAAAAAGAAATAAAAAAATGGAAAACATCAGGAACTCAGAAAGTTGAAGAGCTGAGAGAAATACGTGAGTGTTTTAATATATGTATTGCAATGCAATTAGGTTGATGTAAGTGGAAAAGCTTACATTAGAATTTCTCTTGAACTCAAGAATATTTTGCAAGAAATTTTTAACTTAAATGAAGAAAGTTTTTTTTCTTTTTCTAAAACACAAAGCCAATCTACAGAGAAAGAGTTCTGACAGTTCTTGAAATTTAACTTCAGGCTTTTTAATTGGCTGGTTGGTGGGTTTTGGGACTGCTGCGGTTATTTACGGCCTTTTGATTGGTGAATATTGGATATCACCAAGAGTGAGAATCTAATATTTTTTTAAAGAAAAATGAAATGGGTATTCTTTCTTTTCTAAAATGCAAAATTTGTATGAAAGAAAAGGAGTTACAAGTGGATAAGTTAGTTTCATAATTTTTTAGACTGAATGTCATAAAAATATATGTTGTTCTCTGAAAAATTTAAACTTTTTTTTTAACTTTCGTAGATCGATACTTGGTTCGTTGTACAGTACAGGACAAGAAAAGTTTTGCTATCATAGGGAAAAATTAGTTTAGAATATTTGAACTGAATTTTCTGTTGGCTTCTTGTTTATGTTATTAATTAATTCATTAAATAGGGAAACTTATTAATATTAAACATTTATCAAATCATAAAACGTACTCGTAACATTTCTGCAGCGTACAATCTTTAACAACTTAACTGACCTTCTCTCTTATCAATTAAAAGATAATATATCCGATACATACAGCTGTTGCCATTCCACTGTAGACATTCTCTAACGTTAATAAATAAATATGCCTTTTGACATTCACAAATAAAATACGCTTACAATTGGACTACCTTGTAAATGTACATGATGCGTTAAATAAAATATTTTTAAAGAAATTTTAAATTAAAGATAGATACACTGTTTTTTCTGAATCCCAAAGTACACATGTGTAAGAAAGAAGTGTAAAATATTTTTTAAATTTTCTTTGCAATTCCATATTGATGCACATTAAATGGTCAGCAACCAGACTGAAAAATCGAAAAATCCTCATTCATTCTGATTAAATTTTTCTTCCCTTTTCATATTTTATAAGTTTGAATATCATTTGTTACTTTATATTCAGCGAGTGATACGGAGATTGTCAGATATGATGATAAAGGAAAATTCAATATTTTTTCCATATTATAATATTCGAGAATATTAGCAATTTAACAGATGTTTTCAAAGCTATAAATGATTTCTGATTTTAATCTACTTTTGCTTCGAAAACTTTACTTAAATACAATGAAACTAATTGATTTCGTGCGATTTGTTAGGCCGATTATTTTTATTACCTTAGAACTGAATTATTGTTTCAAAGCTTTCTGTATTAATAACACAGACTTTATCATGTAATCTAACCAAGTAAGTTTAGCTTCTTTCTACAAAAGATGATACCTAAGCGCTAGCAAACAGCTAATTAACCAACAAGTTGCATTTCCTCCTGTTTTAGTTATAATTTATCAGAGACTGATGGTATCATATCTGTCTGAACTCAATTCATCATGGCAATTAATTCATGGATATGCAAACAAAACCAGAAAGTTGTGTTATAACCCAAACTTTTCTCAGTATACCTTAAAAAAGCGGGTTTTTCCCAAGTTTTTAATGAATAATAGTGAATTAACTAGCATGTATATTATTTTAAATTGAGTTTAATCAGAATGTATTGAAAAATGGATTGATTTTCAGTCTTCTGTAAAAAGCCTCTTATATTCCGTTTTTACGCGCAGTTTTGCTATTTCCCCAGACAATCTGTATGTTATTTCTCTGTTTTTTGTATGACGCAAATAAGCTGCAAAACAATAAACCTACGCATGGAGAATCGGGAATTCAGTGTACATGTCTGTAATTATTTTTTTTTTCTTTTTCCCCAATTCATTTGACTTTCATGCAGTATTTCCTGAAGCGCAAGATTTTTTTTAATGTACTCCATAATAGAGAAAGAAATTTTACACCTTGGGGCATGTTTCATTTGAAAAAAAAATGCAAATAATATTTTTAAATTTAAATTATTAAGGGGGAAAATCTGGTATAGTAGGTTTTAAATGCCCATAAATTCCTTTGGTTGACGAAATTTATAAAATGAATCCTGTCGCAAGGTGCAGAAAAGTTCAGGCTATCTGAAAATACCCTTTTTATTGGATTTTCAGCATTTATGTATCTGTAAACAGTAGACACATTTTCTCCATATAGGTTAACATTCAGATGAACGAATCCCATAGGGTTAATACACATAGGTTAATAAAATATAAAAGTGCATCATATAACTCACAATATCTATAGATGGTGATATCACTTTCACTTTTGTCGTATAAAATATGGAAAAATAAAGACAAATTGAAAATGAATTTCAGAGAGAACAGCAACTAAAGCAAACAGCCTGATGTGAGTTTAGACTCGAATCGTGCTGTTGACTTTATGATGTATTCTTGAAAACTTTTGCTGATAAAGGTGATTAGTGTAGTTTCTTTAAAAATATTTTTATACACATTGTTTTCTGAAAGAATCTCGATGTATTTCTTTATAATATTAGATTAAGCCCACACCCAGTTGTTGAATTATTACTAAAAGCTCAAATATTGGTGAACTCATTTAAAATATCACAACTTATAAATTATCAATGGAATTATTTGTTGCTTTTTTGACAGCGTAGAAATATTTCCTTAATCCATGTAAACATATACGTATACTGAATATTTCTAAATTTACTTGACATAACTAGCTAAGAAGCAAATTTCCTCTAAATCCGAAGCACAGAATATATATTCCACAGGTCAAGTACACGTACAGCGATCGAATAAATTTCTCTTTGCGATTAAATTTTTTCAAGGTTAAAAAAAAAAAAAAAAAAAAAAAAAAAAAACGTTAACTTATGAATGAAGTGTTACGTGTTGTGCGTAATTTGTTTTCATTCATTCACGTGTTTTGGAGTTCATTCATTGATTTCATTTTTTTTTTCTCCTTTTTGCAGCTGCTCTATACCGGGACCAGGAACGACCAGCTCAGGAACACGCTATGAAGTCGCGTGACCATTTGTACAACGACGGTTTAGCGGAAGGCGATCTCATACTTCAGGTAGGGAGTTCTGTTTCGGTATTCAACATAGCATGTGTTTTACATTTTCTTGGTACTTTTCAGCATCGAAATAGGCTTATCTTATCAGCTGTGCCCCCAAGCGAGAATAGGATCACATACACGAAAATTACTTACCTTTGAAAAGATAATCGATTTTTCACTGCGATCATGCTCTTAAAATAAATAGCAATTACATATTTAACGTGACAGCAAAACTCGTGACAAAATACATTGGAAAAGCCCCAAAAATAGACTGACTCTCTCTAGAATGCGTGAAACTTGCAAGTTAGCAAAGCATTATTTAAAACAATTTTAATACCACTTTTTTCCAATTTTTTTTTTATAAAATAAACCAAATTTTAACACTTTATTTTTAAAAAGTACTGTCAACTGGGGTAACTTTGGCCTTTTCGGGTAACTTTGGCCCAACAAACCTATTTTAATATACCTATATACTTATTACACCTATTATACACTCTGCCACAAAAAAAATATGCACCCAGAAGAAATCGAGCTACTATCACGAAACTTGGCAGGAATGTAATCTGGTAAGAGATAGACAAATGGTGGTAAGCGCGCTATGCGCATATGAGATGCGCAGCTAGGAGAGTTTAAAAGCAGGATTGCTCGTACCATAGGGTTGTTCAAACAAATCTGTCGAATTGGATGGACGAAATTGTGACTAGAGATGCCTCTGAGACGTAACCGGCGACAGTACGAACAATTGTCGGACTTTGAGAGTGGGCGTATAGTAGGCCTCAGAGAAGTAGGTTGGTCGAACAGACGTATCGGCCGCCACCTCGATCCGAGGGTATGGTAGTTGCTCAGTGTTGGCAACAATAGATCACGGAAGAGATTGTATACCGTCGCGGAGGGTCAGGGCGTCCCAGGAACACAAATGCGCGTGAGGATCACGCAATCATAAGAGCCGCCATGTCCGCACCAACAACGTCGCTAGAATCGGTTCGACGCCATTTACCTCCTTCCAGACATCCGGTGGTATCAAGGGAAACCATTCGGAGACGACTGGCAGACGCAGGTATAAGGAGCCGGCGTCCATCCAAGACGCCTACCACTGACCCCACATCATAGGCAGTGTCGATTGGATTTTTGCCGACCTCGGGCAAGCTGGAGTGTGACCGACTGGAAGCGTGTGATCTTCAGCGATGAATCCCGATTCAGTTTCAATGCTGATGACCAGCGCATACGCGTGTGGAGGCGGCCAGGCCACCGGTCCGATCCGGCATTTGTTTTCGAGAGGCATACGGTGATTACACAAGGTGTGACAGAGTGGGGAGCGATTTGTGGGGACACACGATCACCTCTAGTCGTCCTTCAACGCACTTTGACGGCACGCAGTTACGTGGACGAGATTTTAACGCCAGTTGTACTGCCTATGCTATCAAGTCGCCCAGGGGCCATTTATCAGCAAGACAACGCTCGTCCACATACTGCGCGACTCTCCCAACAATATCCTCAAGGATATGACGTACTCCCATGGCCTGCCAGGTCACCAGACCTCTCGCCAATAGAGCACGTCTGGGACGTGCTTGGAAGGCAACTGCAGCCGTCCCGGAATACTGGTGAATGGAATACTGGTGTGGGAATACTGGTGAAACTGCCCAGTTGCAAAGATTATGGCATAATCTTCCATGAATCAATGAGGTCATAGGTGACCTCATTGATTCGATGCCATGCCGTGTTTTGGCTTGTATAGCTGCCAGAGGGGGATTTAATACTTACTGATTTGTAACCTTTTTCCTGCCATATCTTCTTAATAAAACGGTCTGTTCTTCTGATATGTAATCATTTGCTTATCTCCTCATACACTACATACATGTTAAGTTTCGTGACAGTAGCTCGTTTCCTTCTGGGTGCATATATATTTTTTTTTTACAGAGTGTATTTAACGCACCTATTGGCCCTTGCAATAAATAAGTGATAATCACAGTCCTTTGTCTAGATACAGCACATACAATCTTTTTTCGTTTGTTGGGCCAAAGTTACCCGCAAAGGCCAAAATTACCCCAACTGACGGTTCTTAGGCTTATGTAGAATGAGAAATACAGATACATAGATGATTTTTCTCTCGTCGCTTAGTTTATTAGAACAAATATATATACATAATTTATGTTAATAACAAATAAATGCGACAATACTTTCATGAAACTTGTGAAAAATAATAAATAAGTAAGAACAGCTTCTTAAAATACATAACAGAAACTAAACAAGCCAAAAAGCTTCAAACATATTGGAACATGCTCCTTTACATGCGGCTAGAATAACTATATATTACAGCTCAAAGCTAGTGACCATTTTAAATTAATATTGTAGATCTTAAGAAGCTTTATGTACAAATAAACTTGATAATTACTTAATAAATATAATCTGGCATATTAAAATAATTAATTGTAATAAAAATAAATTAACAATATTCAGTGAAACTCAGCTTAAGCTAAAAGTTGGAAGAAAACAGGTTCGTCAAAGTATATCCCCAAGTGTGTATATCCCCAAAAAAAGAAAGTTAAAAAAATAATTTGTATATTTTCATTTCATTGTGTTTCCGCCTTTCTCAAAAAGAAATAGTTCTTATATTTTAGCAAATTATGTTTTTTCAAAAACAAATAGATATTTATCATTATTCATGAAACTCCACTATAGAGGGATGCCAATGTCACCAAATTACCCGATGACAACTATTCCATGTTAGTTATGTTTGAAAACATCTCTAAATTCTGATTTAACTTCTGACTAAAACGTTCATTAACAAAGCTTCCTCTTTTTTTTCAACTACTCCCCTCATTACCCTCATTTCATATTTATATATATATATATATATATATATATATATGTGTGTGTGTGTGTGTGTGTGTGTGTATGTGTGTGTGTAAGAGATTTAAAGAGATTTAAATTTTAAACCATAGACTTAATTCAGTAGTTCCAAGTCCCATTTAAAAAAAAAAAGTCTTATAGAGCTTTCATGAACATATTACAATACTTTAACGAGGTGAGCTTTCAATTGATATATATTTTTGTTTAATGTTAAAACAAAAACCCAGAACTTACTCCCATACGCTTTAGAGCTAATACTCATTTAAAGTATCTGAGCGAGGAATATACGTTTTCGTGTTATACCATATCATTACATGTGTGAGACGCACAATCATCAATCGCTATGGAAATTTACAAGCTTATGTAGCTTAACAACCTTATCAATAGAAAATTTAAGCTATGTTTTAAGAGCCTTTCTTGTTATAAGCACGCCGCCTTATGTAAGTTTTTGTCTTGTATTTCACTGGTTTGTTAGTCCTAAATACAGCTTGAAATAGTATATAGTGAAAATCGGGAAACTTTTTCGTAAAAAAAAAATGTTATACTGATAATATGAATAAAATATGTTTCCCCAATTAATTTTTTTTTTCCAACGCGTCAGGCACATGTCTTCACATTCGTCTACACATACCATGAATTTGTTGGCTACCTATTCGCTATGACTTGAACGCTCTTGTGTTGGGTACTCGTAGGAATAGCGTTGGTTCACGTATATGAGAGTCCCATAACATATGGGACCCTCAAATAGGTGAACCAACGCTATTCCTTACGAGTACCCAACACAAGAATATGGGACCCTCATATAGGTGAGCCAACGCTATTCCTCACGAGTGCCCAACACAAGAGACTTCAAGCCATAGAGAAATGCCGCATGACAAAGCCATAGATGTTCCCTTCACCGTAATCATCGGTTACGCATTGTTGAAAAACCAGTAACTACAGTGAAACCTAGGTCCATGGCTACCTGAACTCTGGAGACGTGTGTATGTATATATATATATATTTCAAGCCTTAGTCGGCATTCGAACACGAGCCCACTGAGTGAAAATTCGTGATGATTTCCACAATACGTTGTGGGCAGTGGTGGGATTCAGCCGGTTCGCACCGGTTCTGTAGAGCCGATACCTAATGTAGGTATTGCTTCTGCGAACAGTTTGCTAATGAGCGCCAGCTGCATGATTCACGGGACAAACTTTTTGTAAAAATAAACCTACCCTACACCGGGCAGCCGGTCCAGTGTAATCGGAAAGAAATGGAATCCTACTCCTACAGTTCAAATATTGTTAAGAATAAATCCCATATCTTATGATAAAAGCAAAGAAAACTGCAAGTGAGGACGCCAATCAAATAGCAATATGGAAATATCTTCAATAATAATAGTTTGTCAGGCATTTAATACCTAAAACTCTTCTTTAATCTAGTTTTGTGTACATCTTTCATTGTTTTTATTTGATTAATTAATGCATGAATTATTAAACTACCTTTCGGTATATCTTTTGGTATACTTAAAATGATCATTAGGACGTAGAACCTGTTGTTAATTTATTTGAATCCCACCACTGGTTGTGGGAGAAAATTCATCTACACTAAGAAAGGAAAAATACAGTTTCTGCAAGAAAATATGTAAGATTAAAAAAACTATTGCAAAAACTAAAACAGGCAAAATTAATACCATATAGTTTGAAAAATAGTTGTTGTTGTTGTTGTTGTTGTTTCTTATCCCCCCCCCCCGGCCAGAATTCATTACAGACCAGGTCCATATAGGCTAGTGGACTGAGGGATGCGGCGCCGGTTTATAATGGTACCACGAGGGTCGAAGTCCGATTTAACCAGGTTCCATCTCAATTTTGACTGAGCATCCCCAGGGATGACATATGGGGGGATCGTAACCTCTCACACCCTCTCTGACCTCCTAGGGGTACTTTCCAAACTATGGATTTAACACGCCCTTATCCGGCCTAAATACGGAGGCACTTAATGGCGCTGGTCGGGATTCGATCCCAGCACCCTCAGCACCGAAAGCCGACGCGCTACGACTAGGCTACCTCAAGCTCTTGAAAAATAGTATACTACGTTCCCTCTGGTGCACGTGTCAGTACGACCCAAATGCTAAATAAAAAGTATTTTCTCCCAATAAATGAAAATTAAAAACCGTTAACCACTGCAAAACATAATAAGTCGTAAATATCCTTTGTAGCATGACTGATTTCTGTTAATTGCATCTTATGTGGTGATTATCATGCGAATCTTCTGTAATGCTAGTAACAAGATATTTTCTATTTCACGTACCTCGTGAGGGAAGTCACTAGACTTAACTCAGCGACGGGATAGTACAGTGACTATCCCATCACTGAGTGTATTGGTAGACTACATGGTTAAGAGATATTGAGTTAGGAGCAAGGTTAGGAGACTCGAGGTTAGAAGATACCTGATCAATCCCACTTAAGGAATATATGGAGGTTATATTCGCAGCCGGTCGATGGAAACAACTAATGTTGTCGACTGGAAAGAAAAATTTCAGGTAGTGTCTTCTAACGAAGCTACCGCGGGTTATTAACGTAGGATTACTTATCGTTGCTTACCTCTTTTGTATGTATATGTATGTGTGTATCTATATATGTATATGTACATATATATATATATATATATATATATATATATATATATATATATATAAATATATATATGTATGTATGTATGTATGTCAAAATTTTGACGCATTTTGGTACTTTTCTTTTTAACTGTTTACTGAGTGCCCAAGCGATACAGACTGGGTTTGGCGCATTGCAAAAATTATAACTCGCGACGACGGGCGATTTTGGAGTCTGAAATTTTGCTTTCCGGAGGACCGTTATGGTGGAACGTAATCCTACGTTAAAAAGCAGCACCATCGAAAAATAAATTTAAAAATACATAAGATTTGTTGAAATATTGAATATCTTTACTAGGGATTAGGTGAAAAAAATTTCACCATCCTTCTCCCAGATGCCGACAAGAAAAGCATGTTTACTAAAACGTATCTACATAATTATTTGCTTAAATTATCGACTTTGGTACTATAAAATTTTTGTATTAATATTAAAAACGAACGTGATGGCCACTCATAATTAGTCTAAAGTTTTAAAAGTTTTATCTTTTACCAGATAAACTTAGTCTGTTAATTTCATATGCAGTTTGTTATTGAGGAGCAGTTTCAGAAACTTCTAAATACTACAACCCGTTTTATGGAAGTAGTATGGAATAATATAAAAAATTCCCTTTAGAATGAAAAGTGATCTAAATATTCGTAGATGAGACTTAATGCACATGCATATACACAAATACAACATACATTGAAGTTGGTATCAGTTACACGAAAAAGCATTTTTTTTTTTTTCAAAGCGACCAAGGCAAAAAAATCAGGGTTATAGTCGCATACTCCCATAAAAAATACATGACTCTATAAAAATCCCCAAAACCCACCATTTTTACAACATTATGATCTCTACCGTTTTAAGAGTCTTGACCGTTGCTATGGCTACTCGATGTAAGGGCGGTCAAAACGGAGCTTCTGATTGGCCAGGGACTCGTTGACTTCCGAACGACTGTCCAGCTTCCGCGATACAAAATGGCGTCGCACATAATGACAAGCACCCCCCCCCCCCCTCTCTGCGTTTCTGTGGCAACCGTTGCCAGGTATGCACGCGACTTGGCCAGGAAAGATGATATCAGGGGAAATACGGAGAATGACAGGAATAAGGAAAAGAGCCGGGGAGGGAGGAGGCGGGAGACAGCTCTATATGGATTATGGGACTAACAGAAAGGGGGTTCGTGGAATGCATAAGAATAACTTGGCATTTTCTTTATTTGAATCTCGGATAAGTAAATTTGACGTGTTCGCAACTTCTGTGGAGCAAGATCGCACTTCCATTCATTACACTGCACTGCAATATATAAAATATGTCCCCGGGACATATATATCACCGTCTATTCTTTTCATGCAGTCTTCACCCATTTCGTAATTCAGTAGATTCACTCTCCTAGTCCATTGCTTGAAATCACCGTTTACTTTACATACATTTTTCACCCATTTTGTAACTCAGCAGATTCATTCTCGTAGTCCATTCCGTGAAATCACCGTTGTTACTTTACATGCATTTTTTACCCATTTAGTAATTCAGTAGATTCACTCTCCTAGTCCATTGCTTGAAATCACCGTTTACTTTACATACATTTTTCACCCATTTTGTAACTCAGCAGATTCATTCTCGTAGTCCATTCCGTGAAATGACCGTTGTTACTTTACATGCATTTTTTACCCATTTAGTAATTCAGTAGATTCACTCTCCTAGTCCATTACTTGAAATCACCGTTTGCTTTACATGCCATTTTTCACTCATTTTGTAACTCAGCAGATTCATTCTCGTAGTCTATTCCGTGAAATGACCGTTGTTACTTTACATGCATTTTTTACCCATTTAGTAATTCAGTAGATTCACTCTCCTAGCCCATTTCTTGAAATCACCGTTTACATGCCTTTTTCACCCATTTTGTAATTCAGTATATTCACTCTCCTAGTCTATTACTTGAAATCCCCATTTTTACTTTATATCTGTTTTTCAGTCGTTGGTGGAGAACACTACTTTGAAAAATAAAAAAAAGTTTGTTCGGGTACATATATGCAAAACGCTGATTAAAAAGGGCGCTTAAAAAGTTTAAGAGCATTAAGATCTACTGAGCTCATGTATTATGTAGAATAACCTACCAGATTCTTTCCCTTGTTTGTGTTTTCAATATTCGGAAAGTTCAGTGATTTAGTGAATAGGCCATCAAGGAAATTAAAGGGCTTTATATTAATATTATACAGATACCACGATCAAGTTCCTACATTCTTTTTTAGGAAATCAAATAATTTTATTTCAACATTCAACTCTTTCCATGGCGTATAAACTTAAATGTTTGGAGATCACAGTCTAATGGATTGGCGTGTAATAATGTTCTAGTCAGGTTAATACATATATCATGTATCAAACCTTTAAGATTTCTCAGTGATTTTCAAGAATTATAATAATATTATGTGGCTAATTTAAAAACTGTCTCTCTATTTCCTGATATTAAAGCATTCTAAAATTCTATGCAGTAAATTTGTGTATGATTACTAAAGATCTAGGCAGAGCGGATACCCTATATTCAGACTTTTTAACTTCTAAATTCAATAACTCTACACTATTACCGTGTCAAAAGGTAATAGCATTTTGTGAAAATTGCATGCATAACACTTTTTGTCAGTACCTAGAAGTAAATTCTATAAAAATTTTGAGTACCAAACGATTTTAACATACTCCAGACTTTTGCTATGAACTTAAAGGGTCGGGAAGAATGCACGCGACCCCTTTTAGGGAAAATTGTCCCTTATGTAAACAAAATGATGTCAACATAACAACTGCAAAGCAATCCGAATACGTACAAAGTATAGATACTCGAATATAAATTACAACCATAATATACGTAACACTATAATAATCATTTGTATTTCCTTATATTATACTTTACACTATAGAATAAAGGAACAAAAAAACCTCAAAAGTATAATATTCTTATTTATAAATGCATATACCAACGCATGCATGTATTTAAACAGGGAATATGTATACATACATATATATATATATATATATATATATATATATATAGGTGAAAATCAGGTGTTCATATGAAACCACCAGCTATTATAATCTCTTAGCAATCTCCCAAAATCTGCTACCGCTGATGCACGTTTTCCAAACAAGACTGGAAGGTAACGAGATCTCAACTTTGGCCGTTAAAAGGCTAGGTCTCATGTAGTATTTACAATACAGTAAAGAGATCTGAAGGAGTAATATACTTCACCTCTATTCAATCGCGAAATAAATATTGGGTTTACTCCGTATGGGGTTCCTTTACAAAGCGTAAGGTGAAAGGTCGGAACGGTGGCATTGATAGCCCGGGGAAGGGAAAATCATTGTAGACGCCATCGGTTAGTGGTAGCTGTAATACCTGCACATCAAAGGCCGAAAGTGATCGTAATGAATAACATTCTTTTTGGGGTTTTGCTGGATAATTTCATCGGTAGAATGTTTTAATTAAGGAAAAAGCTTAATTTGTCACTGGAGCAATTGGATATATTGGCCAAAAATAAATTGCTTCTTGGATTACGTCCCTATAAAGGTTTTTTGGGGTAGAAAAATCCGTAAATCTTAATAAATTAAAAGTGAAAAATGAGCTAAGTCATGAATTAGGGAATATCAGGATTAGTAATTCGGTTTATATCCTTTTACATATTTTATTATTTGCGATAAATTTCTGTGGTCTGAAGATCTTTACAAAATAAAGGGACAATTTATGCAAATAATGATTTTTAAAGTTTTAAAAATCATTGTGCAAAAAATTATTTTAACGTATTTATTTTACATTCCTCAATAACGGTCCTTCGGAGAGAAAAAATTGTCCTGCGTCGCGAGTTACAATTTTGAAAGCGCGCCAAACCCAGTAGCAGTAAACAGTTGAACAGAAAAGTACCAAAATACGACACACAAAAAAAGAGTTAAGAAACGATAAGGAATCCTACGTTAATAACCCGCGGTAGTTTCATTAGAAGAGACTACCTGAAATATTTTTTTCAATTTATGCAAATAATGTGGTTATATTAATTTCATAAATTTATTATTTGTGGTTATATTATTTGCGATAAATTTCTATAGTCTGAAGACGTTAGTATCCGTTATAGAAGTAACGTATAAAAAAGAAACTTCACCTTAAAAAAATTTAAAAACTTTAATGACTGGTAGAATAACATCAGTGGAGCAATTACCACAGAGTACATAAAAAAACCAACAGTCCTTGAGTATAGAATTTCTAAAAAAGAGTTATTAAGTAACAGATATTCCCTGAAACTTTCTAAATAAAAATTCCTAGTCTTTTTCAATTATTAAAGGTCTCTAGTCTTTAATATTTTTGTTTGAGTAGTATTAAATTTTATCAAAACTAAGTTACTATACAGACATATATTTCTATATAACAAAAAAGAAATGTCATTTCCGACTATAAGTATTAAAATCACCTCTATTATTTATGATAATTATTGGAAGAAGGCCCTAAAACGCAAAACCCTTCGTTTTATTAACACCACTTTAGTCACGACTCTTGAACATGCCCTTTTCCATGCATATATCTATCTATTCGCTGATCTATATGAAAAACGGGCTATTCTCCAAAGTTGATACCTCGCTACCCGAAACTTTCTCTTTATTCGATTATTGGCTGTAAAGAATTGCGTGCTACCTCTAACAGGAATATAGAGAGCATTACATCAGGGTGTTGTGATTCATCGAGGGAAGAAATTAGTTTATTATACGGTTTGAGTTATTAAATATCTTGCAGTTAAAGTCCGCCATCTTTGCTCTTTATTTAGATGGGAAGTTGAAGAAACTTTTCTGAAACTACCTGAGAGCTTTTTCAAGAGAATTCTATGTCTTGAATCTTCTCTATAAACTGAGTGATTGGGTTGATTTATTACATGCATTTATTTACCATGCCGGTAAAGAAACAGAAGTAGCATTAGAAGTAGGCGGTAAAGAAACAGAACAGTGTATAGTTTACTTAAAATATTAAATTCAATATAGAAACGTACTTCAATTTTTTTACATCTCTACATTCACAGGGAAGTTAAGAAATAATGGCCTGTTTAGAACAGACGGAGTCATTTTTTAGTTTTCTTGTTTAAAAAAATGAATAAATAAAATAAGTAATTATTGGGGCTATTTGTTGCTAACTACAGAGTCTTCGTGTTTTGAATCTTCTCTTTTAACTGAGTGATTGAGTTGATTTATTATCTGTGTTTATTTACCATCGTCGATAAACAAACAGAAGTATAACCAACTCTAAATGTTGTAGTCAATATACCTACATATTTCCATCTTTCTTACACCTCTGTATTTTGGGGAAAGTTTTGTAATAATGACCTGCTGAAAACTGATGGAGTTTTTTTAAATAAACAAACGAACAAATAAGATAATTAGGGAGATTATATGCTGCTAACTACGAAATATCCGTGTTTTAATCTTTTCTATAAACTGAGTGGTTGGTTTGATTTTATTACCTGTATTTATTTACCATGGCGGTAAAGAAACAGAAATATAGTTTACTTAACATATTATTTTCAGTATACAAATGTATTTCGATCTTTCTCAGAACTACTTTCTCGGGGAAGTTTTGCATTACCTATTTAGAAGTGAGGGAGTTTTTCTTTTTTAGTTTTCTTGTTTTAAAAAATAAATAAGTATAAAGGAGACAGGTTGAGGTTATTTGCTGTAAAAAAAGAGTGATAAACACAAAAAAATAAGAAAAATGTTTGTAACTATGTACAAAAGTAATTTTGCTCTTTCTTCAGACAAGAAAATATCTGATATGAATGCCACAGATATGGTTTAAACTAGGGGTCTTCAACCTTTTCATGCTCGCGGGTCACACCAATAAATTCGCAAAGTTCCGCGGGCCATACATTTGTGAAATAAGTAGTGTGGCAGAGGAAAAAATGCATTATCTGCAAATGATCTTCAGCCTTTGAGATGATTGCTCGATTTGCTTTTTATAGCATGGTGATGAAGAATTAGTTCCCTCAAAGCACGTCACTAAAGTTTTGTGTGTATGGTGTGTTTTAAAAATTATTTTGCACTTTTATAACCAATATTAATTTTAAAAAGTTTTTATTTATTGATTTCTACAAACAACAAAAAATGGGAGTTGAATCAATGTATTTTGTACTTTATATTGCATGAAACAGAACGAATGCAGGAAGACGAGACGCGCGTCAGGTTCTGGAAATAAAGAGCCTTGGCATGCTGCTTTTTGTGTTTATTTTGTCTTAAGATTCTGAATACAATTACCAGTTTATTATTTTGATAAGTCTATGTGCCGTGGGCTACTTTTCCCCGTGCATTCTTGATCGTCTTAGTGTGAGAGAATTTGCCGTTCTAAGTTGTTGTTGTTTTCCAAATTTATATCAAACTTTCGTTTTGCATGATCAAAATGTTTCGGTCGGCCATTAAAATACCTTCGGGAGACCACGGGTTGAAGACCCCTAGTTTAAACCATTAGATACTAAAATGGAATGTTCTCTATCCTGATTAGGGACATTAAAAATAAGTTATTTAAAAGGCTTTTAGGTGCTAAATAGGCTAGAATTTAACCCTGCTGTCCCTCTTGCTGTATGCTTAACAAATTAGACCAGCAAATGACCAGTGACTGCCTAATGTACGGTCCTCAAACATTGAAGACATAATGGGATCCGCATGAAAATATTTAAACGCATAATACTAACTTATTAACCTTTTTCTTACGAGGTGGGATAGCATGTATCCCAAGAATACGGGCCCAAGAATGAACACATATATATATATATATATATATATATATATATATATGGGGGGGGGAGAACGCCCTCTGGCGCTCTCTGCTGACACCCGCCGCCTTTGAATGTAACCTTGCCAGAGCGAGAAAAGCGCTTGGGTATATAGGATGTGTCTGCGCGGCATACAGGAGAATACGGGGCGAAGACGAGTGATGACGCCATTTTAATGTATAAGACGTATTTTACCTGCATATGGCGGAGAGACTTCTGTTTTATCCTGTAAACGACTCTCCAACGACGCATTTTAAATTGTCTTAGTGTAAAGTACCTATTATGTGTTATTCGTCATACGAATTGTCTCATGTAAATAATAATAATCGTATTTGTGTAGCAGTATTCGTGTCATTAGAGTGAAGTTTTTGATGATCCCAAAAAACCCTAGACACCAACCTTTCCTTACACACACACACACACACACACACACATATATATATATATATATATATATATATATGTGTGTGTGTGTGTGTGTGTGTGTGTGTGTGCGTGTGTGTGTGTGTATTGTATATATATATATATATATATATATATATATATATATATATATATATATATATAAACCCCCTTAATGGCCGTTCTTACAAAGGGGTATGAAATTTCCCGTTCTAAAGAGGGAATTGGAAAAATGGGCCTCGTAAGCTGAATGTTAATCTGGAATCTGGTGCATGTTCAGTATCATTTCATGACCAGACTATACTATGATGTTCATTAACATCCCTTGGAACATTTATTTGTATTTTATATCGACACTGACAAATACTGAGATGACACCTACTCTCTTGTCTTTTTCATGTTCTACTTTTGAAAAAAGAATGTTAATATTTAGAAAATACAAAACTGAATTACGATTGTGTAATTTCGGCTACAATTACAACATCCACTTATATTTATTTAATATGTGTTGCATTCATTTATATTCATTATATTCAAACACGTTTTGTTACCACAATATTCTGTTATACTTGTGAATAAAAAGAAATTCTTCAATAATAAATATTTTCTGTCTATATAAAACACATTTAAATTCAATTTTATAACTGGATTTCAAAATTAAATAAAAATAATTAACTATTTTTCATTCATTGTCTGAAAGTAAGACACGATCAATATCAATTATAGACTTAGATATATATTTTTTTTTTTTCAAAAATTAGTTCAAGCAATTTACTCGGAAATTCCAATGCGTAGAGCCGTTACAAATGCTAGAAGAAATAAGTTTTTTTCTCCCCAGAGCTTGAGCAGGGTAGAAAAAAGAAAATATATTTTCATATACGTCCTCTCGTAGATTGGTGTGAGAGGAGGGGGGGGGGGGGGGATCCCGTTCTTCATTTTATGTTCTTCAGTCGTAATAAGCGTAGTTTAAAACGGAGCGCTTTTCGTTCATCTGAGCAGGCGCCACTGGGTCCCGGCCTCATTAGTAAATGTCATTGGTGAATAGAATGGCGAGAGATTAATAGACAAATTCTTTACACTTCGGGATCGGTTTTGACAAGTCGATGTGCCTAGCAGTGGCAGCGGTGTCTTTTGACATTTGCGTTTCCTAGGACGAAGAGAGCGTTTTATGGTTGCCCTCAGCTGCGCCTTCGACCGGCACCGGGCCTCGTTGAAAGAGGCAGAAATTAGAGAGACTTAACTATCACAGACGCGAGAGAGAGGGGGGGGGGGGGGGGCGGGCGGGAGAAACTAAGTCAGGTGAAAAATTTTACGTGTTACTTATTTTTGCTTTTTAAGAAGACACTGGACCTTTATTTGAGCAAATCTTTTTTATTGTAATATTGATTGTGTTATTGTAAAAATCAATATATATCTATAGGATAATCGTGCCAAAATAGGTTTTCTTTTCAAGTAAAAAATTATTGATGAAGCTTCTACGAAAGAAGTAATAAACTTTAAGTCTGTTTTTCTCAAAACAAATTTAATAGAAACTAAGTCAGGTGAAAGATATTTACGTTAATTACTTATTTTTGATTTTTTAAGGAGACACTAGACCTATATTTTAACAAATGTTTGTTATCGTAATATTGATTGTGTTATTGTAAAAAACAATATATATCTATAGGATAATCGGGCCAAAATAGTTTTTCTTTTCAAGTAAAAAATTATTTATGAAGCTTCTACGAAAGAAGTAATAGAGCTAAGTGTAGTAATAAACTTTAAGCCTGTTTTTCTCAAAACAGATTTAAGAGAAACTAAGTCAGGTGAAAGAAATTTACGTTAGTTACTTATTTTTGCTTTTTAAGGAGACACTGGACCTTTATTTGAGCAAATCTTTTTTATCGTAATATTGATTGTGTTATTGTAAAAATCAATATATATCTATAGGATAATCGTGCCAAAATAGTTTTTCTTTTCAAGTCAAAAATTATTTATGAAGCTTCTACGAAAGAAGTAATAGAGTTAAGTGTAATAATAAACTTTAAGTCTGTTTTTCTCAAAACAGATTTAAGAGAAACTAAGTCAGGTGAAAGATATTTACGTTAATTACTTATTTTTGATTTTTAAGGAGACACTAGACCTATATTTTAACAAATCTTTGTTATTGTAATATTGATTGCGTTATTGTAAAAAACAATATATATCTATAGGATAATCGTGCCAAAATAGTTTTTTTTTTCAAGTAAAAAATTATTTATGAAGCTTCTACGAAAGAAGTAATAGAGTTAAGTGTAGTAATAAACTTTAAGCCTGTTTTTCTCAAAACAGATTTTTCAAGGTTTTTAGATATTTTAAATGGTCCCTGCGACTTAATTTTTCTTCAAAATTCATGAAATTGATAAGGAAGAATCCTGATATTGTTTACAAAGAAACTGGGTATGCATTTTGCAATTAGACTTCACTAAGGTAATTAAATTTGATTTAAAGCTTATAAAAAGGAAAAAAATTAATGAAAAACGAGATTGAAATCAGAAAAAAATCTCTCAAAAATTAACTATTCAAGGGATTAAATAATTGATACCCTGATTTGTTTATAATACAGTTTTAAGTGATTAAAATGCAAAATCGAGAAAATGTCTTCAAAATTAAGTCACAAGGAGCATTTTAAAATTTAGTTTATAAATTTTAAATTTTTTGAAAAATCTTAAAATTATAAAGTTATAAAAGTATTCTACATAATTATGGTGATTTGTATATATATACAAAAATTCATATCTCTATGAAAAAAAAGTAAAAATAAATAAATTTTGACGTCCACCGTTCCCTTAAGCAATTTGGGAAAATTAAAGGTAATCTATCAAGGAAAATGAGCTACACCTATATCTGCCTATACGGCCGCTCTTTATACGGAGTTTCGCTATAACGGCCTTTTTTTAATTATGGCACTTTTTCCATTTACGGCCCACAATGTTTCGCTATACGGCCACAACAGCTGAAAGTGATGATGGCAGCATATTATAGCTTAGTGATTCTTCATGTTAATGTTCGTCATCACATTAAAACAGTTTTAACCATTTTATTTATTTATTTTTTATTATATGTATACATATGTACGTATGATTTCTTTTGTTTTAGTTTATATATTTATTTTTTGAATTTCTGTTTATTATTACATTGTTTTGTACTTTCATTTTTATGTAAATATTTTTATGGGAAATAAAAAGAATAAATGCTTTATGAATTAAAAAACTATATTATTTACAAAAAAAAATTGGAACAGATCCAATTAAATTTTTATGGGTTTGTATCAAAATAATTGATTTGTTATACGGCTTTTCGCTTTACGGCCAACTTTTCCGGAATGTATCTAGTCCGTAAAGCGATGTATGGGTGTACTTTATTTTAATTATTGTTACACAGTATGAGAACTCTTTCTTGGTTCCTTCAACCTAAGATTTCAAAGTCATTTTAGGTTCGTCTAAAAGGTCTCTAATTTATATTCAAAAGCTATAAACGTTTTTCTTTTAATTTATATTTCCGAAATTTAAGAAAAATCGCTGGTCGCAAATTTTATAAATATGCTAAAAACAAGAGAGGATTTTCCTTTTCAGATGACATAGATTATAAGCTTGGAATATAACTAGTTGGTAACCGTCATAACATGACGGCTAGATTGTAAATAAATGTACAAATACTTAAATTATACTTAACACATCATTGCCAAATGTTGAAAATCATAATAATGGGCGGAAACAAATTAATGTGTTAGGCGGCCTCGTGCTTAGTGAGTATCTAAAGCCAGATTTAAAAATGTCACTGAGTATGCGCAGAAGGCAATTTTTTTAAATTGTAAATTATCGCTAATTAAACAGTGCGAAATAAACAATTTCCATCAGGTTTAGTCTTATATTTTACAAACATAATTATCATAAAAATAAAAATGGCAGGGAGAGATTTAGGGAGACTCCTCGGAATAAACGTGTTTATCATTAAAACATGTCACTGAGCATGCGCATAAACAGTGAGTTTCTAAAAACAGATTTAAACATGCCACTGAGCATGCACAGAAATCAATTTTTTAATTATAAATTATCGCTAATCAATAGAAATTGCGGTTACAAAAACCAAATTTGACAAATCTACAGATTACAGTCTCTCGTTTGAGACCAAAATTAAGTCAATGGATACAGTAGTTTTCTCTCACAGTCTGCCCAAAAAGCCGGCTTAGCAACTTAAATATATAGATTTCCCTTTGCTATATCAACTTGTTTGGTTTTTTAATAGAAAACTTAAATCAATAAATCTCTAGTTTTCCTTTATTCCATCAAGTCTTACATTACATTACAGTGTATCGTTCACCTGCATAGCATTAAATAAATATGTTTTAATGAAAAATGTTACTCATTCTACTTAGTTAAACAGGAAAACTTTTCTCCTTACATTGTTCTGGGACTCTTCAGTCTGAAAGAGTTAATCCAGGTGTAATATCCTGAATAACCAATTTGTACCATTAATATTATTGACATTTAACTATGTATTAAATGTGAAACAAATTGTTATTTTAAATAATAGATTACAACAACAGTTACTATTTACATAAAATTTCTCACATGACTATGTCTTACCAAATATTGGAATATCATCATAAAAAAAACTGCGACATTGAGTTCAAGTCATATATATATATATATATATATATAAGACACAGCTGAAAGTGAAAACCAGTATGACCTCTAAAGCTACTTGCAGCCAGGAACTAAAAGCATGAAAAGATAAGTATTAATATGTTTTAAACAGCATCTCGTCATCAGCGGTGCCGATACTGTCTAAAAACCAATGGATTGTTTCTGATAAGTATGATCTAAACAATAAACATTCTTAGACACCGTACAATCCATTAGAAACAGAAGAATTGAATAACAAGTTACTTAATCAAAGAACGCCAAGCCTGGCGCTAGAAAAAGTTAAGAATAGGAAACCGCAAGAAGATTGACATCACAAAACTTTCAACCATAGAGCAAATGGAAACACAGAAGCAGACTTACTAAGGAGACTGTGTTATAAGACATATTAGCCTAAATTAAATTAGTTTTTTTATTATGACTAAGAGTTATTTTTATTATTTATTATTTAATATTATTTTTACTTAAGAATTTAATTATTTTTTATTAATTTTAATTTTTAGTAGTTATTTACTCTTATTAATCTTATAAGTTTTTATTACTAATTAATTGCAACAGAACAAGCTATTCATTAAATCTAAAACAACCAATTATGTGCTTGGAAAGACTATCAGGGTAATAATTACGTTTTAGCAAATCTAACAAATCTAAAATATGCTTATTCCTATTGTCTTTAGAACAAAGCCTATTTATACGTACTAGCTGATTTACAATAATGTTTTAAAAAACAGATTTATGTAAACAAGTTAGGTAATTTTGAAATTTAACAATATTAAAATCATAATCTGATCTTTTATCATATAAGTCAAATGTATAATTACAATTTGAATTTAGTTTAATGTTAATATCTAAAAAGTTTACATTAATATTATTTTGGCTACTGTATATATATATATATATATATATATATATATATATATATATATATATATATATGCAAACAATAGCTTACTATACATTTATATCGAGGTATGAAAACTTTCAAGTACATAAATCCGATACGCGCAGTAGAGCAACACAAAGATGTGAATCGTGAATATCATTTATTTAACAGGCTCTCTTTTGTAAACAAACATACATTACACGTGTCCATTCATGGAGGGGGTATCATTCCGACAACACATCCATAACACTGTAATGAAATGAGTCTGCATTTTCCGTCGGTTCTTTTCTTCTCTCTTTTTTACCTGACGCCATTTTGACCTTTGACCCAGCATCTTTTTTTTTTTCTTTCTTCCACTGCCCCAATATTTACCCACGACCACAATGGGGAGAATTTCGATTTCCTTTTCAAATCATCTGAATGGAAGTGTAGGGGAAGAGTCGCGATTTCTGTAGGGGAAGATTGGATTCTTTATTTATTTATTTATTTATTTTTTTCTGGTCGGATATATTTTTTTTCCCGAAATACTTGATCGATTTTTGTTGAGTGTGTGTGTGTGTGAGGGGAGGGAATGTTTGTGTGTTTTTGTAGATGTAATGAAGAACAAATGGCCAGCCAGGTGTATTTCAGATAAATTATGAAATATCTCCGCTGGGAGAGACTCTCGAAAGACTGGCGGGAAGAACGAATAAGTCGGCGTCTTTGTGCGTCAATTATTAAATAGTGCTCACGCTTTAATCGTATGTCTTATCCCCATACCTGAACAATATATTATTTATTAAGTTATGAGCAATTCGTGATATCCTAAACTGCCAGAGCCTATAACATATGGATGTGGGAAGGACTTGAAAGGATGTAAAAAATATATACAAAACGTATTATCAGTATTTCGTCTCAGTTGTTGATGTTAATTGAGTCTTTACAGCATTCAAGGGACGTCATACATATAAGTCAGAATTGCATTTAAGAAATGTTTTTACCTTACGATAGAATTAATGAAATATTCTTAGATGTTTCATTAGATATGTTAGCTAAAGTCGCTAGCTACTGGAGCTTCTTGGTGACAAAATACGAACCAAGGAAATACGTTTTAGAAGTAGATCGTAGAATGTCACCCTAATGAAATATTATTATCCATTTCATTAAGAGGTAAATATTAACCTTTTCTCTATGGGGTGGGTAGCATGTATCTGAAAAAGACGGGCCCAAGAATGAATATATATATATATATATATATATATATATATATATATATATATATATATATATACATACATATATATATATATATATATATATATATATATATATATATATATATATATATATATACATATATATATATATACATATATATATATATATATATATATATATATATATATATATATATATATATATATATATATATTATTTCTTTTATTTGCCCCCAAAAATGTATAGATTGTAAGGAAAATGATCCACAAACGAGGAGTCCTAAGTGGCTCTTGCCCTCTTGTAATAAAACAATTCATGTTATAGAGTTGCCGTAAATTTTCATTCTGAATTCCATAGCAAATCTAAAAAACACATAGACGTGATTCTTTGAGTGATATATTAACTGCTTTGGGCAACTGAAGATCCTTTGATAGTTCAGTACTTGTTTTGAAAATTTAATAATATTCTTAAGTATATGTTGTGATTCATGGTATATATTTCTGTTTTTCTGTTCTTATAGGCTCTTAGTGGTTTCCTCCTCATCCTCACCTGTGACGGTGAAGTCTTTTATACATCGCACACAGTAGAAACATATCTAGGCTTTCATCAGGTAAGTGCATTTTTCTTTGGGCCTCGGAATATATTTACGAAAGAATTCATTCCGGTGAACTGAAACTAAGCTAAAGTGAAACTGCTCAAGAGCGCTCAATGAACTAGGAAACTCTTTGTATGTAAAAACTAAACTAAACTCACGGAACAACAGTCTGAATGTGGACCAAGCCGTTGGTGCCCATCTCCGCTTTCTTGACCGTGCGGGGTTGGGGTCAGGTAGCATGTTTCGGTCAGGTGGTCAACCTGACGCGGGACCCCCAGAGTTTGTTCCCAAGCATACTTGGCCCTCATTTTATCGACCCACTCAAGGGATGAAAGGCTGAGTCGACCTAAGGCAGTCGCAGGATCGAAACCTGAACCTGTGGTGTGGCAGCTTGAAGCTTTTAACCACTACGCCACCAGTCGTCCTCTGTATGCAAAACCTATTATACTTAATGATACTTAAATTATCCCTGTTCGTGATGAACGTCTGTTTGAGTTGTCAAAGTACAAATTGGACCGAAACATAATTCACGACCAAAAAAGTACTAAGAAATATGAAAAAGATACTAAGTTTTAGTCTTTAACAACGGTTGCAGTTGTAACCCAAATGAAATAAATTTTTAAAAAAATCTTAGAAAGTAGGGGGGAGAAATTTTTGCATACCACTTTGTTACTCCTTTTATCATAGGCGTAGCGTTGGGGGGGGGGGGGCCGTGCCCCCTCCAAACTTAACTCGAAATAAATTAAAACTTTAATAGAAGTTCAGTTAAAATCGAAAAATTGTAGAAACCTTTAAGGAAGTTGGTTTATTCCCGCTTTTTCAAACTGTGACACTGGAGATTCCGATTATGTCTTTAGCCTTAACATACTTTTTAACAATGATAGGATCCATAACAAAAATTCGATGCTATATTTTTTTCTCGTTTTATTTTTATTACATTTATTTTTATCATTATATAACTTTTGAATACTACTCAAACATCAATTCTATTGTTATTCAATTTTTAAAAAATCATAATATTTCATATTTTAGGGACCGTCCGGTAGTCAATGCGCTGAGGAGGCCCCTAACTGAATTCAATTCGTGACCCCCCCCCCCCCCCCCCAACCAAAAAAAAAAAAAATTAGAAGCACGCTACGTCTATGCCTATCATGTTTATTGCGCCATGTTTATAGTACCACAAAATAACTTGATTATTTGAGCACATAATGATGCATTCGTATAAGAAGAAAAATTTTGAAAGCAACACGAAATGTGTCTTTAATCAATCGACATTTCAAACATGATTTTGATTCGGTTAAAGCAGATTTCGGTTAAAGCAGTTAATACGTATAAAACAATACTTTCCAAACAATATCGTATTCATTCTCCTGTTACAAGTCTATAATGTGAATCCCGGTATTCAGTCTACGGTGGACCTCTCTGAGGTAAGCTTTGTTTCACATTCATTATTATCTACCTTGAACCAAGACCAAATTAATAAACCCATACACCCTCACATCTCTTGCCCTACCAATCACTTCAAGCCGCGGGACAAATACTTCTCTCATTAGCCGCAGAGTACGACTCTGTAGCATTAGCCGCGTCATCTTCCGAACTCCGCCCCTAAAAAGGGTTCCATTTTTTCTCACCCCCCCCCCCTTTATATATCTAATCATTTCTCTCTCTCCCATGAAGGAAAGTAGGGGTTTATTCGCAGGGTACGGGCGAATCCAGGCGCCGTATGCGAACGCCGTTCTCGTATGGACTCGGAGATAGACATCGAATCATTGCATCATCTGAGTAATGAGGTTTTGCCCTGAGAAGGGTTGCCAGAAGTGAAAGTTGGCGGTCGGGATCATTTTGACTTTGGCTCGAGGTTGAGAAACGCCGCCTCGTTGTCGGAAGAGGAAAAAAAAATAATTCAGTGGCGATTATCAGTTATAAATATTCGGTACTTCTCAGTTTTCTAGAGTCTCGATATTCTGAATTTTATGGTTTAAAATCATTGTTTTCAATATTGTGGTCGTGTGAAAATATATTTTGGTATCGGAGACTGGCAACACCAGTTTTTACTTCTGGTTAAGTTCTGTAATTTGCACGTTCAGTCACTTCGGAAAGGAGTTGCTAATAGCATCTTCTTATTAAACTTAAGATCAAAATATTATATTCTATGTGGCAGAATAGAATGTGAAAGTTATTTTACAGTAAATTTCAACAAATTTAGGAGTAAATGCAATTATATATACATATATATATATATATATATATATATATATATATATATATATATATATATATATATATATATATATATATATATATATATATATACAGTTGAATCTCGATCGATCGTTCTCCGAATCGTCGTTTTCCCGTATGCTTAGTTTATTTCACCCAGTCCCGACTGTCATATTGCTTTATTATGTTACCAGATCTATCGTTTTCCCGCATTTATCGTTCAGTTCAGCCGGTCACTTCAAAAACGATAGATCGAGATTCCTCTGTATATATATATATATATATATATATATATATATATATATATATATATACATATATACACACACACACACACACACATATATATATATATATATGACAAAGTTGAAAGAGAAAAACCAGTATGAGCACTAAAACCACTTGCAGCCAGGAACTAAAAACATGAAAAGATAAGAATGAAAGAGATTTTTGACAGCATCTCTTCATCAGCGGTGTCAATACTGTCTAAAAACCAATGGATTGTTTCTGATAAGTATGATCTAAACAATAAACATACTTAGACACCGTACAATCCATGATAAACTGTAGAATTGAATAAAAAGTTACTTAACCGTAGAACACCAAGCCTGGCGCCAGAAAGAGTGGAAGTTAAGAATAGATAACCACAAGATGACTGACGTCGCAAAACTTGCAACCAAGGAGCAAAATGAAAACACAGAAACTGACCTACTAAGGAGACTGGGTTTTAGGACAATTAAACCTAAATTAAATTAGTTTTTTATTATTATTACTTGGAGAAATTTATTATTATTTTATTTTTATTTTTACTTAAGATATTAATTTTAATAAATTAATTTTAATTATTTATTTTATTTTTAGTAGTTATTTACTCTAATTAAACTTATTATTTTGATTTACTTATTAGTTGCAACAGAACAAACTATTCATTAAATCTAAGACAACCAATTATGTGCTTGGAAAGACTATCGGGGTAAAAATTACGTGTTAGCACAGCTATCAAGTCTAAAATATGCTTATTCCTTTTGTCTTTAGAACAAAGCCTATTTATACGTACTAGCTGATTTACAATAATGTTATTAAAAACAGATTTATGTAAACAGGTTAGGTAATTTTGAAATTTAACAATATTAAAATCATAGTCTGATCTTTTGTCATATAAGTCAAAAGTAAAATTGTTCTGAGAATTTAATTTAATGTTAATATCTAAAAAGTTTACATTAATATTATTTTGGCTACTTTGTATTAGTTCCAGAATAGGAGGGTGAAAATTTAAGTCTATATGATTATTACTTTTATTAATTTACTATTATATCATCTATATATCTAAATATATTGTAATTGATATTAACTATATTATTAATTTCAAAATAATGTAAGTATAAATTGGCTAGCATACTTGAAGCATTTCCACCTTGTGGTACACCTTTGGTCTGTAAGTATATACTATTATTATGTACTATATAATTATGTTTAGTTACAAAATCTAGGAGCCTATTGAAACGACTAAGATTAATTTCGTTGCTTAAGTATTGAATATTATTTTGCATTAACATTATAATATATATATATATATATATATATATATATATATATATATATATATATATATATAGATAGATAGATATAGATATATATATATATATATACATAAACAATCATAAATATGCAAACATTTGCCTGTGCAGAATCATAAAAACAGCGAAATGCGTAATAATAATAATTTCAGTGCTATTTCAATAGCTAGTTTGCAAAGGGTAGCTAGATTTAATTTCTAAATTAGAAAACTTAAAGTAAAAAAATAAAACGGAATAAATGAGAATTATTCGAAATTTGTTAAGAGTGTTTTACAAAAACTTTCTTCTTTTTTTAACTTATGAATTCCTTGCATATTTATAAGGAAAAAAAATCCCCTTATGTATCAGGACATTTCACAGTTATGGCTGTCAAAACAAACGCTTGAATTGCAATACAAGAATAATACCTCCTGAAACAAATAAACCCTTTTTTGTTATAAATTATAAATTAGTCAGCCCGAACATAAATGCTCGATTGGTCAGTTGGATGTCTGTACACATCACAGATTGTTGATTTTTGTACATACCCCTAGTATTCGGTTTAACACAAAGGTTGCGTGAGACAAGTTTCATGAAGAAATATGGACTTCATTCCTGCACTGCATCCAGTCCGACGACTGGTATTGGTGCCTGTAGAGATAACCTTTAAATTATCCTGTTCTGATTAATCTAAAAAAATATACAAGAATTATATTATCATTTTATAATAAAATTATAATTATATTATTATTATCATTTTTTACTTATTTACATAATTTTTCCCTTAAGAATTTTACTGAAAATATAGTTTTTTAACTAAATGAATGTCTTATTTTGTAATATGCCGTCCCTCATTTAAGGAAATCAATCCTTACACCATTACATAGTGGGCTTTGTTTATTTATTTGCGATCTTATCATTAATAGCTAAAAACAATCCTTGGCATTAAATTATTTGAGAGAATATTTTAGTGTCTCTTCATTAGATAATTACAGAAATTTAATTAATATTTAATTTGTATTAATTAAATTTCTGTAATTATCTAATGAAGAGACACTAAAAAAAATAAATATAATGTAATTTATATATTTTGTTTTCCTCTTGTAGTAAAAAATAATCGTAGTGCCTAAAAAACACAACATTCTATTAATACTACTTTTTTCAGGCTTAAATTTTACTGTGGGAATAATTTTTCGGATGATAAAAACCTCAGCTTCAGTGATTATTCATTGTTTCCTAATACGGTAATATCGTACTGTTTCGAGTAATATTGTTGGGCGTATATTATATTTATTTGATAAACAGAGGCTTGGAAAAAATGCGTATTTAAATATATCACGCGGGTGTATCATCTGTGTTAGTTTATTGTAATTTATATACTGTTGTATTATTATATACTATCCCTGTCGTCTAGTTTGTATTAATTTGTGAAATTTCAAAGCAATATTTTTTACTTCATCTAAATTTAAATTTACTTTATTAATTACGGTGTTTATTACTTTAAACATAATGTTTAACTAAAAATGTTTCTTTCATTATTAGTTTGCATACTTATTTACATAATTTTTCCCTTAAGAATTTTACTGAAAATATAGTTTTTTAACTAAATGAATGTCTTATTTTGTAATATGCCGTCCCTCATTTAAGGAAATCAATCCTTACACCATTACATAGTGGGCTTTGTTTATTTATTTGCGATCTTATCATTAATAGCTAAAAACAATCCTTGGCATTAAATTTTTTGAGAGAATACTTTAGTGTCTCTTCATTAGATAATTACAGAAACATTATATCCAGAAAATTAAATTAAAATCTTAGTTCCAACTGCAGTAACAGTCAAGTTAATACCCCTTGCTTAAAGTCAGTATCCATAATCTACTTCCATTAAAATTAACAATTTTAACTACCAGGGGTTTTCAGTGTTTTAATGTTCATATCAGTGACCTAAACTGAATTTAAGATTTCGTGTGTCTAAAGAATTTAAAAATTTCACTCAGTTCTGCTTTCTAATTTTGTCAAGGAAAAATATCAGATTGAAATTTTTAACTGCACAATAATGAAATACGAAAGTATAGCTAGGGTTAGCTGCAGTGATCGAAACTTTACTCGCCTTACGATGGTGTATAATTTTGTTGGGGTTTAAATTATGTATTCAGACTTCCATTAAGTAATTTGAATTACTTTAATATCATTTTAATAGCATTTTCTTTTATCAGAAAATATTTCTTAAAAATACCTAGCTTGCTAACAAACTTTTAAAATATAACTATTCCCTTAAAAGTAAAATTAGATTTCGAAATGACTTGAATGCTTGATATTAAAAAACATTAAAATTACCATTAATCACGAGTTTTGGAAGAAAGGAATCCGATCACTACCAAAGTTTTAAAATCTTTATACCATCTTTGCGATTTAGGCGCTAAAGGATTTCAAAATAAGAAGCAGGTGCAAAAGTCATTTTCTCTCTTTGGCTGGGTTACTGTGCAAAGAAACTAGTTTTAAAGGCAATATACAGAGTCGAGATAAAGTTATTATTGAATTTAATAATAAAATAATTGCATAGTAAAATATCCAAACTAGATTTTAATAAGCATGACTTAAAATTATATGCAAGCCAACTGTACAAGCATAACATATTTTAAAGAACTGTGGTTTAGCTGAATGAGGAATAAATGTATCGAATTTATTTTGTATCTGTATACATTATATTACAACGACCACATATGAATGGAAAAATTATATTTTGAATTTTTTTAAATAATCTAGTACGCTTTCTTACAATCTTGGATATTTATAACAATTTTTAAAAAATATTACATAATTTAAATAAAGAAAAAAAATGCATTAAAGTAAAAAGTATTTCAGTTAGCAAGTATAATTATTCTTGTAAGCGAATATTAAATGATGGGGACAAAAAAAAAGAGAGATTTTTCTTTCACCTTATTGTTAAGCATTATTGCAGGAAAACTAGTTTTACAGGCAAAATCATGGTAAAGGATCTACCAGAATGTATCCTTGTACATTCTTAAACAGATTTATTATCATTATTGCTGTTGTCATTATTATTTCCTGCAACTGTCGAAGTTATAAGCAAAAAGTACCCCAGAAGAAGATGGAAATCCTCTGATTAAAAATCATGCTTAAATAATTTATTATAAAACACTAAGTAAGGGAAGATTTGCTACTGTGTGATAGAAACATTTAATTATTTTTCTCATTCTCTTAGTCCCTATTGAAAATAAAAATAACTGCTTTACGTATATCTGTGGTGCTCGATTTAAAGGGCTTAAGTAAAAAAAGATATTTTTAGATATTTGTTTTTATTGATAAAAAAATGTTTTGACTTTTATTCAGGCTTGAGTCTATCAATTTCGTACACAAAAGTACATTTCTTTGTACAAAAGACTCAAGTCGAAATTATATTTCTGCGATTGGTATAAAAACCAATAACTTGGTATATTTAAATCACTGTTTTTAATTTAAACTCTTTATACCGGGCACCATAGATATAAGTTGTTCTAAACTAACAAGTAGTAAAATCTTTTATTTTCAAAGACTAGTTTCATGTTCAAGAAAACAATAATATTTTTTTAAATAAGAAAACACACTAATTGAATAATTAATTCAATTACCAACGGTTTGTATTAAAAGCTAAATACCTAATTAATATATGGGGAAAATCACCCTCGTGTAATATATTTCAGGCACTACTTATTTTATAAAATCAAATTATCATTTTGAAACTTGGTCTTCATTCTTTTTTTAAATATATAAAATTTATTCAAAAATAGTCTAGAACTGGATGAGGTTACCTCTAGAAATATACTTTAAGGCAAACAGTTGTCCATAAAACAGGAATAATTGAAGACTTTTTTTTTCTAATATTCAGCGTTCAAGACAGTCGATATTAATCCCTGAACATCAGAACATTAAATTATGAATTCTGTAAGTTGAATGCAATGTTTCAAATGATTTTCTTTTGGTCTAATCTACTTGTTTTAACATTTTGAAATCCTGTTCCCTTTTATGAAAAAAAATATATTTTGGTGGATCTCCTGATTTCAGTTGTTTGAACGTTTTCCATAATTAAAAACTTTCTGAATAATATTTAACTTTTTGCCTCAAGTATTCTCTCTGTATAAAAAATATTTCGTTTGCTCCAAATTTTAATAGAGTTATTCTCCGATACACAAATTATAATTTAAAAATTATAATTATGTATGCATATACCAGAGTAAAATTCTTTTTTTTTTCTTTTTCATTTCGGTAACTGTGCAATGGATTGTGCTGCCTATATGTGAAATGTTCCATATGTGAAATGTTGATTAATTATTCAGTTTCCTAATATAGAATGTTTATTTTTTAAGTGTTACAACAGGGAATGATTTCTTTTACAAAGACAAGTTCTACGAATGAAAAGAAACTTTCCGATTATAAGTTTGGATATATATTTCTAATTACCAAATATCTTTAATAATATTTCGTTTGAAAGAAACTCTCTAAAAACAATCACATGAAATCTGTAGTAAATTCTTTCTATTTGGCTATTTATTTATTTCGTAAGCGTATTTTCTCGACTAATTGACCTTATTAGAAGAATGTGCATGGCGGAAGATCTCCTGCGATCTTGTAACTGTTATCTGATGAATCTTAAGGGGTTTTTGTACTAGCCAGTTTAGACCCAGTTATTTTAATAGTTTTCAAGAATAAATAATTCTTATCTTTATCGATGGACAATCAAGTCCGTCTTAGGATAAAACTTTTGATAAACAGTGGCATATCTCGTGATCAATTTTTTCTCGGCTTATATTTTTCGGAGGTCAGTTCAGGGCTTGTTAAGTACCCTGCTAGTTTATAAGACGGCAACTATCTGGAATCTCCTAATCGCTGGCCGGTAATTTACAAAGTGAACTATCCCGGTGAACGAAGGAACTCTTACTTTTTTAAAAATTCTGTTCTTCATATACTCCCCTTTTCTTTTAAAGACATTGACAAAGGTATCTGCCTTCTACTTTTTAAAGTTCTTTCTTTCATTTTCTTTCCAATAACGCAACTTCGATATCAACCATAAATTTTCGTTCTATTTGCTGCCAAGACTTGAAATCTCCGTGCCTTGAATCTTGCGATGTATGAATTTATACCCCGCCATGTAATGTACAGAAAATATCAAAGGAAAAAAAATCGCTGTAAAAAATTAGTGATGTGTACTTAACTAAATTTAGATAGAATTTGTATAAACATAGAAGATATACATGTATACAAAATTTTAGCAATTTGGGACGATTAGTTTTTGAAGAAATAGTGCCCACGAGTTTCAAAATAACAGTTTTTAGAAAAAACCATTTTAAGTTTAAATTTTCTAGAAGCAAAGTCGAAACCAGAGGAGGTCGGAGACTAGAAGAGATTAGTTCCCTTTAACAACCTTTTAATTTTCCCCTCTCCCCATAATAAGTTAGGTTGCTTTCTCATCGGGAATTTGCTTTTTAACGGATCCCAACCATTTTTGATACAAAGATTATTAGTTCGTGATTATGCTCTCTTTTGAACTCGGAAATTAATTTTATTTCTGGACTACCGGAAGGTTTGTTCCTGCCGCATTGTAAGAGTCTTTGGGTTCGAGTCCCACCATTGGCATGGATGTTTGTAGAAGTTCGGAAAGGGCTTTAAGCAATAAGTTCCAGTCTAATCAGCCCTCGTGTAGCAAAAAATGACTGTATCGCTCCAAACCAAACCAAATTTGAACTTGGAAAATTTTTGAAATTGAAAATTCCCCTTCTGTAATTCTCTGTATATATATATATATATATATATATGTGTGTGTGTGTGTGTGTGTGTGTGTGTGTAAGTAAGTAAGTAATAGGCCAGGCCCCCTCACTAACAACAGAGTAATATATGATTAAATAAATGTTTTTAACATCGTAATTTTTTTTTTTCTCTGAAGAGAAGTACCGAAACGCTTTTCCGGCGAGTTACGCCTCAAATCGAGCCCTGGGTGTATTGATAAAAATCATTTATCAATGAAAACTATGTGAATGTTGCCTTAAGCCCCATCTGCAGAAAAATCAATAGTTATTGCTATTAATTAAAAAAGCATCAATGTAATGTCAATGATGTAATTTTTCCCCTTTCGCACCTGCGATTGCTTTCCGAAACCTGCAAAAAAAGTCGCAAATCCTGGTTAGTGGCTAACATTCTAAACGATGCCCATTTCAATAATTCCCACCGAAAATTATTACTTTTTCCTTCCGATAAAGGCCATGCTTTTCACTTAAAAGAGCTAGCCCATCCCATTTTTGCATCTCATTTATTATATTTCCTGCTACGTTTTTCCCAGGAGAGCAATAATGATCAGAAATTAAACAAAAACAAGCCTCGAAGGCCTCCATTTGGATAATGTAATTAACAAAAAACATCGCCAAACAGTTTTTTAGCGCCTTAGACTGTCGGCTTGGATACGCTTGAATTAATATCTCTAATGAGCGTTCAGTTAGATTAGGTAATTTCTCATAAATATGCGGGGTTTTTTATATTTATTTATTTATTTATTTTTTAACGAAAGATGCTGAAATTTAGTTTTGCTTGAAGTTTTAAGCTTCTAGTAAATAATGAATATGGAAATTTTAAAAAGGCAATATTTCAAAGATAGAATGATCTTCACATTGATCTTTAATGAGAAATTACAAATTTTGGATAAGTTTTTACGCTAAAATACATTAAATACAATTTCCTTTAAATTATTATTATCTATTATTGTCTATTTGTTTTACAATATCGGATATATAGATAGGAAATGGATTGATTGGAAGTCAGTATTTTTTTTTTTTTTCGAATTTTCATGCCAGTTATGTGAGGCAAATGATAACAGAACATGTTAGAATGTACACAAAAAAGAGCTTCATTGGTTTTTAAAAGGACGTCTTAGTTGGCTCCAGTTGCGACTCGCAGATGCTTCTGACACCAGAGAAGATAAAATGGCACATGTGAATCAAGAAACACCCTCTTGATTCACATGTGCCATTGTGTTCTGTTAAGTTATGTCACAATGGGAATAGACATAAATTCTTCACCGAATCGCAATAGTGTGCGAAAGTGGTTGCTAATTGTGCAATGATTTCATCCCCCCAGACTTTTAAATTGGCTCCAGTTACAACTCGCAGATGCTTCTGACACCAGAAAAGATGAAATGGCACTTGTGAATCAAGAAACACTATCATAACTTATGTCACCATGGGAATAGACAAAAATTCTTCACTGAATTCCAATGGTGTGCGAAAGTGGTTGCTGATTGTGCAATGATTTCATCACCCCTTCAATTCATCCCCCCTTCAAATAATAACTTCATTTCAACCAGGAACGTTCTCAAAGCAGGATTTCACAGTTAGGTAGTTTTGAACCAGTCTTTGTTTACTCCCATAGCTGCATTAGGAACAACAAGACAGGGGCGGTATGACATGTGATCTGATGAACCCGTAGTACTTGCATTTAATTCAAACAAACAAATACGTGTGTGACATTATCCAGAGGAAACTTTCTCGTCAAAATTGAGTTTTTAGTTTCTTCTTTCCTACTGTGAGTGATTTCAGTCGTTTTGTAATGGTCTGGGCTCAACCTCGTGATATAAGGGTTGGGTCCTCTTAAATGTGAACTAACTAATGCGATATAAATGTGGATTATCACTTTTACGGTCTTAGCAGAAATTACTATCCAACTAACATTATGTATTCTTCTAGACTTTAGTTCTCGGTGTATTTAGGTGTTTTTTTTTTTGGCTGTAGTACACAAATGGGACCGGACCGCCAAAAAGGACGATTGTATGTTACTGTGGTAACCTACCAAATTGGGCCAACGAAAGTCCCTCCTTATGATCAATATGCTGCCAGGGACTATATTCTTCGAGACTTGAGTTCTCGATGCATTTGGTTTTTTTCCCCATTTGTTATGTATGCAAATTTATATATATATATGTATATATACAAAACGAACATATATATTAATACACAGAAATCAAAATATTATTCTAGGAAAACATCGAGTGGTATATCTTAAATCTTAGATTACCCTAAATTTTGGAATAACCCCCCCCCCCCCCCTTGCCCAAGTGGCTTGTTCATGTCATCTCTACCCCTCTGGACATAGGGTGCCATTTAACCTTGAATATTTCATCTCGTCTTGCAAGCGTCAGTTTCTAGGTCCAAGTCTATTGTACTCTCTTCTGCTGCAGTTCCAAAACAAACAGCAAACATCCACCTGAAAAATCTCCCCGCAAGCGTACCCACCAGCAATATCATCAAACACACACATAAACCTATACCCAGATTAATACATAGGCATTAATACATACCCAGATTAATACATCCAAAAACATCCCGTGGTATACCCTAATTCTTAGATTACCCTAAATTTTGGAATACCCCCCTTGCCCAAGTGGTTTGTTTATGTATTCCCTACCTCTCTGAGCTTAGGATGCCATTTAACCTTGAATATTTCATATCGTCTTGCAAGCGTCAATTTCCAGGTCCAAGCCTATTGTACTCTCGTCTGCTGCAGTTCCAAAACAAACAGCAAACATCCACCTGAAAAATCTCCCCGCAAGCGTACCCACCAGCAATACCATCAAACACACACATAAACCTATACCCTAAAAATTCTCTATCACCCCCTCTATTTCCCCCTGCGGGCGCGTCGATTCATTAATTAACCTGACATAACAGATAATTAGTCCCGCGCATTGGAAACTTGGCGCTCCGCCGCTAATGAGGTTATCAATAAACTGCGTTCTCCCATCGGTTTCTGATGCCCATCTCCCCCCCCCCTCCCCTGCCTCCCCGCGTTCGCCTGAGTGATGTTCCCTGTCACCTCTCCGTTCCTCCCCCTACCAGCAGTTTTGTGTCTACGCGGCCCCCTTTGCTTGCGCCGCCTCTTGCCTGATTTATGGGAGTGTTTGCAATATTGGGTGCCGCAATCGCTCTTTTTTTGGCGAGATTGGCGAAGGGGGTGAGTGATGAGGCAGGTATCCCGTTCGGTAGTTGTGAAATTAGTTTTAAAGGGGGGCAAGGGGGGGGGAGAAATGCGTATGTATTTGTTTCGGAGGGCCTGTATTATCGCTTTTAATTTTTTGATTATAATTAAGCAGTGAGTTTTATTTTAATAGCAGTTTAATAATAGTTTTCTTTAATGGGTATTGAATGAAACAAATTTTTCTGTGGTAAAGCTGTTTTGGGGAAATTGTGTGACATTATAAAATGCTTTGTTCACCCCCCAAAAAAAAATCGAGCTTCAAGTTTTCAACACTATGTTTTTAGTTCTGAATGAATAGGAGGTAGTTTTAAGTCGATTAATGTTTATATTTATCGGCAATTTTAAGTTGATTATGATTGTATGTGTTACACAAATATAACTTTTTTCAAAAGGCGTATTCGGAAGCTAGAGAATTTAAAATAGCTTATAGTTTTCCGTGTATAACGCTTATCACTTGCAGTTTTTAAAAATTAAAATACCTGTTATTCATAGATAATTATCGTTAATTTAACATTCTAGTGGTCTTCTGTTTAAAACTAGAAGTGTTTATAAATTTATAAGCTATGTTGAATTACAGTTAATACATATCGAAAAAGAAAATCTTCACAAGTTTAGTGTTCATGATTCAAGAATTAAGATATTTAGTCTAATTGAAAGGGAAAAAAAACATTTTTGGTCTGGGCAAAATCTTATGATTTTTCTTTAAATCAGTGGTTCCCAAACTCATTTCCCGCTCCACAATTTTCGAAAAAAGTTTCATACCTATATTCCCATTAAATTTTCTTAATTCATCGCCATAGTTCCTTCTTAATTTCGAATGGATTTTCTACAATGTAATTATCTTTGTTCCTTGATTTTAGATGCTGATTTACACCTCTTGTGTCAGTTCACATTTTTGACGGAAGTTAAAAATTTTAATGAACTTGATAACAGTCTCGCGGCTTCTTATTAAATGTTATTAAAAGACACCTCCTGTCTCCCAATGGTTCCACGACACGTAAAGTCTCATGGGACATTTTTTCGAAGAAAAATTTTGGGAAACACTTCTTCAAATCGCTTTAAATGCCCTACTGACTGTCATTAATGCCTAAGTACCTCACATCGTTCTTTTACATGTTCATCTGATAAATTCTGAGACTATTTTATTATATATATAATAGCCGTTGTCTCTGTATAACACTTCCGGGTTGTACTCATCTTTCAATTAAAGCCCTCAGTAAACAAACGGCCGGTTAGGCTTAATTTCAATTTCAGATGTGGATCAGAAATTTTTCTTACCTAAAAACTAATATCTTCTCCATCAAATCACGTTTGTTCAGCCTATTTTTCTATAAAACATTCAGAACTAAAAAAAATTGGATGTTTTTAGCTGTATATTTAACAGTTTTCAAAAATCTGTTTACTTTTGCGATTAATTCTGAAAGTAAACAAACTTGAATGTGAATGAATCAAGTAGCTCAAGTATTCCTATCGCGTAGTGAGTTGTAAAAAACTAGATAAGCAGTCTACTACTCCAATCGCATGAAAAAATAAATAAATAAAAAATAATGAAAGGGTTTGATTTTACAAGGTGTGGATTAAATGCAATATTGTTAGATAATTCGGGATATTTTTTAACTTTCATATACTTTTTCCATTATGACGTCATTATTAGTATTATGACGTCAAAATGACGGGTTACCTTCTAGTTTTATGATATACAGCGTAACGTAAACTTTACGACAAAAAAATTGAGGTAGTCTCTTCTAACGAAACTACCGCGGTTATTAACGTTGGACTACTTATCGTTGCCTACCACTTTTGTATGCATATATGTATGTATGTGTTATATATATATATATATATATATATATATATATATATATATATATATATATATATATATATATATATGTATGCATGTCAAAATTTTGACGCATTTTGGTACTTTTCTGTTTAACCGTTTACTGCTTGTCCAAGCGATACAGACTGAGTTTGGCGCGCTGCCAAAATTATAACTCGCTACGACGGAATAATAAAAATGGCGAAGTGTGTAACATCAAAAAGCGGAATAGCTCTAAATTGACAACCAAAAGCTAACATTATTGCAATTCAAACAAAGCGTGAAATGGTTCAACATTTCAAATTACTTATACAAATGTTAAATAAGCTATTTTTTTTGCATTGAATTAAAAATTTTATTTCATTTCCTTCGAAATAATTACTAAAGTGGTTAAAAATCAAGACAATTAAATCAAACATCCCGTCACGGTAATTCGAAGAACCCGATCAGAGTGTATAAAAATCGTCACGGAAAAATCAAACCTTTCACTAAACCACAGCGAACGGTAATTACTGATGCGAATAAAAACAAACATTTAAATAAAGCGAGGGACCAGATTAAAATATAAGCACAGAAGAAGACAGAAGCGGAAGCAGATAGAGACGCGGCCTGGTGGCGTGACAGAAAACTATTTTCCTTCCTTCCGCCTGCCAGAGAAATAAAATTGGTTGATAGCGTTTAATTTGTGTTCTGTTCTAGGCTTCCATTTTGTATTTGGGCGCGCCTTTGGTGTCCAATATCTTTCCGCGTCTTAAGCAAGGATTGCGTGCGTGAATTTTAAAGTGATTTTATTTGGGTAGGAATGTCGCGATTAAAGAAAAATGTGAATTGTGTAACTTGAAGTAAACATGTTTTATTTTGGGGGGATTTTAATTTTTTTTATTATTTGTTCTTGGCGTTTGACTTCCTGACTTTTGGATTATGACAGTTCTTTCAACAAATATTTAAATAGTAGGTTGAGAATATCGTGTTTAACAATCTGTATAAACGTACACATGCCTACATATTGGTAAAGCATATATATATATATATATATATATATATATATATATATATATATATATATATATATATATATATATATATATATATATATATATATATATATATAGAGAGAGAGAGAGAGAGAGAGAGAGAGATGGTTAGATAGATAGGTACAGATATATAGTGGAACTTCTCTATGGCGGCCAGTAATGTTTCCAGGCCAGTAATGTAATAGTGGCCGTTTTGTAGGGTGATTGTCTAATAGAGATTTTATTCCATATCATTGGCTTTATGGAATCTTCAATTGGTTCTGAATAAAATACGGCTGTTTAGAGGGTTGGCCGGCTAGAGAAGTTTCACTTTGTGGGCGTATATATATATATATATATATATATATATATATATATATATATATATATATATATATATATATATCTTCCTCACTTTTGCATTTCTGGTAGATACTGTTAAATATTTGGAAATTTTGGGAAAATTAATGAATGTTCTGGAAGTTATTTTATTTTTGTAAATCGAGAAACATAAAACGGCATTATTTAACAAACCTATTTCTATCCACCTCACTTTTCTAATTTATTGTTCATAGTCTTAAAAATAAAAGGAATAGAAATTCCTGAAGTAATTATTTATTTTTATTTACACTACAAATTTAATTATTTTATTGCATCTCACAAAAGCTCATGATGCTTTCTTTTCTTTTTTTTGTAAATCCTAATATAGCCGCTTAAAAGTAAACTATGTGCAATGTGTGTAAGCTTGTCTTGTATATGAGGCCATATATTATAACGGATGTTTAGAAATGAAAATGAGTTTAATGAATAATAACGTTTAGCAGAAGCACCCGGCATTTTGAAATGATCCATGGCAGACTGTATGCAAATTTAATGAGTTCCTGAAGAAAAGTAAAGGATGATCAATAAATAAAATATAAAACTTCAATGAGAGGAGACTTGAAATAAGAGGAGCAACAGTGTGAGGAGTGCTAGCCAAATCAAGAGCTTTCTCGCACCACCAGGGTTGGTTAGTTGGGAGAGCATCCACCTCCAGATGAGCAGATGTTCTGTATAAGAACATAGAGCTTCGAAATGCAGTTTAGAATACTATGAAAAATGTATTACAAACGTGAAGATATAACATTACGAGGTGAAATATATGTATTATGTAAAAGAAGAAGGTATAATACGTTCAAGAAATGTATGCGTGAAATTTACACCCTGCTTTTTCCTTAGCTCGAAAATATGCTCACAAGATGCAAAGAGTTAATTAAAATGATACAACAACATGGAATGTACACTTCTACTTAACATTCTATCTACAGTAATATACTATTCTGTAAATAAGATAACTAGTAATGGCTAAAGACCTTCCCCTGTGATTTGCTAATAGCAGAAATCTTCTGTTCATCGTAAATTTATATATATATATATATATATATATATATATATATATATATATATATACACACACACACACACATATATATATATATATATATATATATATATATATATACATATATATACAGTTGGCTCACTGTTTAACGACTTTCAAGGGACCGTGAAAGATCGTCCTTAAACAGAATTTGTGAAAAAATAACATTTCCCTTCCCACGTTACAGGCTTAGGACTGTCAATATATTTCTTAATATATGGGCGTGTTTATAAATGTTATTTTTATTATTATTATTTTATTCGCAAAAAGTTATTTTAAATTACATTGAAAGAAGAGTACAAACAATACAATAAATTAGGTTTTTTAAAAAGTGAAAATTGTTGATGGCTTCCTTTTTCGCCTTGTTTTCGTTATTCTCTTTTCCAGATTTTCTTAAATGTTAAATATATCATCTTCCATATTTGATGTAATATAGCGTCGGAGAACATCTAGAGAAGAAGTTGCATCTGTGTAAGACGGTGGCAGTGTCTTTTTAAAGGTGTCTTCACCTTCTTCGTTTGATACTGTGTTTTCGTTTACTATATCTTCATAAATATGTTCTACATTTCTGTAATCTGTTGTTAGAACAGATTCATCATAATTGTAGAAATCTTGAATTGAAACAACCTCATCTTCAACAAGACTTCTCTATTCTTCAGGGGTAATGTCATCTTTGTTGATTTCTTCATCCGTACTTTGCAGTTCCACTGCAAGTTCTTTGTGGATTCCAGCAACGCGAAAGCAGTTTTTTATTCTAGATGAAGAAACTCATATAACAAAATTCGTCGTTAACCAGAAACAACTTCGTCTTTAAATAGAATTTTTTTTGCGTCGGAGGGGCCGGGACTGGGAAATATCGTCTTTAAATAGAGATCGTCGTTAAGTAGAGCGTCGTTAAACAGAGAGCCAACTGTATATATATGTATATATTCTTAAATGTATCATATACCTAGGAGTAAAATATTCTTTAAAAACGTTATTCCTATAGTTCTGTATATCCGTCTCTTTTAGTAAATGTCTCTCTTTGACAATTTTTTCAGCTTTCTGGACTCATTTACTTAATTTACGTGAGTTATATATATAAAAAATCTTTTATAAGTTTTGAATCACAAAGTACTGTATTTGCATTTAAAATTCCCTAGGGGCGTTTTTTATTTAAAGCAAAGCTATTTTATCTTTTATAACTAATGTATCAATTTTATGTAAATTCGTAAGTTCACCAAGTTCATATTCAGGATCTAGGATTTCATGGGAAGGAAAACAATAAATTTATAAGAATAAAAACAATTATACATCGCAAGCGGACCTCACCTTTATGGACCTAGATCATTGTGGTAGCCGACTAATACGCTCAAGAAGTAATTCCTTATACAAAATTATTCTAAATTTTTATTGGTGACTGCATTAATTCCAATCAATTAAATCAAATCCTCTTGTCTCAATCATCACTTTCTGGGGAATTTCCAGCAGCTTGCTAACTTAGACCTGAGCCACTAGTGCATGTTCCTAAATCTTGCCCTGGCAGTCGACTGTTGTTATCGCTAAAACTTTTATCATGCATATTTTGTTGTTGTAATCCACTAACAATAAATTTTAAAACTATCATAAAAATGTGCGATATAATTTTATAACAAGTAGATATCTTTCAAGTGCACGAGAAAAAATAAAATTAGAATCTTTAATAAGAAAAGAAAAACTTGTGAAAAATTGGAAGGTGTCATAGTTCTTCTAAACTAACCGTAACGGCAATTTAACTGATTTCCAAGGAGCTCGCAAATAATGATTTGTTGTTGAAACAAACTCCAAGTACCAAGAAAAATGTTCTTTATACTTAAAAAAAAAATAAAAATAAAAGAATCTTTTAATCCAAGCTCCCGCTCATCTATCTCCTTTTCCATCGCGGTTACAGTTACTTCGCTTATTATTTATTGTCTTAGCTTTTTATTTTTCCCACTAGGAGGTCCCAACTCGATTACTCAAAAAGTTTTCGAATAAATCACCCGACCAAATTCATCTTGGGCAAAATTTTGTTACCGAAAGGAGATACCGAATAACAAAATATTTTTCTAAAGCTGGGGGTGAACGAAACACTCTTCTTAAGCATCGACAGGGACGAATTAAGTGCCAAAAACAGCAAGTTCTGCGATCCATTGCAGGCTGTCGGAAGATTGATGAGGAGCACTTCGCTTTCGTGAGCTCGCCGCCAGATGGGGCTAGTAGCGTAAGTTTGTTTTAATTAAAAACCACGGAGTTTCTTTTTCAGTTGATGATAAAGCTTCATGGCGTCAAAGATTTAGAATAAGGATATATAGGTTGCGAAGTTCTGAAAATTTTATTTTGAAATCTGGGAGGCCCTCCACTGAAAGGTGCAGCAAGAATATTCTGCAGCAGTTGGGTTGGATTATTTTTAAGTTTAATATCAAGATTTCGTAAAATAAATCATGCTTTTTCAATGAAAAAAATATTATTAATAGAGTTTAGAAACGGAGATTTTAAATCTGGCTTTGAAATAGTTTAATTGATAAGCATTTTCATTAATCACGGTAAATAAACTAATGCTGCTTGAGAGAATATTTTACGTCATTTTGTTTATTTACAGGGAATTAAAAATCTTACGGGAATGTAAAAATTGATGTGCATGAAAGAGTTACATATTTTAAGCATTCTTTATGTAAACTTTTGAAATTAGAGAAGTGGAAAAATAAGATTAAGAAGAAAATTAAGTTTAGGTTCATTAAAATTAACTGTGAGTAGCCAAGCTTACAAAGAAATTTGATCTAGGGGGAATATGTCTCGAGATAATATTTTGTGCCGTTTGGAGTAGGTAAAGAAATATACAATATATTCCCTTACCTACCCCAGGAATCTATGGTATTTCTGGTAGTTATTGGAATTGGAGCACATGGAAATATGGCTACTAAATCGACCGCGATCAAACTGTTATTCATGACTAATTTTTGGATCAAATTCAGATATGGGTATATTTTATATTTCCGATATGTATCCTATAAGCCATCTATAAGGAATATTTTTTTAATTTAAATTTTCCTAAAATATTTTTTGTAACTTCTTTTGAATGTCTTCAAGGAACACAAAGATGTAAAAATGGAAATCAGAAATACGATACAAAAATACACAAAAACTGTATATACAAATATCACTTTGATAATATTTGATCTCATATATTATCGCATTATTTAATTATCGCATTATATATATATATATATATATATATATATGTGTGTGTGTGTGTGTGTGTGTGTAACGGATATCTCTATATACAAAAGAATGTACAAAAAAAAGGAAGAAGAAAATATTCAAATTAAATACAGCGGTCAATGTATGCAATTAATTTATATGTTTAATATCCATAAAACATACTTATTTGAATTAAATTCTTTAAAACTTCCATCTCAATTAGTCTAGTGATTAAATTTTATCTTATACCGTACTTTAATAATTTTTTGTCAATTTATTTCGTTGTTATGCACGTGACACAAAATTAATTTAAAGTATCACAAAAAGAAAAGAAACCACGTGATCAGCATTTAATAAATTAAATTCAAAAAATTAATCTTTAAAAATTCACCAAAAATCAGAAAATGGAGGCTAAGATTCGAAAAAGATTTCATTTTAAAGGAATTTTTATAATCTTCCTCGTGATATAAATTTTATATCCCTCAGATTATTATTTTAAATGCAAACTTTAAAAAGTTACAAAAACAGCTTAAAATTTAATTTTAAAAAATCTAAGAAGAATTTTTCGAAAATGTTTCTCAGTGCACCCCTACACTATAAGAAGAATCGCCATGCCAAATTACTGCCCTTTAGGTCCAGCGGTCACGCAACTGTTTTATATACATAGATGTTTATATAGATATAAATATATATATTTAATTTAATTAATATTTAATTAATATATATTAATTTAATTATTTATGCATACAAAATATAAGAGTGCAATGTAATAATTCAAAGAAACTTTACATTATATTATACAGCATAGCTTCAGGTATAAAATTATACACCTATACCTCGCTTTACGGCCTAGATACGTTCCGAAAAAGTTGGCCGTAAAGCGAAAGGCCATATAACGCATCAATTATTTTGATACAAAGCCATATACATTTAATTGGATCTGTTTAAATTTTTTGTAAATAATATAGTTTTTAGTTCATAAAGCATTTTATTCTTTTTATTTCCCATAAAAATGCTTACATAAAAATAAAAGTACAAAACAATGTAATAATAAACAGAAATTCAAAAAATAAACATATAAACAAAAAACAAAAGAAATCATGGGCACATATGTCTACATATAATAAAAAAACATAAAATAAAATGTTTAAAAACTGTTTTAATGTGACGACGAACATTAACATGAAGAATCACTAAGCTATAATATGCTGCCATCATCACTTTCCGCTGCTGTGACTGTATAACGAAACATTGTGGGCAGTAAATCGAAAAAGTGCCACAATTAAAAAAGGCCGTTATAGCGGCCGTATAGCGAGGTATAGGTGTATTAACCGCTACATCCCATTTTCATGTTAAGCAGGCTATGAGTGGTTCGATTCATTACGAAAATAGTTTCTTTCCAATAAATTACTGATTTGAAATTCAGTCCTACACAAAAAAGAAGGTGTGACTTTCAAAGATATGTTTAATGCAGATTAAATTCCACTGAAATATTAAACCAGTTCAAGTAAGTAAACAGCCTTGCCATACGTTTTCTATCGCGTTAAAAATTCTGGAGGCGGTGTTTCCTATCGAAAATTAGAAAAGATGTCCCTCGTTTGTGTGTCATATCTTGTATTCCTGACATATCTAGTATCAGAAACGGATTGATACAGTGCTTGAATTTTGTGACAGTGTGTTGAGATTTTATCTCCTTTTCAGTCGGACATCTGCCATCAGAGCGTTTACGAGCTTGTACATTCTGAAGACAGGGAAGAATTGCAGCGGCACCTCATGTGGAATGCTCAGCTACCTTCGGACAGGAGCGCCCTCTCTCTTCAGGAAGCGTTACTACCAGGTAATAAATGAGAATTCTCTAGTGGCCCGTTTGTAGGGTGATTTTCCTTGCTTTTATTTATCTTATATTTTATTGTGGATATCTATTTTCCTATTTTGTTAATGTATTCTGTTATGACTCTCAAGTAGCATTACACCGTGACCAGACTTTTCAGAAATATCTTAATAATCGCTTTAACTCAAAGATAACCAAATACTAATTTTTTTAACTGTATGGTGAAACTAAATATCTATCACACAAATTTAGATTTTCATTGTAGGTAGAAAAAATCTTCCTATTCCCCTTAAATTTGTTTAGATTTATTTATTTACAAACCATTAATTCATGTTTGTCTTGTCAGCATAAATTTTTTTTCTTACTCAAAGTACTGACATACAAAACGTGACTTTCTCACATCACCAGGTTGCATAACTGTTTAATGCCTTTCTACAGATTAGAAGATCGATAGATCAAGACCCTTCTTGTTGAACATTAGTTTAGATTAGTAACACCATTACAAAGCGCCCGATCGTTAGAACAATAAAAACACTGTTAGGTAAATACGTCACTAATATTTAATGTTGAAAAAAATCAGCGTCGTCGGAAAAAAATAATAATAATAGTTTTCAGAAGTAATAGTATTGAACTACAAAATCTTCTACAATGACACTCCACGCTTAAATAATTAAGTCCCAGCTTCTTTCTAAATAATGATATACAGGGTGTCTCAAAAAACCTTGACACATTTTAAAAACTTATATAAAAAAGTACTCATGGTAGGAACTATAAATTCACATATGTGTTACCTTATATATTAGAGGGTTTTTTTAGTATAGTCAATAAATTTCAATACGTGCTCCTTTTGTGACACGGAGAATATCCAGTCGGTAATCCATTTCAGCCAATGTGCGTTGAAAAATGGATTCCTTAACACATGAAATTGCAGCAATTATGCGTTTTTGAGTTATTTAAGACTGTCTACTTTTGTTGATTTTGTCTTTGACCAAGGAAAAAGTCAAGAGGTGTAATGTCTGGAGATCGAGGCGGCCACTGGATGGGACCATCTCGTCCAATCCCCCAGTTTGGAAATTCCTCATTTAAAAAGTCTCGTACAATCATGCACCAATGAGGCGGTGCACCGTCTTGTTGAAAAATGATTTTGGGATGTAAATAAGAAATTTGTGGAACAGCAAAATTGCCATTTACAACTTCGGCCACTTTACAACTTTCCCTTTCACAGAATAGATAGCGCCCTCTGTTGAACTTTTTTGACACAGAAAAAAACTCTAATATATGCGGTAACACATCTGTGAATTCCCAGTTCCTACCTTGTATACTTTTTTTTTATAAATTTTTAAAATGTGTCAAGGTTTTTTGAGACACCCTGTTTTACATATTTTATTTTAATACTGTTAAACAAATAAAAGTAAATTTCGCAATATGCTGTGTTCAAACCGAACTGGATTCGCTCACCTCAATGTTAACCTATGGAGAAAATGTGTCCAAGGATTGCCGACTTGGATTTAAAGATTTTTTTTTAAATTATACTCCATAATAGAGAAGGAAATTTTTCACCTTAGGGCATTTTTCGTTTAAAAAAATGCAAATAATATTTTTCAAATTTCAATTATCTGAAAAAAAAATCTGGTGTAGTGTGTTTCAAATGCTCATAAATTCCTTTGGTGGGCGAAATTTATAAAATGAATCCTGTTTCAAGGTAAAGAAAAGTTCAGACTATCTGCAAATACCATTTTTATTGGATTATCAGCATTCATGTAGCTATAAATAGTAGACAAATTTTCTCTATACGTTAACTTTGAGGTGAGCGAATTCAATAGGGTTAGTACACGTTAGTACCCATTTAGCATATATTGCTACAGCAATTTATGCTAAAAGCGTATAATAGTAATGTATTGCTAGGGTCTTGGTTGTTTTATCGTAATACTAGCGTAACTTTTTAAACTGCCCTTGAAACAGGTATATCACATGAGAACTTACCAGAATATTTCAACCACACTGACATTTGATTAATGAAAAGCCCACTCTATCAGAATGGTCTACAGCAGGCCTTAATATTCATATTTTCATAGGCAGCTACAAACTATAGCCAACTACTTTTTTATTGATAGTTTTAGATCAGTGTGATTTATTTTAATTGATAGCAATCAGGATAGCTATCAGGAATTGATAGCAAACATATTTTATGAACCCAGCATTACTACTACTATGCATTGATTACATTCATAAATATCATTTCATATTGTATCACTTTTTTTTCAGTAAACTCATGCCGTATTTTTAGAGGTGCATATAAATTGTAGGGTGTCTGATACAGTTCACAAGGAGTTAAACACGTCATCATTCAAAACTACATTAATTTTATTAACACCGAGCTCGGATCCTTTATTTACTGTTCAATCACGTTATGATTCTCCATTACAGTTGCGGCCACGTCTAATTAGCAGCTGAAAAGGGCAACATAATAGTCATAAATCTTTTAAAGATAGGGAAATAATCATCATTAACCTATCTGCTGAATAAATTAACCTAATTGATCATGAATTAAACCGCGTGATAATAAGCCGAAAAGCATGATGCTAGTTATATTCAGGAAGTATCCGTCACGTCTGACATCTTGCTCGTAACTTTTGCCCGTAGTCTTTAATCCTTTAGTTAAGCATCGGACTTGCGATTAAGCTATTAAAATAGCATACATTATGCAAATTTTAATTTAATTATGTCTTCAATAATAAATGCATTCTTTTGGGGTAATTAATAAAACGGAAGCGTGAAAAAAATACTAAAGCAGAGAGGGAAACCCATTTTTTAAAATTGAAATGATAAATATCAATAATATATGAAAAATATATATTTCCCATACATAAAGAACTTTTTTTCTTAATTTTAGCGAGTGTGAAAAACATTAAGTCAACAATTCAAGGCACCAAAAAAACTTTGATTGTATGATATTTTGGTTTATTTTTTGAATGAAAAATATCTGGAATTTCATTGGTCCAATAATACTTCCTAACAATACAGGGTGTCCGGGATAAAAGTATCCAAAAGTCATGACTTATTTTTACGGAACTACCCATTAGAAATTTTAAAAAATTATTTAAATAGAAAGAACCTCTCACCAAGTTTTAATACCAATCATAGATTTCTATCATAGTTTCATAGATTTCGATGTGTGCACCTTTTGTAGCACGACTAACGTCTAAATGGTAATCCAGTTCTCTCCAAGTGTTTCGTAGCATATCAAGAGTTATTACACGAAATGCTTGAATAATATGCTTCTTCAACTCATCCACAGTTTCAATTTTTTGTTTATATACAACGGGTTTAATGGATACCCAAGCTAAACACTTTAATAGCGCCTGATATGCTACGAAACACAAGGAATAAACTGGATTACCATTTAGACGTTAGTCGTGCTATTTTTATAAATTCAAAGAAAAACCCAGGAAAAGATAGTTAGCTATCAAAATGTTTAAATTCAAAATGTTGGTTATCAAAGTGTTTTAAGGAAAAGAACAACCGGTGGAAAAATGAAAATGCTTCCACTGACTGCGAAGTTTTTCTAGAATTCAATATAGAATTTTAAAGAGTTTTATATAAGCCATTTTTATGTTGTAAGGAATTACACGAATCCTTAGAAATCAACCTCGGGTCGGCAGATGTTTTACCCAACAAGAAATACCGCAATATCTTCCAGACAGCAAAAAATGGGAAGGGAAAAAAAGCACAGAGGCATTTCCTCGCTGAAGAAACGAGATCATATTTAGGTTGAATATTGATCCCGGAATTCCCATCTAAGCTGTATAGGCAATAAACGAAGACTATATAGGAATAAGAAAAATTCCTAGATCTTTACGTACCGATATATCGACTGGGTCTCGGGCAAGATCAACAAAAGAATAATGGAATAGCGAACATGAAATGAAATAAGATTTCTGTTGGGGATGATTATGGTTAAAACTGGTCATTTTCGTCAAGAATGGCTAAAAAGAAAGACACGTTTTTTTTCTCTCTTCAGTGAACAAATTCTTAAAATAAATTGTCGCCTCCAAAGAACGCATTTGTAGACAAGAGTTTGATTAGTTCAGTGAGTTACAGTGTGATATTCAAAATACATGAAAGAAAATTTCAAGGGATATGTAAAATTGGTCACATTATGAAGAATAACTAAATAATGGGCAATCATTTTTACTTCATCTCGTTGAAGAATTTCCTAAAGTATAGTTGCGATGTGAAAGGAAATTTTCTGATTTTACGTATAATATTTTGAGTTAAAAAAAAAACTTGACTGTTGGTTTAATATAGGGTTAAAACTGTGAACAACGACAAACAAAAAATACATTCTTCTTACCACTATTATATCTCTGTACTGTCTTCTAAATAGAGAAATTTAAACTACTGATTTGCCTACTTTTAGTCACGAGTTGGTTAAAAATATTTTTCACAAAATTTTTATATTTGATAGTGAGAATATTTCAAATATTTGTTGGATATAATTCAGTAACGTTTCAGTAACCTTTAAGCATTTTTTCAAAAATCTGAATTAAGCAATACTATTTGGAGTTTGATTTTGATTTATTTATTAAACTCCTTGTGCTAAGTAAGAACTGATCAACAGGGCAGCCCAGAGACTTTAGAGGGCCTGGGGAAAACTTCTGTTGGGAGCCCCAAGAAATCTGATTAATCGAATAATTTTTTTTTTATTTTGGGGGGGCCCCTTTTTTCAGCAGATTATTTTGAATTTTGAAGTATGGTACAAGTTTCAGAATTTTCTTTCGGAGGAAATCTAATAAGTAAATTTTAAAAAAATATATTTTTGGGCCCCTCCGGCAGTTGGGGGCCTGGGGCAAAGTGTCCCAGTTGACCCCCCCCCCCCTCTGGACGACCCTGCTGATCAACCTATGTATTCCCCAAAATTCCTCTTAGCGAATATTTTGTAACATCTTTTACAAAATTTAATTTTAATCCTCAAACGGTGCAGTGGTTTGAGACGAAATAGGTGATATTGTCGGGTCGGATCCTACCCGATCGCTTTTTGGTAGAAATAAGTATACAATAAGCATTTTTGTTGTATGGTAACATTTATTGCTAATATATTACATGAAATAAAACCCTTTTTCCAGAAAAAATGACCAACGAATTGTAATTTTGCTAAACAAAGAAAATCTCTTTGGCATTTACATAGAAAGTTATATATATTAAGTCTAATATATAATTTAGTCTACTGAGTTTTAGAAGTTAGTGAAGCCAATTTCCCGAGCACAAAAATGCAAAAAATAATGTACTGATATTTTTGCCTTTAAAATCGACATAAAATATTTAAAAATCTAAAATACAAAATTTTTAAAAAATGACTAGTGATCATGAATAACGTTTTTCAACAAAGGCACTCGTATTTACTTATTCCTATATCTAGTAGGGTGGTCTAGTAGGTCTTTCTGGTAGGGTTCCTTGTGAACTCGATCTCTTGCAATATGAGGGGAGAGTACGGGAGGGGGATGACACACCCTTGGGTTGTACCGTTTGAGGATTGTTTTAACTTTTAAGTTTACTATTTTCAGTAAGGAGCATAGTTATTAAATTGAAGTGGGAATATGCAAATGTACGAAATTGCTAAGTTATATTTCCTTGATATGCTATTTTTCTTTAGGTTTCAGTAAAATAATTTTGGCAGAAAAACATTATTGTTATGTATATAAGTCTCATTTAAAGTTTTACTCATTTATGTTTTTTTTCCGTAGAAAATAGTCAGTTCTTGGAGAGGAATTTTACTGTACGGTTTCGGTGTCTCTTAGACAACACGTCCGGCTTCTTGGTAAGTGCAATTAAATATGTTTTCTGCTAAAAATGTTTTAATTTCTTGTATTCCTTTAATTACTTTCAGAACCAATGTAAAATTAAGTTTATTCATCTTACCATACACCAAGGTTGGCTTGAATTTTTTCAGTCAATTTCAAAATGAAGATAAAAGCAAAAATTTTATGTTTATAAAAATCTATAAGAAACAACTTTACCTGTATTTGATGGCCTTATTTGAATAGTGGTCCAACTCCACTTTAAAAAAAAATAGAGTTAGCCTCACTTTCATGTTCATACAAGTTGTTTCTATCTTATTTTTAAACTGGTACATTTCCAGCTTATTTCTGCTGCCAACAGGGGGCATTACAAATCAAACTTCAGCAGTCTTTCTCAGCACTCATTAGACTTTAAGGCTCTATCTCAAAATGAACAAGAATGGAGTTGGACCACTATTCAAATAAGACCTTCAATTACTGTCTAATACTTCATAACTATCAACCACGGGAGTTCCATCTAGCTCCAGATTTGTAGTTATACTATTTAACGTTTTGTATATGTGACAGAGCACTGCGTGTTACACTGTCAAATTGTAACTGTATACAAAAAGAAACCTGCTATTTCTAAAAATATATTTAAAAGCATAGAGAATGAGATCAGAGATCAAAATTGCGCGTTTCAAATGACTGAGAATGTAAATTATCCTTTTTCTTCAGTTATTTGATGCAGCATCTTGAAAAACGTTTATATTACTTCCGTATATAATTCATTGTTCTCCATCAATGTTAGACTGCATCGATATTAGACGATGTTACGCCTCCGTCGTATTCTTAGATGTATATAGCTCTAAACTTACGAAAAATATTTTTTATTATAGTATTCTGAAATATTTATTTCAATTGAAAAAGATCGGACGTATCATTCCCTAACCATTTCACCGCCTTTCCATTGCTTATAGCGAATTTTATTTGAAAGCCTGTGATACATTGAAACTAGTCGAAACAAAGAAAGGGGCACCTACCTATTCCTCATTATTAAACACCAGGATGGATTTATAAAATACTGATTAATTACTGATTCAGTCTCAAAATTCGCTGCTAAGGTCCCAACGAAAATCATTTTACTTCAAAACAGAAATTATCATGCTTTTCTTTAACTGTATTTAATCACTCTAAGATAGAAGGAACTTCTAGCTAGATATAACGATTTTTCTAATTTTGTCAATCTTATTTCATGAAAATTGTCAAAAAATACATAAATGCAGAGAATGTGCTGTAGCTTTTCTACATTAAATACTGGAATCCACCTCTCTTACTTTTAAGTCTTTATCTGATGATTCGCAGACCTTTTAAATACAGTAAAACCTCGTTTATCCGGCTCTCGTTGATTCGGATTTCCGAATAATCTGGATCAGATTAGTAGACATTATTTTAATTTAATGTTCACATTAGATAATAATTTTTAACTATGATAGCAAAAACGTAACTACAAGTACGCCAAATATTCGCTTTTTAGTTTGATTCCATGTACAGTTCCTGAATAGATTGTACAATAAATTACGGTAATAAAATGTTTTTTGTTGAGTTTCAGAAAGCTTTACTAGACTTACCAATTCTTTGTTAAGAAATGATGTGAAAAGTTATTTTTATATTTTTAAAAATGTCTTGTAAGCAATACAATGTAATTTTGTTACAAAACAAATTTTGTTTATCGTAATAAACGGTGAGTCTGCTTAGTTAAGGATTTTGTTTTGTTTATTACCAATATTACCCGGATTATCCGGATTGCCTATGGTCCCAGTTGTAGAGTTTATAGCTCACTTCTACCCGGACTTGGGTGTATATAATTTGAAGTGGCACTCTAAATGAATTTGATACAAACACGGTTTATACATGAAACAATGTTTATTTAATTCGTTGCACATATAGAATTTGCTTTTACAGCTATAAGCATACGCACTACTTGTAAGGAATATATATTAACATTCAATAGAAATACACTTTGCAAAATACTCACAAACCAGCAGAGAGTCAAACCAGCAGTACTGCCACGTAAACTTTGGGCCCCCTAAGCACTAGCGCAGGATAGCACCTGGAGCTGCTTTCCTCGTAGCTCCCTTAACTCGCTTATCTATCAACCTTAACAAAACCTTTTTCAACCTTAACAACCTCTCTTTTTAATCAAGCTGCTTGGTATTTATACCAAGCGCGTATGCCGAAATGAGCATATCTCAAGCAGCTTCTTTAATTCATTCAACAAAAGTTCGATTCTTGTGAATCGAATCTTGTGTATACCTTACACAGTTACTCCGGATAAACGAGTTTTTACTGTAATGATAAAAGTCCTCTGTTCAACTAATTTCTATCTATGCCTTTAAAGAGAGAAGGACTCTTAACGTTTCTTTTCGTGTTTTCAGAGGTTAGATATCCGAGGCAGGATCAAGGTACTTCACGGTCAAAATCACAAGACAGAAGAACCTCCTCTTGCCTTGTTCGCGGTCTGTACACCATTTGGTCCCCCTTCCTTGCTGGAGATGCCTCACAAGGACACAATGTTCAAAAGCAAGCACAAACTCGACCTCTCTCTAGTCTCTCTCGACCAAAGGTAACATGAATTCTTCCTTTACAGATGATTTCACTGTATGTTTGTTGGATATTAGTAACATTAATCAAATTAGTTGGTGATTCATTTTGTAACGAAATTGTGGTTATTTATTTTCATGGTTTCAGTGATCTTTTGTTACTGACTGCAAACATCAGTCGTCCTTTTAATGTAAAATTTTACAAAGTGTATGAAACAAATGATATTTTTTTACATCATGTTCCGCCCTCAAGAATAATTTTACCTTTATATTCTGGTATATTCTGGAAAAAATTAAACTCCCTCAAGTTTTCTAGTATTCAAGAGAAGCTTGAGGCACAATAAATTTTGGATTGAACTCGGGTTTGGAACTTAAACATTATCAATAAGCCTAACAAGCCTTACCTTCATGCTCTAATCTCTGAACTGTAGGTGCTGCCACATCTGTAACATCAGAACTTGGTAAAAAATATTAAAGGAATAGTAAAGTCAAACAAACTCTTTGGAGACCGTAGAAGGCTTAGTTGTAATATATTTTTTTCTATCGATAAAATCAGAATTTTTTTCTTTTACATCATATCGTTTTTTAGCTCTCTGATAGGAACTATATTTTATGTATTCATTTAAACTCCATTTGTAATGTATAGATTTATTAAAAGGCTTAGTTGTAATACATTTTTTCTATCAATAAAATCAGACTTCTTTCCTTTTATATCATTATATCGTTTTATAGCTCTCTGGCAGGAACTTTATTTTATGTATTTATTTAAATTCCATTTTTAATGTATAGATTTGTTCAAATCTGCTAAATTTATTCAAATATGCTGAAATTTTATGATGGATATTTTTAATTATTAAACATATTATAAATATTCGTACTTATTTCCTAACTTAGAAACTATAGAATTTAGCTTTGACGATAACAATCATTTGAAAAGCTAATGATGTATATATCATAATTTAAAAATCCGTAGTTCTTAAAATTCTGAAGAGTTCTGAAGATTTTTTTTAAGCGAGGTATGTTATTTTAAAAGTTGAAAAGATAATTTTACCTCTCAAAAGTAGTGTTGAAAGACCTTTCTAGTATTAAAAATTAGAAATTTCATTTGAAAATATTATCTAGAGAAAAATTGAGGCCAAGATAAATGAAAGACCACTATGCATATAAAACTTACACTGGTTTATAAATAAAAAATAATTAAACTCATTCGCCAAGTCATAGTCACTAAGATCACAAAATTTGCCAAATTCATATAAATAATTTTTTTTTACAAAATTGAAATTGTCCTAACCATTTGCCATGCATTTTCATGCATCGAATTCAACGCCACATTGGTAACAGAAAGTTTTCTCTTTGTTCGTTACGATCACACCATACGATTTTCCTGATTTGGGGGATATCCCGATATGTCTCCATGTTTAAGGCTGCTATGTACTAAGAAAAAAATAGTATTTCCCTTTTCCTCTTCTTGCAGATTCTTGCGATGGGAGGAGTCCAGTTGACAGTTCTAGAATTTCACTCCCCTTAGGATTGACATTTTGAGGGATTGTAATGGTTCTCTCTCTATAGGGGGGTTAAGCGCTGCCCCCAAATTTTTTATTTAAAATATATTTTTGTCACCTATTTACAGGTACATAAATGCTGATAATCCAATAAAATTGGTATTGTCAGATAGCCCGAACTTTTCTGCAAAGCGCTACCGGATTCATTTTATAAATTTCGTCCACCGAAGGCATTTATGAGCGTTTAAAACACACTATACCAGATTTTTTCCCGAATAATTTAAATTTTAAAATATTAATTTCATTTTAAAAAAAAAGAAAAAGGTACACAAATGTAAAATTTCTTTCTCTATGACGGAGTACAATTTTAAAAAAAAAATCTTTGATTTCAAGTCGGCAATCCGTGGACAAATTTTCTCCATAGGTTAACATTGAGGTGAGCGAATCCAATAGGATTTGTACATAGCAGCCTTAACCCCAGGGTAATTAAAAAAATAATTACAAGATAAAAAGAACTTTTATATACCACGTTTTTAAATTTTCTGTTGAATCATATAAACTTGACAGTTCTCTCTTAATTGCACAAACCTTCACTTAATTATTCTTTTTCACTTTCTTTTATTTAATTTAAATCACTTTTCAGTCGTTTCCACTATCCACAGACTTTATAAATTTTAATTTTTATATACTTTTTTTAAATTTTTCGCTCAATATATTTGTAAACAAACTAAATTCACATGTGTCCTGTTTTCAAAATCGTCAAACGCCGTTACGCAAAAGTGCAAGCATTGAATTCGATCGAAGCGCCACCTTGAGGATTTTTTCAGCTAAAAGTATTAAAAGAATGCATTTTCATCGTGTTCTGAGCTATTCTAAAAGTTTCAAATGTCTAGCTAGTCGGGAAGGTAGTTAAAAATCGATTTCAAGATTTGTACTGAACAAACACACAAACAAACAAACAAGAAAGCGAGTTAATAAAAACATGATAATTACCAAAATTCCATAAAAATCAATTTTATTTTACAAAATAGAATGTATAATGACTGACTGTCATACATCGCAATCTACCATACAAATATAGCAGAAACATAACGTTGGGTTTGTTAGATCACGGGATATAACACATTTTTTTATTTTGTTGATAGTATGACAAGATATGCATTACGGCTTACATCAAGCTAATGAGATGCTAATAAATGATAACCTCTTTCCAGTTCTATAGGCTAATCCTATGTTTATATTTTTTGGCAGGGCGAAGCAAGTGCTGGGCTATTCTGACTCTGAGCTCGCTGACAAAGGTTGCTACGACCTAGTCCATTACGATGATCTCGCATACGTCGCTAGCGCTCACCAAGAACGTAAGTAAAGCTGAAAAGCGTCGATATGTAATTATAACATCAGTTTCTACCTTATTTCCAAAATAATTCCAAATGAAAATTATTTCAAAAGTTCCGACCTGATTGGACTGCTAAATATATAACCGTTTAAATAAATTCGTTGAGGAGGGAAGGTGCTAACTCTGTTAATTTATGTTGAAAAACATTATTAGTGTAGAATAAATTTACGTCATCAAATAGAGCTTAAAGTTAACTGAGAAAGCACAGTTTTTGTCTTCTTTTTTCATTTCGAAATTAAGTAGACGCTAAAAATATTTTAAATCCAGCTTACACCACTACTCTCAAATCATCTCTAGTTCTTTCCCTTACAACATAGCTTTGTCTATAAACATTTAGTTACCTATATAAACTAATACATAAAGTTTGTTCAGATGAAGAAGTAAATTAGTAAGTAAGCCTTTTTAAGATTTCAATTGCATCTAAGTTTAAGAGCTTAAGAAATTTTCTTGTGCATTCTTATTTCTTATCTAAAAAAAGTCATATTATCTCTTTAAAAATTCACAGAATTCGGTTTAGTTTAGATGAAACAGCTATTACGAGGATGAAAGAATACTTTGCTACAAACTAGTTCTCTTATCCCACCAGTTCTTTAATTCTCCTTTCCATCAGCTTTATATTCACATTTAACTATTATTATATTGATGGCATTTCCTAATATCATCAAATAGAGCTTAAAGTTAACTGAGAAAGCAAAGTTTTTATCTTCTTCTTTTTCCAAAAACAAGTAAACGCTGAAAATATTTTAAATCCAGATTACACCACTACTCTCAGATCATCACTAGTTTTTCCCCTTACAACACAACGTTGTCTATAAACATTTAGTTACCTATTTAAACTAATACTTCAAGTTTGTTCAGATGAAGCAATAAATTGCTATGTAAACAATTTTAAGATTTCAATTCCTTTGAAGTATAAGAGCTTAAGAAATTTTCTTGTACATTTTTATTTCTTATCTAAAAAAAGTCATATCTCTTTTAAGACTGATGTGTACTAACCCTATTGAATTCGCTCACCTCAATGTTAATCCATGGGAAAAACGTGTCTACTATTTACAGCTACATAAATGCTGATAATCCAGTAAAACTAGTATTTTCAGATAGCTTGAACTTTTCTGCACCTTGCAACAGGATTCATTTCATAAATTCCGTCCATCAAAGGAATTTATGAGCATTTAAAACACACTATACCAGATTTTTCCCCGAATTATTTAAATTTAAAAATATTATTTATATTTTTTTAAACGAAAAATTCCCTAAGGTGCAAAATTTCTTTCTCTATTATGGAGTACAATTTTTAAAAAAATCCTTCAATTAAAGTCGTCCTTCAATTAAAGTCCTTATTCACATTTTCTCCGTAGGTTAAAATTGAGGTGAGCGAATTCAATAGGTTTAGTACACAGCAGCCTTATCATTCAGAGCATTCGGTTTAATTTAGATGCAACAGCTATTCCGAGGACAAAAGAAAAAATATTTTTACTATTATTAGAAATGCCAAATATTACTCACCTCTTTACGAAATGAAACCAGTTATTAATCATTAGACTGTGAACTCGTATAATTTATATTTACTTCAATTTTATTTCCCTGTAGTTTTAAAAACGGGTGCTTCAGGTCTAATAGCATATCGCCTTGTGACAAAGACTGGTTCCTGGCAATGGTTACAAACAAGTGCTAGACTAGTATACAAGAACAGTAAACCAGATTTCATCTTATGCACACATAGACCTCTTATGTAAGTATATAGTAGTATATATATTTTTTTATTCAAACAGCTTCTTTTGTGTGTTCGACAAATGTTTGATATTTTCTTAATGATTTCTTATTTCTAAAATTTGCCATTATCTCTATCCGAAGTTCTTTATGATGTCTCATTTACAAAATGCAATAGTAAGTGTAAAATTTCTGAAACAGTGCAGAACAAAGATTTGCTTTTTCGAGATCAGGACTATGTCCTGACATTTGCGCAGTAAATTTTATGTATACCAAACCTTTTCAAAATTAATTCGTAACTCATTACTTGTGTGCACGTATGCAGGGCGATATTTCCTGTGTGTTTGAAATTTGCCTCAAGTAATAAAATTATCATCCAATGCAATGATGTCTTATGATAATTAATATACATTGGAGCAACGCGAGCGTGACTTATCTTTGTAGTTTTTTTGAGGGGAGAGGGTACCTCTGTTTTACCCTTTAATCTTATTCTGTTTTGATATCACCCTGACTCTCTCCTCAATCAAGATGGTTGAAACTGGGAATGATCATAAAACTTGGGTGAGGATAGCTGGGTGCTCTTTGCAAAGAGGCAAAATTATGTTAGCGGCTTTTTGGCTTTAAAACTTTAAAAACGCTTAGCTAAAAAGAGTGTTAAAGAAATGCACTTGTTCTGAAGGTACGGTTCTGTAAAGAATGTTGTTATAACATAATCTAAATGGATCTCTCATTTTAGACCATGTTTTGGCAAGGCTAAATTTTCTCTGAAGTATATGACATATATGGATTAAAGATTGTGAATACTTAAATTTTTTATGTTAAATTTTTTAATAAGCTTTGGAAAGCCTTAAAATTGAAAATTCTCTTTGTTTTATTACTTGTATTTTACTCTATGCATGGCTGAAATCTAGCGTTAAATTCGTGCTCTTATATTACATTTATCAAGAAAGCATATAACTGAAATTATTTCTCAATGCCTTTGTCAAGTTAGGGTATATGGTTGCTAGAATTAATAAAACATGAACAGGAAACTCGAACTCAAAATATAGTAATTCCTAAAATAATCATAATGATTCGCTAAAAAAAATTTTTAATGAAGAATTCCTACTCAGGAATTATGCATATCCAGTCTACATTCTTGGATGAACAACCAGTTACAGACATTAAAGCAGAAATTTTACGGTTACACTTTTAACTTAGGTCATTCTAAATTTCTTTGTTATTGCTAAACTTGTGTAATCTTGTGATTTCAGTTTTCTTTGTTGCATCCTATTCTTAAGTAGAATGCTTTTATTTTTCACTTTCAAAAATGAGCATAGTTTGATTTGAATTTCATTTTTTTAATAATTTTTTTTATGTATAAAGATATACTTGTTAAAATATCAGAAAAATGGAGACTTAAAACTGCCTATGAAAAGTGATTTTATTTTTGGTATTTTATAGCAATATGTTTCGGAACTGATTTTGGAAATTTTAAAGGAGTTCATTGATTCCTTTGAATTTTAATAAAAACAGCATATTTATCATATTTGTAGATTTCATTACTTCTATTTGTCCTCTAATGGTTAACAAACTGCATTCATAAGGCCCTTCAACTCCATTAATGCTATTTTAGTCTTCATATTCCTTTTGCTAGTGATAACCACAAAATTTTTGCCATTTTACCATGGTGGGAAAGTTAAGGTAATAAATAAAGGCAGTTATAAAGTAACTGCAATAATTAACATAGCTGTATATCCTAATATATCCTAATGAAAAATAATAATTATTAACCTAATAAAAATAAAAAAATAAAATAATAATAATAAATAGCTAACATATCCTAATAAGAAATTGTATATGCATGACAGAATCTCATGTGTGTAATTCAACGTGCATAACAAGCATTTTTTTATATGAAGTCAAAATATAGTGAAATCCTTCTATACTGTAGTTCATCAAACTGCGTTGGTCTTCCAGTCTATAGTTACTTTTGTACGTTCTTGAGTGTTAAAATAAAATTTTTTAAATGGAGAAATGAACTATGATTTTATCATTTTTCGCATGTATCATTGATGTTAGGTCAAACTCCAGTAGGATTTTCTTAGCCGTTACAACCACCGAATATTAACAGTTTTTGACACCTTACAGTCAAACATGAGGGGTAGTCTTTCATTTTGACAGCAATGAATTTTCATTCAAAAGCTATGCATTCCTTACAAAAACTTCATCCATCTAATCAGGTTTAAATGACAACACCGCTTAAAAAAATTTAGCTCCATGCAACAAGAATAAAAACTAATAAACTCCAGTGTTGATGCTGATTTCATATGACGAGTAAACGAAGAGAACAAAAGGTAATTTTTCCCAAAGAAAAGAAAAGACATTTTGCATTGTTTTGAAAGAAAATGTGGTAGCTTACATTTTTTCTGTGAATCTGCCGAAAATATTGCAGAATGGAATATCAAAAACTGGAAGCAATAAAAAGCTTTTATAAATCAAAATCTCATACTAAAACAAGTATTAAAATTAATAATTCAGGTATTAGTGTATTGAAATTTAAACAGCTTAATAGCCTTGTCTTTCTATGTACTATATTAATTAGTTGAAAATTCTTCATATAAGTATTTACATGAATTGTAAATCAATCTTATCTTATTTTAGATTAAATCCAATCAATTATATATTAATACCAATTTTATCGCTTAGGGAGGAAGAAGGACGTGATCTTCTTGGTAAAAGAACTATGGACTTCAAAGTGACCTACTTAGATGGAGGACTTGGGTCATTAACAGATCGCAGTGGACTGCTTTCAGATAGCGATTTTGTCCTCAGATGCCAGAGATCAAGACGATATAAATCTCAAATACGAGATCTTATAACGACATGTCGGAAGAGGAAGAGTCCAGTTACAACCCCTACTATAGTTGGTGGGGCAATTCCAGACACCACTACATATATGGACGATGCAGCTGCGGCTGCCACTGCAGCAGTTGTTGCTGGATACAACAATGTCTACCCGTACCCTGCAGAGAATGTGAATGGCCTTGGAGCCTCATATGCTGCAGCTGCCATGCCCCAAAACCTCTTCACAGCTGCCATAGACAATTCACGATTTCTGTCAGCAGAAAACTTTCTTCATTACAGACCAATCGGTACATATTACCCAGATTATGCTGTGGCACAGTATCCGTCGAACAGTTTTCTTGACGTGACTGCAACTGCTACGGCAGCAAGGACTTGTTTTGCCCCTGGACCCTTCCAGGCTGAACCTCCGCAAAACCATCAATTAAACAGTACCAAAGAAGACAAACTATACCAATGTCAAATGGAAGCAGCGAAGTTTGGGAATTCGTCTCATTCTCCGCAACAGATGCCCGGTAGTAAAACACCAACGCCATCTTCCTGTTGTGACACGTCGTATTTGTCTACAAACGGAGTAGATCCGTTACGGGGATGCATTGTCAATAACAATAGTAACTCAGGAGTACAATCCTCGTCATCACTTATGCCTGTGGGGTTAGACCACCATGACATCAAAGTAAGAGACCTCGCGTGTTCTAATAACCTGACTTTCCCATTAAATTCAATGTCGTCCAGCACGGACTGTATAAGTACTGGACTATCTAAACCTTTGAAAAGTGGAATCAATGGTACAACGTCGAATAGCATTCTTATGACTATTCGAGATTTACCACACTGGCACAAAGAGGACAAATCATCTTCCTACGACAACAGTCGCCAGAGTGTTCTCATGTGGAACAACACTAGTGGGTTACGGGACAATATTTCAATAGACTGCCCGTCAACAACTGGTGTCGGTTTGCCTACATACGACATGAAACTTCCTCGTTACTGTGAATCGGGTAACAAACAAGACAGTGAAATAGGCAATGTGGCAAGTTCCCCGTGTAAGTGGAGCGGGAATGCTGCAGCTCCAAAATCTGCATCTCCTCACAACAGTACCAGCCCAGCCAGTGGCAAAGTGGCACCTCAAGTCACCTATGGTACCACTCCCTACACTCAAGACATGAGGCTCGAGGTAACTTGCTGCAGCTTTGCTCCATTAGAAGAAACGTGGTACAACATCTCCTACAGATAACTTAAACCTTCTAATACTGAACAGCAATAAAGGCGCTCACAAAGGTCAGCCCATGTTCATGAAACTAATATACTAATCGTAACTAATAAAGGTTTCGTTATCTGAAGGATTTGTTGAAAGAACCTTGCAGAAATTTCTTATCTAACATCTAATAAGCAATTATGAAAATACATATTTTATTCTCTCTTCACTAACATAAATATTGTTTTAATCCGTACTCAAAAGACTTTGATTTACCGTTTGCTGTTAAAAGTTCACTTCGTGTCTAAACTATAAAAGAAAATTTATTTTGATTCGTCGGGAAATTTTTATTTAAGTATCCTCTGAACCAAAAGGCAAAGAAAGAAGTTATTAAATAAAAAAATATTTTGTTCTTTTTTTATTTAGTGAAATCTGTAGGACTAAAAATATTTCAATGAATATAAGGTTTTCTGATTTTTCTTATAAAAACAAAGCTTTTTCAACATTCATTCGTCTTTATATTTTCAACCCTCACGGAAATGTTTCGTTAGTAAGCTTGAATATGAAATTTAGTTCATTATTTGATCCTAATAGGATTTTTAGCCATTTCTTTTTCTATGCAATCAACATTTATAGTTGTGTCTACTGATGATACCAGTAAAATGGCAAAATCCGTTCACAACTGTTATGTGAATATACGAAAGTTAAAGGTCAATTTCAGTTTGATGCTCGACAAATTAATTTTTATATATTTTAAAACTAAGTGATGTAAGTTTTCTTTATTTCTTTAGCATTTCTTTTCAGTGTAACAAAAAATAAAACTCTTTAAGTTCCGGTTGTAATTATTACTTACAAAATGCTTCATCCAAATTACCAAACTGCTTAAGATACCTTTGTTATGTGAATTTTATTTTCATATTCTGTCCCTTTTCAATGCTAGGTCTTACACTGTGTTGCGGTTTATAAAAAGTTAAAATTTTACTTGTTCAATGCTATAAAAACATACGCTTCATAAGACATTAAAATATACAAAAACTGCATAGCTGACAATTAAAGACGTTTTCTGAAAGGTTGAAATTTGCCTAATTTGAAGGAAAATGCATCAATTTTCCAAACTGTTATCTAAACAACATAAATTTAAACAACGCTTATTAAACACAAATTAGTGTTCCTCACACAAAATTTTTCTTTACAATTTTATTTTCTAACGAATGCTTTGTTTTATAACTTTTATCCAAACTCACTTTTTTAACACTTGCTTAATTTGTTATTTACAGTTTACTCTAATTATAAATAGAAACTTTTGTTTGTATCTACTAAGCAATCTCAATAAATTTAAGTTTAACTTGTTGCTCTGATCTGTTCAACTGGTTATCTCTGTTGAAAACTAGAGTAGAAATTCTTATTTGTTTTTAAGCAAACAATCTAAATTAACTAAAGTTTCAAATTATGGCTCTAGCTTATCCTAAACAATCTGAATGAAAATTTTTATCTGTGTTTTGCAAGTGATTATTCTGTTTAGACTCTCGGTGATTCTGATTTAGACTTTTAAATCTCTGCTTATTTTCAGCTTCCACTGGTGAGGTCAGATGTGATCCGACCCTCTTCCATCAAGCAAGAAGGAAATCCGTTGTTATCGATATCAGAGGTGACGAACACTTTATTAGACCACCATTAGATGGCACTAACACGAACCGGTGACGTGATGCCAAAAAAGTGACCTTCACCTTCAATCTCATTCAAATAAAAATCCTCATCATTCTGTTGAAACAACCTCAAAGCTGTGCGAACAGGAGATTGCGAAGTTGAAATCAAACGTAGATCCTCCTATTATGATCTTTTGCTATCTGCAAGTTATGCTGAAATGAAACGAGAGAAATTTCGTGATTGTGGTATTGTGGATTTTGTCATCCGCAATGCACTAAACGTGTTTCTATTTGACCTCACACTTTCATTTTAGTTTCAAAAATATTTTAATAATATTTAAGTTATAAAGATAGTATGCTTAAAATTATCTGAAAAACATAAGAGAAATTTGTCACAGTATTATTCCAAGTAATTACATTAAATCAGCGAAAAAATATAAGCATAAAAAGCTCAAACAATATATAAACCTGTTTAATTTTTCCTCGCTGTCTTTCCTTTTTTTACTATTTTGACGTGCAATTTTATTAATTAGAATGGGACTTATTTATTCAAACTCATTAAAACCCTTTTTTTTAAGGACATAAAACGTCCTAAGCTAAGTAGCATTTTTGCGGGTTACATCGGTCTAAGAAATCAATAAAATGCAGAGGCCTTTGCCTAAAGTAAGCCGTAACGTTATAAAGATAGTATTTCTCTAGGTAAAATAAATGAATTTGTTTGGATTATTTTCATTCTGTCTAGTTACTCATCTGTCATACTTGGACAAGCTTTAAATATTTAACAAAAACTCGAAAAGTTCTCTTAATATTTATAAATTTCACTTTAACATGAATACTATATCACATAGTCACATTCAAATTAATTATTTGTAATATTTTCTGGAGGACAAAACAGAATTTGAAGGTTTATTTTTGTTTACAAAATTTATAGAATCCTACTACTAGTTTCTAGAAGCTTTTCAAGCTGAAAATAAAAAAGCTGTCGTGTAGTCATTTCTTTATACCATAAAATTATAAAACAACGATGATTTTTACGTATTCACTTAGCTCCTATTTTAATAAGCAATATGAAAGGTAATATCTGAAATTGCAATACACTGAGCATTATTAAATCTGAAGACAGGGCTTTTAATAAAATATTGCAAGTTGTACGAAATTTTGTAAATTTAAACTAAAGGCATGAATTTAGAAAGTGAGTTTAATTTTTCATAAATAAATCATAATATTTATATTTGTATTAAAAATACAATTTTTTAAGTATTTATGAACTGACTCGGCTGTATGAAACTATTTCGTAATTATAAAATTGAAAATTGCATAGTTTTAATTTTAGTTACTCTTATAAAACTGACGAAAGGTAGAAATGAAATCTCATCTAAATGGAAAGAAAAGTGATAAAACCATGAAAATATAGAATTAACGAGTTTTCCTATAAACAGGAAGAAGAGATGGAAAATACTCTAGAACTCAAGAATTTGAAGAGTATTTCACCATTAACCTTTAGCTTACGGGGCCCATTTTTCCGATTCCCTCTCTAGAACGGGAAATTCCATACCCCCTTCTTAAGAACGGCCATTAAGGGGTTTATATATATATATAAATAAATAAATATACATATATATATGTATGTATGTATGTATATATATATATGTATGTATGTATGTATGTATGTATGTATATATATATATATATGTATGTATGTATGTATGTATGTATGTATGTATATATATATATATATATATATATATATATATATATATATATATATATACATATATAAATATATATATATATATATATGTCTATATATATATATATATGTATATATATATGTATATATATATATATATGTATATATATATATATATATATATATATATATATATATATATATATATATATATATATATATATATATATATAATGTCTGTGTGTATATATTCATTCTTGACCCCGTATTCTTGGGACACGTGCTATCCCACCCCGTAAGGAAAGGGTTAATAAGCAGAAAGAATTACAATACATTCTTCAAAACTATTAACTTTCCACGCCTTAATCTGATATATTTCTTTAATACAAATGAGATTCATTCAAATGTCACCTTTACAGATCATTTAGAAACCATACTGACTCCATTGATATACACTGATCATTAAGTACTTCATTTTTTTTTTATTTTTTTTTTTTTGACAGCACAGCTTTGGGGTTGTGTATTTCGAGGAAGAAATCGTCTCGTTACGATTTCCGATTCAACCTGCACAAAGGCATTATTGTGAACTTTGTAAACAAAATAGGCGAAGAATTATATTCTTGTACAGTACGATACTCAGATCTACATTTCTTCACCCTTTAAAAGCAGAAGAGAACTGCGAATGTGATCTTGTTTTCCTCCTCACTCACATTTCTCCACTTTTTCATTGTGATTTCACCATTGGAAAAAAAAAAGAAAGAAAGAATTCCTACTTTCGTTTATGGATTGCATTAGAATGAATAGTTTCACGGACTCTTCGTATACATACTTATAACAAGTACTGTTTCAGATAGATTGTAATTTCAAGATCGGCTTTTGGACATTCTTCGAACATTTTCCCGGCCAGTTTTTTTAATGAAATCCTTCTTTTCTGTTGTTGTTATTTTCATTGAATGACCCGACATTGGTATCAGCTGCTACATGTAGAGAACCCAAACCACAGGAGATTTCTTTCAAAGCAGTTTGGAAATAACTTACGGCTCTCAACCTGTCAATTATCGCTGCCTGTAAATTTCTACACCCATATACACTAATGATTCTTCCAAATTCTAATTAATCTAAGCACACTTGCAAGTGAAATCGCAATATGCTGAATGATACTTAATATAAACTAGTTAGTACCCGTCAAAACATGACGGGTACCAACCTCATCTGCAATAAATGTACTGATACACGAATTATACACAACACATCATTGCCAAATGTTGAAAATCATAATATTAAGAAGAGAGAAATACACTTTAAAAAATTACAATTGAATCCAATAAAAATTTAGGGTTACTCAACAGCGCGAAAAAAAAAATTCCGTCAGGTTTAATTCTATATCTCATGAACATAATTAAAAATAAAAATGGCAGAGAGAGAGAGAGAGAGAGCTAGAGAGATTCCTCGGAATAATCAAATTAACGTGTTTATGCGGCCTCGTGCTTAGTAAGTATCTAAAGCCAGATTTAAACACGTCACTGAGCACGCGCAGAAAGGAATTTTTAATTATAAATTATCGCTGATCAATAGAAACTGCGGTTGCAAAACCAAATTTGACACATCTATAGATTAAAATCTTTTGTTTAGTTTAAGACCAAAATGAAGTAAATGGATGCAGTAGTTTTCTCTCACCGACTGCCCAAAGAATCGACTAAGCAACTTAAATATATAGATTCTCTGACTACAGTCGACTCTCGTTATAACAACCAGTCATCATAGCGACCGTTCCAATACAACGACAGGTGCAAAAAAGTCTCAAATGGAATCCCCTTTATAGAAATGTTTTTTCTAATTTTGGATACATCAACCACTAGTTATAACGGCATTTTTATACAGACGCAGGACATCGTTGTAACGAGCATCGACTGCATTAATTCAACGAAACTCTGAGCATAAGATACTCCCTCCGACAGATCGACAACATTCGGAATAAAGCCTCTAAAAAGACGCTTAAAGGAATAATAAATTGTTATCATTGTAATTATAAACTTTATGTCTATGGAGAATTTTAATCAAAAATTGTATAAAAATAACGTTTCTAAAGTAATTTCCCCGATTCTGTAAATAAGTATCACGGTAAAGGTAATTCATAAAGGTAAATTATCTCAACACTTATTTTAAGTGTTTTCACTGCTCACTATTTTTCAGATGCTAAAGAAATGCCAATTACATTACAAATTTTTTTTTCATAATGTTTCATGATTTGCGGGTTTCACTGTATTCTACCCGAAGATATTCAAACTTTATTTCAATTAAGTCTGCTTGTTTTCAGGGTATTAGATATTGAGATACATATGAGTTCATTAGCGTGTTGGGTATGACTGTTAGCTTTTAAAGAGACATAAAACGATCTTTCAAAAAAATTGTACCCACACCAGTGAAATTCTTAAAACAAGGCAGCTGTACGCAAAGATCCTTTTGGTTGAGATCCGTATGTTACATGTGTTTGCCCATTATATTTAGCAAACGAAAGTTATTTTCTAGCACCAACAACAACAAAAATTCTTATCCAAGCTAATTAAATAAAAAAAAGTTGAATTTACATTTTTTTCTTTTTGTAATCCAAGTAAGCAATTTATAAGCTTCACATGATTTGTGGTAATTTTAAAGCTATTACAAAAATTGTTTAACGAAATGTTAGCAAAATAATATTTCCCAGACTTTAGTGCCTGTAGTTAATTATTAATTCACGTACTAGAGTCATTTTAATTCATAAAGAAAAAGTCTGATATCCAAAAGTCATCAACGAAATATTGTTGTTTCAGTTATAAAGCAATAAATGATTTCATCATACAAAATTATTTTGCATATAGTTTTGTCCTAAATATTTATCACTTTCAATTTCCTACAAGCGAATTTATGCATGAATAGGAAACTAAATTTAAATCGATTTTGTTCCTTTTGATTTTCAATGTTTATAGAGATGCAGTGTGATTTCCTTTCAGGTCGATCACCCTGGACTGTATTGAGTTAATTTAAATTATTATGTCTTTTATAAGCATATATCAAAGATTCGAATGCTTAGAATGGGATTCGGAATATTTATTTATATTTAATTATTTTACAAGGCAGATAGTTTTTGTACCTAGGGATTATATAAAAATCTTTCAAATAAGTAAAAGTTTAGTTCAAAGTGCCATTAAATTCAATCAAAACAAGAATAAAAATATGACATAAAAGCATTTTAAAATCAAAATTTTTTGTTGTTTTGTGTGATACTTTTATATCATTAATTGAAAAAAATTGTTGGAAATCATATTTTTTCTAGTTATTTCTTTTATCTCATTTTTGGTGTTTTCGCATTTATCAAATTCATGCTTATTTATGAATATCATTTTGCCATATTTCAGAACAGATTATGCCAAAAAAATTTTGTTTATTCTTTATTTTTGTACTTTTATATCTGTGTAAATATTTGTTTAATATTTTGTTAAATTGTTGTTTTGTTCTTATAGTATATTTCAACACACACAAAAAAAAATGCGGCATGTAACTTAATTGCAATAATAAAAACTTATTTTGCTTGAACAAAAATAGAAACACAGCTTTATTTCAATAAGGATGAACAATTTAAAGAAAATAGCTTTTTAAAAAAGTGCAATTGTTTCAGCACATTGAAAGGTAAAAATTCCCGTTGAATTTTCAATACCATTTCAATTCAAAATCATTGTTTAATACTAATACTGCGGCAAGAGCATTTTCTCAAAAACAGTTCTAAAAAAAGTATTAAATGCTTGAACAAAACAGAAGAACAGATAAGGATGATCAATTTAAACAAAAGGGCAATTGTTTCTTTATACTGAACCGTAAAAGTCCCCATAAAATTTCAATACCAAACAGTAATAGTTCTTTAAGGGGGCACAGGACCTTGAAGCTCGACGAAATGACTATAAATATGGTCTAATTCAAACCACAAAAACTGAAATACTATTAGAAAAAGAAATTTTCTTTCTTTATACATATAAAGTACATATCTTTAAATATGTCATATATAAAAATGGAAATTATAAATTGATAAATAATTTTAAAATTAGCAGTTTAGAATTTTATATGATTAACTGGTGATTAAAAATCATAAAGTGCTGTGCGCATCATAAAATTGAGATATATGCTTACAGAAAATAATTATAAAAACATATTAAATAATTATAAAAATATATTAATATATTGTAATAAATATTATTTAAATTAAAAATTGAGCATAAAATTGGAAGACTTTAAAAATTATCAGAATTAGTTGCATATAAAAAAGTTTCCCACATAAAAAAAAGTATTCCAGAATTGCACATCGTTCTGGTTTTAAAATGTAGAGTACCATGAAATATACATATGAGTGGAGTTTTATCAGTTTCCTATTGATAGTTTAAAAGTAATGCTGCACACAAACTCAAATTAGCAGTTTATCCTATAAAATTCTAAACTGCTAATTTGAGAATTATTTATAGTTTTATAATTTCCCTTTTTATATATGCATATTTAAAGATATATGTACTTTATACGTATAAAGAAAGAAATTTTTTTTTCTAATATTATTTGAATTTTTGTGGTTAGAATTAGGACCATATTTATAGTCATTTCGTCGAGCTTCAAGGTCCTATGCCCCCTTAATATTAACATATACTGTGGTAAGAGTATTTTCTCAATAGAATTCTTGAAAAATATTAAATCTGGATGAATTTATATTGAAAAAATCCATCATATTAAGTTATTGAACTGTCCTATTAATCTTATTATTACCCAACGCATGTTCTTTCTACAAGGGCAAACTTTATAATTTTGCCAAAACTTGGCTATAAGGCAGCGATTCTCAACCTTTTTTTCGTCACGGTGCACTTTTAATAATTTAAAAATTTGGCGGCACACTAACAATAATACAAATTTAAAATAATTTCACTCGGATAATTGATTGATGTACCTATAACATATTTTGTAAAAATAGCATTCGTATTTAGCACTTTCGATTTAAAGATACGGAATTATAAAATAATACATAATGAAGTAATTGTTATCTTAAATGTTAGAAAGAATCTTTATAAATATGGTAGTTCAATATTATATTTTTTTCTGATCGTAATTTAGTAATTAACATGTTTGTTTTGGAACGATACAGAAAAATATACGAAAAGGCAATTAAATACAAAAAATACGATGAAAATTTACAAATTAATTTGTGAACATTTTTTTCCAAATTCTTAATTCTGATGTGTGGACTTAATATGCATGTATAAAAACTGACATATAAAGTAAACATTTTATAGATATATAAAGTAAACTGATTGAACTACTTGTCTGGCGTCTCTTATGTATGGGTATTCGCAGTTGCGGCACACTAAAGTGCCGCGACACAGTGGTTGAGAATAACTGCTATAAGGTCTAATACTGTTGACGAGCATACGGAAAAAAACTGTTTCTTTCACACATATATCGCCATCCGGTACAACTTACATAAATGAAACAAAGCACAGGGTTTCTAAAATTATAGTGCATAGTTAATAACTTTTATATGTATAAATGTATGCACTCATTACACCTTAAAGAAATTTACAGCACAGTATGATGAATAATCGACTCAGCATCGATAATATCGAATAATCGACTCAGAATATTAGACCTTAAATGTGCCCGTTCCATCTAAATTTATTGAAAAAAATTGAATTAATAAGCTCTCATCATCAAAATCAAACATCGGAAAAGATTTCTATTATTAGATTATTTTTTAAATCATTCATCCTTATCTGCAATGAATTAAACTTGTGTAATATCTCTAAACTACTCAGCTAATCAAAATTTACATGTTGCTTTTACATATTGACATCAAAATTATTTAAACTGATGAAAGAGTTATGTATTTAATATATTTTTTTTGTATTTGTGTAATGTGATATTTTTTAGGAAGCATCATAAACATTATAAACAGAAGTTTATAAAATTTTGTCTTTATTATTGGAGATGTGCATTTAAAGAATTACCATTCAAACTTATGCATCGATGAACTAAAATTAGTAAGCAAATTCTTAGAATTCATTGAAAATTGTCTTTTAGTTACTAATTGTATGATTTAAATCCTGCAAGCAAATAACATTAAATTTATTTCGCAAAGTAAAATATAAGTTAAGTTATAAACATGATAACTAAAAAAAACCTTGAGATATCATATCTCAAGCCATTTTCCTACTTAAAAGGCATAAATACTTAATATAGCAAAAATTTCTGGAGAATGTAAACTATTAAATCAAGGCTTTAGTTACCAAGAAAAATCAAATTGTTAGTTAATAAAGAATAATATCTCAGACAATGGTTTTAAATTTTCATCTACGAGAAACAAGTGTGCAATCTATTTATTTTTGAAAATATGCCAGTTAAATATAAAAATCTTCATATTATTTTTTTTAATTGATAGATGAATGTGAAACTTTAAATAAAAATACAATTACAATAGATGCTCTTTTTGGATCTATTTAATTTGAAGTACACACGGTAGAAATTCGATTTGACAAGCTAACTTTCGGGAATTTCTCAAGACTGTTTTAATTTATGCATGATGGTGAAACACGTGGTTGTTGCTTTTGTAAATATAGTACATAAGCAATAATCTGAACAGTAGAAATTAAAAATACTTTAAAATGAGGTATAATTAGTGTATCTATAAATGTAAATGTTTAAATAAATTTAAAAAAAGTTCATCTTACTCCAGATTTATTGCATTTATTAAAACAAAAATTATTTTTTAAGTTTTTCACACTGATATCTGATTAATTAGTCTCGATATTTAAATGCTTTATGAAGTATACACATGTAAATGTAATTGCAAATTAAGAGTGTTTTGTTTGTGATCAACGTAAGTCTACCTTAACATGTCTGTTCATAGTTGTCCTGACCAAGTTTGTTCTTTTTGTAAAATATGTAATCATTGGTCACCATAATGCAACAAAAATGATGTAATGTTTTATAAATCCGAGCGACTTATTACTACATCGCATTGTAAATAAATTAGCAATAAACTACCTTATATGCTGTGTATATGTGTCCTAAATTTATTTTACATTGAATTGAGTAACAAGGCAATTTCTAAAGCAATATTTTTCCACTTTGTCTTAAGCGAATGGTGGACATTACAAAGCGATTATTGAAATTTTGCATATATATTCATTAAAGTATAACTATATTAAACACCTTATAAAATTTTATAAATATTTTTTTAAAAATCATATTAAAAAATTGAAATTAATTTTTTTAAATGCTCCTTACGATCCAATTTTTAACTTCCCCCTTAATTTTGCATCTATATTGCTTATAAATACATTTTGAACAGAGTTATGTATTACTTTGTACATTCGTTGAATACTTAATTTTTAGGAAATATTTTTATGCTTGTACTCGTGAAATTTTTGTACTTTTCTACACTTAAGTTAAACTTTGATAATCTTAATGATGTCGAAACTTAAAATGACTATACAACTTTATTTTAATGCATTAGAGGAGTCTTTATTATGAATTTCATAAAATTTTGTCAAAAATTATGACGCAAGGAGCATTTCAAAGACTTGTAAATCTGGAAATGACTCATTTTGAGAAAAAGCCATTTAAAAGATGCTTTTTCGCCTACCTTTAATGCTTACTTTTCTAAAGCCCCCAAGTTTTCATTTTACTTTTCACTACATATTTTAAATGTATTTATTCCAATATTTACATATTTTAAAATATTAATACACCCAAAAAAATTCTAATTTTTGTTCAATTTATGTTAATTTTAAAGTCCACCATCCCCTTAATAGTGCAACTCAAACTTTGAAATATTTTCTAAAGACACCCCCACTCATTTACATATATTGTGACATGTGAAATTCACTACTGTTATGTGTAAATGAGAAATTTATTATACGCATTACTTAGCTTCAATAGTATATTATTTTCAACAAAACGATAACAAAGGTATCAAATAATTCTTAGTTTTAATTATAAAGTATAATTATGTAATGTTTCATTACAAAATAAATAAATAAATAATTGCAATAAATAATACATTTTAGACTGATACGACATGCAGATTTTTTTTCTATATTAGGTGTAAAATATCTGAGAAACATACACTTATTATTATCCGCAACTGATTTTAGTCTCCCCTTTTTTTCATTCCTAACAGTTGTTAATTCAGAAAAGCTTAATTAATATTCACAAGTAGAAAATTGCACATTTAAAAAAGCATAAGTACTACTAAGTTATATTAATTCGCGTGCACATACATACATTTGCAATATTCATTTTTAAAAAATATCCTGAACATATAAATGCAGATGTGAGCACAAAAACGGTGAGGTTTTCTGTTCGTCTTTGTACAGTACACCCAAACCGTCGGACGCTTGAAAATTTATAATATTGGGTAATATTAAGTAAGAGGTAAAGAAAACGACAACCCCCAATGTAGAGTTATGACGCTCTGCGTACTTTTAGTTGTTAATGCATTATGGTTCTGTTCATTGCTATATTTCACGGCACCCTGGAGAAATCAAAAATTTACACAAAAAAGAGGAATGCTATGCTGTCACTCAAATTTATTTTTAATTTTATTGCACGTTAAATCTGTCGTTGCTGCAATGTCCTCCAAGTTCTCAAGTTTACCTCTGGAGGTGCGGGGTCAAGTGTTCCGGTCTCGTCACTTGACTCGGTTCTAAATTACGAGACCGGCTTGTAGGGGGTAATGCTGACCACCTATACGGTGCCGCCTTAAATGAGTGACCAGCAGTCTCGCCCTTTACTGTGAACAAATGGCGTCATAGCCGATCTTCCGGGAATTTGTAATAAATAAACCAATTTTAAATTTTACATAATAAACCATTCCCAAAAAATTAATTTAAACATATTCAATTCATAGAGTAAGATATAATTAATAAATAATTAGGGCTATGTATATGTAGGGTGAGCCAAAAGTTCGTAAAAACTTTAAGAATACATAAAAAAGGAAGAAATCACGATAAAGAAGTGCGGTTTCAAGAAAGGACTCGCAAGGAAGTCAGATTATTTTAGCAGCCAAAAATAGTTTTAAAAGTTTTTTAAAAGTTTAAAAAGTCCGATAGATGGTGCTGACATGCGAGAGATTCAGCAGAATTATGCCAATCAATCTGCAATAAAAGACCGATATACACGAGGATTTGGAGGATCGGCCATGAAGTGGAAGATCCTCGTTGGTGGAGGGCCGCATTACTACGGTGGAAACCGTTATGAATAATATGGCGGCGGAATCGTCCACGGGGAGTAGCAGTGGACGCAAAGCTGGACCAGTGACTCTACCAGTGACTTTTTAAATTTTAATTTTACTGCTAAAAAAAAATCCGACTTCCTTGTGAGCCCTTTCTTGCAAACTGCATTTCTTTTTCAAAGTTTCTTAATTTTTTTATTAATTTTTAAAGTTTTTACGAACTTTTAGCTCACCCGGATAACTCACAGAAATTTATATAAACTCATAGCAGGCAGTAACTCATAGCATGCGTATGAAACGCATAGCAGAAGCACACAGCTTCTTAATATCTATACTAATAAAGAGACAAGTGGAAGTCGAGAGATCACGTGACCGTAACTCATCCGGGCGGGCACCGATCCTCGAAAAAAATGGCCGACAAATATATAGGAAACGGTGTAATTTTTTTTCTCATGAAAGTACATAAATGTTACACATTTGGAAAGAGCTTCGAAAAATGATAATTTTTTCTGCGTACACTTATTCTGTTAATTCAATAGTTTTAGAGATATTTTCATTCTAAAATCACTCACTGCTGAGAAACCAAATCATCTGGTGCAGTGGTGCTGCCATCTGTCGGCAGCGACGGGAATGAAAATTGAAAGGAATTTATTCACTTGAATTTAATACATTTGTAGGCTTTTTTTTCTTTTGTGGGGCCCGAAGTACATAAATATGTTACACGGATGGCTTGAGCGTAGCTAGGCGAAGCCCGGCTAGTCCACAATAAAATTAAGAGAGTGGCAAGTAGTATTTCTGAATTGTCAATAGAGACACCTAATGTTCCTCGGTCTGATGAAGTACGATTAATAAGTTAGAATATTTCTATTAATTACTTACCACTTTTTAATTTTATTATAGATATTAACCGCCTTACCTTCGGACTCTTTTTTTTTCTTGTTTGTGTGTAAGTAAAACGAGCATTTTTTTTTTCAATTTAAGTTCTCCCAAGCATGCATTTTATCTGTATTTATTGTATAAAATTTAGTAAAAATAAAATATTTATATCTGTCATCTTGAATTATTTTCATAATTTTCACGAATGGAAAACTTTCTAAGGGACCCTCGCCTAAAATGAGGGAAAACGTAAAAAATTCCCAAAAGAGTGCTAGCTGGAACTGCTCCCTAAAATTAACAAATAATTTTGTAACCTGTGCCCTATTTTAACCAAAATTGAATTGCCTGACTTCTACTCCTTCCAGGGTTATCGTTGCCGTCGAATGATGGAGGTAGTGTACGTTTTTTTCTTTTTTTTTCTTTTTTTTTTCTTTTTTTTTAATTATTATTATTATTATTATTATTAAAGCATTGAACTACTTACAATCAAGCAAACTCAGAGTTTTAGCATTAATCTAGATAAATAACAGTGAGAGAAATAGTTTATGATAGTCGTAGAACTTCAGATACACATACATGCGAATTAAAACATCAGCCTGACTATTCCTGAATTTTTTTTTTGTATTTTTGGGGGGGAGGGGGATAGAAAGAGCATGAAAGGGACGAGAATGGCAAAAAAATTGCCAGAGAAAATGCTCCGGGAAAGAAAGAAGAAATAATTACAAGATAAAAAGAATTTTTTATATACCATGCTTTTAAATTTTCTGTTGAATCCCATAAACTTGACAATTCTATGTATTAATAAATATTTAAAAAAATGTTTTTTGATGAATTATCCCATGAACTTGAAAGAAAATGAAGTTAATTGGAAGTTAACTAGCGTTTAACTTTTCGTTCCCGTTCTGGGCGATAGATGGCTGCACCAGTCTACGAAACAAAATTAACTGAAAATAATTGAAAATTAATTTTATTCTGCTTAAAGATGTCTAAAAGTATTAAAAAATTGCATTGTCATCGTGTTCTGGGCTATTCTAAAAGTTTCAAATGTCTAGATAGTCGGGAAGTTAGTTAAAAATCGATTGCAAGATTTGTACTGGGCAAACACACAAGAAAAGCAGTTAATAAAAACATGGTAAAAAAATGTCAGGTAGTCTCTTCTAATGAAACTACCACGGGTTATTAATATAGGATTACTTATCGTTGCTTACCTCTTTTGTATGTATATATGTATCTATATATATGTACGTATATATACATATTTAGATGACTTCTACTCCTATAGAAGACACAGAAGACACTCCTATAGAAGTAACAGATATACATATATGTATGTCAAAATTCTGACGCATCTTGGTACTTTTCTGTTTAACTTGTCCAAGCGATAGACTGAATTTGGCGCGCTGTCAAAATTATAACTCGCGAGGACGGATGGACGGACAGTTTTAGCGCCTGAAATTCTCCTTTCCGGGGGACCGTTATGGAGGAACGTTATCCTACGTTAAAAAACTCAGAGCATGCATCGCCTAAAGATTGCTTCGAACCCGATTATACCGCTTCGTTACATTCGCGGCAGTTTTTCACTCTGGATTAATTCTCACATTGAGTTGGACAAAATTATATTTTAAGAGGTGGGGAGGTGGGGGGCTGATAAGCTCTAAAATTTGGTGTCCTCCTTTACCCTTTATTTACCTCATTTTCCTTTATTCTTGTATTGATTAAATATAAGTTATGGGCCCATTAACAATCTGCGTCCGGGAAATTATTTCACACAAATCAAAATGCACTACATGACCTATGGATTTATTGGAATAACCTGGGTATTATGATTGATTTTGCAATAATTATAATATGTCGTAAATCGGTAAGCTTATTTGAGTGGCTACCTAATCCTGTTACTGAATCTGTTCCTTCAATTGAAGGGGTGCACAACGCAATATTTTCATTGTTATCAAACTTTATGAGTCCCTCTAAGCTACCGATACGACAGATTTAAAAGGCATATATGACGTCACCGCTTTCACGGATAATGCGGAATCGTCTCGAACAGTGAATTTTCGGGTTTCTGAAGACACACGTAGCCGAGCATAAGGCATGTTCACATAGAATCCGTCAGCGTCAGCGTTACTCGTATTGAAATATATTTAACCAATTACAAACCTCCAAACGATTAGCTACGAAATTGTTATGGTCTGTGATTGGTTAAAATTATGTCAGGACTAGTAACGCTGACACTGAAGGATTCTATATGAACAGGCCTTAACTGTCTATGAATAAAAAATAAATAAAAAGATGAAGGAAGCATGTCCATACAGTGTTCGGCGAATAGGACGTCACACACCGATACGACATCATTCGGAATCAGCTCGAATGGTGAATTTTCGGGTTTCTGAAAGCACGCTTGTTCTTTTTTAACCTCTGTAATACAAATACATCATCTTGCTTCAGTTTCGGCCTGTTTTCAAGCACGGGCTGCTTGATAGTTCTTTCCCATCCTGGGTTTGATCCCAGCGTTTAATATCTTTGCTGCTCGCGGTCTTCTGTGGCTCATCTTCGACTTTTCAGAGTTTAATCTTTATATTTTGCTTTTTATCTTATCATATATTGGAGCATTTTATTTTGACAAGTCTTGCTGATTTAATTTTCTGTTAACTTTAACTTACTAAATTCTAATGCTTTTATTTTTATTTTTTGTAACTTCTTTAATTTGTTTTGTAACTTAACCTTTTTTTTTACTTGATTCATTTCTTCTTGGACCATGCGTGAAAAGCTTCAGTGCTTCCCATATCCATACCGAGGGTAAAGGGCTTTCTTAGCCCTATTTGGAACCTCACGAAAACTTTTTGTCCATGTCCATGTCCATATGCACAACTGTCTATGAATAAAAAAAAACCGAAGGAAGCACTTCCGTAAAGTGTTCATCGGATATGACGTCACACGCCGATACGACGTAATTCGGAATTTCCTCGAAAGTTGAATTTTAGGGTTTTTGAAGGCACACTCTGAAGGCCGAGCATAACAATCTATGAATAAAAGAAGTTGAAGGAAGGACTTCTATAAAGTGTTCGGCAACAATGAAGTTACATGCCGATGAAGTTACATGGCAGACGACATCACAAGCCCGTTCTTTTGGGGGTAGTTAAAAGACATGTATGCCTTTACTGTTTTCACGGCTAATTCGGAATCGGCTCAAACGGTGAATTTTCGGGTTTCTGAAGGCCCACGTGGTCGAGCAAAACTCCCTATGAATAAAAAAAAGCTGAAGGAAGCATTTCCGTAAAGTGTTCGAAGGTTATGACGACACACGCCGATATCGCAGGCTGTTAAAAATTTACTTTTTCTCGAAAAAATTCGTGTTATAATTTTATGTTAATTTTCCTAATCCACTGTGTAAATAATACGGATATATATATGTAACCTTCTTTAGAACAGAAATTCGGTGATAAATGTTATTGAAACAAATATGATGGGAAAAGTCAAATTGTATTAGTTACTTCCCGTTCTATGTAAATTCTTAAACAGTTTGTCACAGTCTTCAGATATATTTAGTAAGAAAAGAAAAAGAAATTGGTATCAAACTGGTAACTTTTACAGTTTTACAGTAGTATTTTATTTACTTTTTTTCTTATACAATGTTTACAACTCAGCACGAATAGTACATCCTATGACAATCAAATTAAAACTTTCACTTTTTACGAGATTCGTTTTTAAAATTTCAAAATTAGTTTTTTTCATTTGTCTACCTTTGTAGGACTTGGTGGAATGGCATAATCGTTTACAACTGTTGAAACTAAATAATTCATTGCTACAATCTTCATACCATGCAATGCTGCGTATTTTTTAGGTTTGAAGGCGGGCCTCTTGGTCAGAAGTGCATTCATTTTCTTCTCGACCTTAATGTAATGCTTCTGGCAGTAAACAAAGAAAGTATACCTATGATCACCTGAAAAAAAGTTATAACATTAAGTACGGTTTAAGTAAATGAAAAAAAAATTGAAATTCAGCAAATAATATTTCGAGTTATAACGATTTTAAACTACCCCATTTTTTTAAAAAATTGAAATTTTTAAATTTTTAAAAAACTTTATGAGAAGTTTTATGATGGGATTTTGTTTACAAATTATATGATTAACCATCACAAAAAAGATTCAAAACTTTTACTCAATAAATAAAAAAATTTAAATGTATCCTGGACCCCTTTAAGGTGAAAAGCTCTGCCTTAAGACTTTTCACTTTAAGAACGCCAAAAAGATTATATGTCATTGACAGAATTTTAAAAAATCACATGAAACAGTTTCATGTGATCAAAAATGTGCCAAATAACATGAAAATAATAAACCGCTTTTAACATTGCGTCTGCCATCAAGTATATATGGACATTATATATGTGTATACTTTATTATAAATATATATGAGTATACTTTATTAGAAAAATAGCCCTGGTTACCCTTATTATAGAGAATTTTACAACTTTAATATACTTGAAACGAAACAGTTAGATTTTTTAAATTTATTTTATAATTCAAAGCGATTTAAAAAAATGAAGAATAACACTTACCGATTACTGCGTATTTAAAAGCTCTCAATAATTAGGTACATTAATGAAGGAAAATTTTGCTGTATCATTTACAACAAAATGCCTTGGAAGTTAGGTTTTTCCTCTAACATTTCGGGGAAAAAGAGTTCCACTGTAGGACCTGCTTTTATTTGCTGAGACGTACTGGAATTATCTAAATAGAATCCTTCCTTAAGGCTTCTGTGCACTGACCCCGTTGGATTCACTCACCTCAATGTTAACCTAAGGAGAAAATTTGTCTACGTCCTCCCTTAAGGCTTCTGTGCACTGACCCCATTGGATTCGCTCACCTCAGTGTTAACCTATGGAGAAAATTTGTCTACTTCCTCCCTTGAGGCTTCTGTGCACTGACCCCGTTGGATTCGCTCACCTCAGTGTTAACCCATGGTGAAAATTTGTCTACTTCCTCCCTTAAGGCTTCTGTGCACTGACCCCGTTAGATTCGCTCACCTCAATGTTAACCTATGGAGAAAATTTGTCTACTTCCTCCTTTAAGGCTTCTGTGCACTGACCCCATTGGATTCGTTTACCTCAATGTTAACCTATGGAAAAAATTTGTCTACTAGTATTTACAGCTACATAAATGCCGATAATCCAATAAAAATGGTGCTTTCAGATAGCCCGAACTTTTCTGCACCTTGCAACAGGATTCATTTTATAAATTTCGCCCCCCACAGAAATTTATGAGTGTTTAAACACACTATAACAGATTTTCCCCCGAATAATTTAAATTTTAAAACATTATTTCCACTTTAAAAAAAAGAAAAAAATTTCCCCAAGGTGTGAAATTTCTTTCTCTATTACGGAGTAGGGAATACTCAAATTTACACAAAAATCAAAACTTTGATCACGAAATATAACTTCAATGATTTGTGTATAATTTGTAATAATTTAATTTAATAAAAAGAGTTAGACCAGATTTTTTCCCTGAATAATTTAAATTTAAAAATATTATTTGCATTTTAAAAAAAAATGCCCAAAGGTGTAAAATGTTTTTCTCTATTATGGAGTACAATTTTAAAAAAAAAAATCTTTTAAACCAAGACTGCACTCTTTGGACGAATTTTCTCTGTAGTTTAACATTGAGGTGAGCAAATCCATTAGGGATAGTACACAGCAGCCTTAAAAGGTAACGAAGCTAAAGAAAAGCTGTACAAAAAAGACTTAACTTTTCGCGAATGAAAATAATTTTTAGTAATTTTTTTTCAAACAGCGGGTACATATCAGACCAGTTCAATGGCGGCTCCAGTCCAGAGATTTTGGGGGGGGGGGGGGGGGGTTGGCAACGTCGAGTCTTAGTATTATTATTATATATATATATATATATATATATATATATATAAAAGAAATAAACATCCTCTCATTTTAAATTTAAACTCATTTAGTATTAGGTCTACGATTATATAATTTTAGGCTAAGAAAAAAAATACGTCGGGTTTTTTTTGGGGGGGGACTGCCCCTGCTGTTCCCCCCTTGGAGTCGCCGTTGGACCAGTAGTATATCATACCAATTATCTGTTCTAGTGTGTGTTAGCTACCTTTGTGAAAACTGAGTGGGCTCTTACTAAACAACTAAAAGAAAAACTCATTGTCTTTTTTAAACTACGTGATAATTAAACCTGTCGCCAATAAAGTTTTGGAAAGATTTATCAAACTATTAAACCGAAATGTCTTCAGTCTACTTCTTCCGCAGAGAGATCAAGGAATAAAAACCATTCAAATTTTTACTGTAGAATGCCTATAATCCCAGGTAACTCAGACTAAAACCAACTTGTAGAAAACAAAATTTGATAACCTGAAAACAATTCAGAATAAAGACTCGATTCTCAGTGAATCTTTTGTAAATCAGCATAAATCTCGTAAAAACAACTTTTAATGATCAATGAGATTATGGGAAAAAATCCATTAAATGCAGACAATGAGACTTATACCAGGAAAAATTCCCCTGTCTCCCTTTAGGCGGAATATATTTTATTAGAATCGAATTTGTCCATTTTTTAGAATAAGAATATCAGCAGGAAATGAATCCATTTCTGCTCTACAGCACAACTGGATTATACTGTTTTCAGGTTATAAACTAAATTTGATAACCTGAAAACAGTTCAGAACAAAAGCTCGAAACTCCGTGAATCTATATCAGCATAAATCTCGTAGAAACAACTTTTAATGATCAATGAGATTATGGGAAAAAATCAATTAAATGCAGACAATGAGACTTATACCAGGAAAAATTCCCCTGTCTCCTTTTAGGCGGAATATATTTTATTTGAATCGAATTTGTCCATTTTTTAGAATAAGAATATCAGCAGGAAATGAATCCATTTCTGCTCTACAGCACAACTGGATTATACTGTTTTCAGGTTATAAACTAAATTTGATAACCGGAAAACAGTTCAGAACTAAAGCTCGAAACTCGGTGAATCTATATCAGCATAAATCTCGTAGAAACAACTTTTAATGATCAATGAGATTTTGGGGGAAATCAATTAAATACACACAATAAGACATATCATGAAACATTCTTCTTTTACGCGGAATTTATTTTATTAGAAGCGCCTTTTTCCAGTTTTTAGAATAAGAATATCAGCAGGAAATGAATCCATTTCTCCTCTACAGCACAACTGGATTATACTGTTTTCAGGTTATAAACAAAATTTGATAACCGGAAAACAGTTCAGAACTAAAGCTCGAAACTCGGTGAATCTATATCAGCATAAATCTCGTAGAAACAACTTTTAATGATCAATGAGATTATAGGAAAAATCAATTAAATACAGACAATGAGACTTATATCATGAAAAATTCTTCTGTCTTCTTTTACGCGGAATATATTTTATTAGAAACGCTTTTTTCCAGATTTTAGAATAAGAATATCAGCAGGAAATGAATCCATTTCTGCTCTACAGCTCAACTGGATTATACAGTTTTCAGGTTATAAACAAAATTTGATAACCTGAAAACAGTTCAGAACTAAAGCTCGAAACTCGGTGAATCTATATCAGCATAAATCTCGTAGAAACAACTTTTAATGATCAATGAGATTTTGGGGGAAATCAATTAAATACACACAATAAGACATATCATGAAACATTCTTCTTTTACGCGGAATTTATTTTATTAGAAACGCCTTTTTCCAGTTTTTAGAATAAGAATATCAGCAGGAAATGAATCCATTTCTGCTCTACAGCACAACTGGATTATACAGTTTTCAGGTTATAAACAAAATTTGATAACCTGAAAACAGTTCAGAACTAAAGCTCGAAACTCGGTGAATCTATATCAGCATAAATCTCGTAGAAACAACTTTTAATTATCAATGAGATTTTGAGGGAAATCAATTAAATACGGACAATAAGACATATCATGAAACATTCTTCTAACGTCTTATTTTACATGGAATAAATTTTATTAAAAATGTCTTTTTCTATTTTTTAGAATAAGAATATCAGCAGGAAAGGAATCTATTTCTTCTCGACAGCAGTCTATAAGACAATCTGTAGAACCCTCGTGCTCCCCACTTGGAAAAAAAAAAAAATCTTGAGCGCAGTTTGTTCTTCTCCATCCGATTCCGATGTCTTTCCATACCTAACTATGCGAATAATCGCGTCGTTTGTGATTCCTTCCAGGTCATCACTGGAAAACAAATCTGTCACGCAATTTTCTGGTGCATTTTGGGCATTGGCCAAACAAGGTTTGGAAGATTGTCTTTTCAAACTTTTTTTTTTTCATCATTCAAGTCATCATTTCCTTCATTTTCAAGAAAATTATGTCAACATGATCTCGGATTTGTTTGTCCATCTGTCAAACGTCACTTTTGTGGCTTCTCCAGTGCGGGTAAAAAAACGTGAGAAAAAAAAAGTGACTTACCTCACATTAAGTGACGTTACCGAAACTTGGTTTATCGAGATTCATTTAAGCCAGAGGTTCCAAACCTTTTCTTGGTCAAAACCCACCTTTTCAAATAGTTATCCAATTAGCGCCCCCCTCCCCCCACGTAACACAGTTTACGGAGGGTTGCCAGATATTGTAAACCTACATTTTGTGGAGGGAGAGAGACAATTAAAAATGTTATTATGTGTTTTCTTTTCAGTTTATAAGAAAGTGTACCTCTACGAAGAAAAAATGTAGGAGTTTTTTAAACTATTTGTACGTTTTAACCATTAGATTAAGGGGCCCATTTTTCCGATTCCCTCTATAGAACGCGAAATTTCATACCCCCTTTGTAAGAACGACGATTAAGGGGGTTATATATATATATATATATATCTATATATATACTTGGATTCGTATTCTTGGGATACATGCTATCCCACCCCGTAAGGAAAAGGTTAATTAAATGAAAATTCCAATCAATCGTAAACAGGAATAATTATAGTGTCTCGAAATATGGTTTCGGGATACCGGGAGAGGTTCTTAAAAACCGGAACAATTCCGGAAAACCGGGATGTCTGGCATCCCTAGGTTTACGTTACGTAAAAAAAAATTGTCAATATAATACACAACAATCTTATACAAAATTTAAAATATATAATAATATTCAACAGAAGAAAATAGGTACTTACCTATTTGGCCAGAATTATTTGTGAAAACAATATAAAGTACACGACATAAGTTATTCTCTTATTGTGATCACTGCATAGACAGGCACTGAACTGATCAATAGTTTTACAATAATTTCTTTGAAAGAGTACCGAAACAAACTGGTATTGCTTAAAAAAAAATGTTTCTCCATTTATAGTAATGTTCAATGAACCCACCAGAACATGCAACAAATTCAGTGCTCTGTATACGGGATAACCTTGTTAGGACTTGCACGATACGAAAATGCATGACTTGCTCAAACTTGTTAAATGCCATTGTGTATATATAGGTTAGTACAAACACGTATAGCTAAGAAGTAGGTATATGTTGGTTCAAACATGTTTGATTAATACGACTTCAGCATGTTCTTCAGGGTATAGCCCAAGGGTAGCGAGGACTGGTTCACAATGCCCTTCTGTTGTGTCATGGAACAGCAGTGCCCCCCCCCCTCCCTCCCTGGATCTTCACAACTCCCACCAGGGGGCGGTACAGACTCCGTTGGGAACCACGGATTTAAGCTATGTTTTCACCCGCGAACTGTTCTCATCGTTTTGTCAGTCACCTATAATTGAATCGGCAGTTTAAAGAAGGGAACAAGCGCCAAAAAATTGAAATTAATTTTTTTTTATTTTTGGCGTCATACTGTTATTTACATATAGACGCTGCTTGTAAGCTGTAAAAGGCGCTGGAATAGCGGGTGAATGTAAAGAATCTGATATAAAAGTTTACTGAAGAAATAATAATAAAAAAGACAGTTTTTTTAAAGTTATTTTTTTTTATTTCCCACAAAAACAGTTTTTTGGATCCGTTTCCTTCTTCAAACTGCCGATTCAATTGTGTTCTCAACCCATTAGAGGGTGAGTTGTTGATGTTTTCCCATATCTGTTGTTGTTGCTGCTTATTCCACTTGACCGACAGCAACATCTGATCAAGTCCCGAAGACTATCGGTGGTGAAGGTGCGACTCCTGTTTTGACTGGCACCACAAGGGTCAGACTCCGACTTAGCCAAAGGACAAATCCCGTAATTTCGAACCGAGTCAAGTGACGAGACCAGAACACTTGACCCCGCACCTCCAGAGGTAATTTTGAGAACTTTGAGGACATTGCAACCACGACAGATTTTACGTGCACCAGCCGCCATTAGTCTACACGGCAGTGGATTTGTCAACGACGGGCACCGAACTAGTGACTTTCAGATCACTAGCCAACTGGGCCACTGCGCCCCCATATATGTGATTAATTATAACAGCGTAATGGTTTTCTGTGATCATTGATTGCATTTTTAGAACTATATCCATAAGCATTCATTGTATTACATTTTGTGCATATCCGGAAAAGGACTTTCTAACTTTACAGAACAACACTTTGAACAAAACAACACTCATTGAAACGTTAAAACGACTTCTGAAATGAGTAAAGGCCGACTAAATTGAGGTTTGAAGACTTCACAATCATCTATAGTTTCTAAAATCTGTCTGAGCCTTTTGAACCGTTACTAAACTCATGTCTATTTTTCTTCTATCTTTCTTAGTGGATAAATGCTGCCAAGACATAAAACTTCAAAGTTAGGGAGCCCATGTAGAAAAGATATTCATACTGCTAGGGAAAAAAAATCCTAGTAAACAAATATTCTTAATATTCGGTATTTTCTTCCATTTAGTTTCTTCATTAAACTATTACTTTACTATTACTATTATTCTATTATTAACTTATAACCGATCACAGAAAACCATTAAACTCTTAAAAATAAACACAGATATGGGAAAACATCAACACCTCACCATCTAACGGGTTGAGAACACAATTACAGGTGACAGACGAAATGATGAGAACAGTTTGCGGGTGAAAACATAGCTTAAATCCGTTGTTCCTAACGGGGGTGGTACAGCCCCCCCCCCCTGAAGGAAGTGGAGAAGGTCCAGGGGGCACTGCTGATCCAAGACATAACAGAGGGGCATTGAGGACCAGCATCTGCTACCCTTGGGCTATAATAGTAAGTTTACTGAAGAAACTAAAGTAACAGTCATAAGTTAATAATAATAATGTTCGTCTCGGTGATAAGACAGTAGTGTGACGAACCGGGTTCTCGGTTCGTCAGGATTCGAACCTAGCACCCCTAGTCCAAAAATCAATGTGAGGAATACCGAGTTGAATGTCCTTTTCCTTTTTTTTTTTCAAACTAGAACCAGCTCTTTTAAACAAATATATTTAATCCAAAATAGAGCACAGCAAGGACAAGTACAGGATTACAGGTAGAAGAATATTATTTACATGAAAAAATTATCAACATAGCCTTAACGTTCCGAAGAACATACCAGACACGTTCGAAGTCTACAATAATCTCCGAATTTTCTCTCTAAGAATATATCAGACACGGAGTCTACAATCACCTCCATCGTTCTGCCTAAGAGCGTATCAGACACGTCTGGAGTCTACAACCACCCCTAGCGTTCTGTGTAGTACCACTTACCTTGCGATAGGTGCGTTATTGCTTGTTATGGTGACTAGCCTGTCTCTACAGTCAACGCGCTACCGTTAGGCTACCTCGGACCACAAATATTATAACCAAGTACAGTAGAGTCCCGATAATCCGAAACCGGTAATCCGAAAGTCCGCTTAATCCGAAACAAAAAGTCAAAAAGAACTAAGTTTTCAATAAAACCACAGTGATCTTAAGTAATATAAAGTATATTTCTGAAAATTACAAGACAATTCAAAGTTAGACAATGCACTGAACTAATTACTGCTAAACTTCACTGGTTTGAAAAATCTGTTAATTTTTTTTTTTTTCGAAGTGAAGAATACCTCTCCCTTGAAGCCAGATTACGCTAACACGTCAGAAAAATGGTGTCCGCTGAGTCGAGGTGGAGTGTTGCTCTATGTAGTGTAGCTCTATACATCAAATGCAGCAGCGGCGTCTGAGTGGGATACCCCCTGCTCGCTGTCACCGTCTGATTCACTTTCACTCTCATCTGAGACGTTGACAGGTTCTTTCAAAACCATTTCTACAATCTGATGATCGTCTAAAATCCAACTGTCAAGCACTGTGACGTATTGTTAGAACAACTTACACTCTGCTGTACTGTACTAGGCCGCTCTTTTATCACCCATTTGGTATCGAGATTTGGTTATATTTAGACAGACCTTAAAAAATAAACTGTGTAATCACACGTAACATGTAATATTTATGTAATCCCGCGTTATTATGTAATTTTATTTTATTTTAAGGAAGATTTCGCTTAATCCGAAAAATTCGTTAATCCGAAAAGGGTCCGGTCCCAATCATTTCGGATTATTGGAACTCTACTGTAATAAATAAATAACCCAGATTTCAGTCCTAATTTAAAAAATTTCACTTCGAAATATACTGACATAATAATATATCTATACCAATTTTGCTAACCTTTTTATACCAATATAGAGCCGGTACCGCCTATATATTGGCATAAAAATAACAATAAAATATTAAAACATTTATACTGTTGTCATCAGCGCCTCCATTTCTTTCTTTAATCTTTTCCTTACAGGGTGGGATAGCATGAACCCCAAGAATACGGGCCCAACAATAAATAAATATATATATATATATATATATATATATAACCCCCTTAATGGCAGTTCTTACAAAGGGGGTATCAAATTTCCCGTCATAAAGAGAGAATCGGAAAAAGGGGCCCCGTAAGCTAAAGGTTGAGCATCTTTTCGACGAAAGAAAAGCTTAGGGTTTTTGTCCTAGAATCAGTAATTTAACTCATTGATTCATCGATTCACTGATTCATTTTTCTTCCATGGTGAATTTTTTGCCAGTGTAATAGGTGTCATTAAAAATTTTTACTTACTAAAAGGATTAATAGGGGGAAGATAATTAGCTTTTGTATCTCCTACTTTCCCATTGAATCCGCGTTTCATTTCTTGTACGGGTATATTATGGACGAGCCAGTGCAGGTAAGGACCTTTCACTAATAATTTATCAGTATCTGTAAAAGAGGAAAAAAATTAACACAAGCAAATTTATTCAATTTTAACTAAATTTATAAGTTGATTTAGCCATTTAATTCATTTTTACATCCAGAGTGAACAACGTCACATGTTCAAAACATAAATTATATTTTTATTTTGGTTATTTAATTCGATATTGTGGCTAAATCCCTAAAGAGGCTCATCGGGTTGAATAAACTCGAACCCCGTTATAACGAACTTTAAGGGACCAAAGGTTTTGTTCGCTTTATCCGGTGGTTCGCTATATACGAACCGTTAAGAAAAATGCTAGAGTTCACAAAATGTATAACTCATTCGTTGCATTGTGTATTCAACAATGATGTAATAAAAATGATAAAATCTATTAAAAATGATAATTAATGAATTAAATCGACTAAAAATTGATTACATTAATCTGACACAATGCTAATTAAACTGCGTGTAATAAAAAAACGACGGAACCAAAATTTTTGTTCGTTACATCCATGAGTTCGTTATATACCAGGTTCGCTATAACGGGGTTCGACTGTATTTAATTTAAGTAAGACTTATTGAAGATTTTTACACTATAAAATAACTTTATTTTTTATTTTTTATTTTATTATGCCCCCTGGCAGCAACAACTCTAGACCATGTCCGTAGAGGGCAGTTGGCAGGGGAAAGCAACTCCAGTTTACAATGGCACCACAAGGGTCGGAGTCCAATTTGTCCATGAGCCATCACAATTTTGACCGAGCACCCCAAGGGGTGACATCTGGGGAGCTCGTAAATTCTCCCACCCTCGCTGACATCACAGGACTTCCAGCCAACAGTTTTAACATGCTCATATCCGTCCTAGACACGAAGGTATTTAATGGCGTTCGTCAGGATTCGAACCGAGCACCCGTAGTCCAAAGGAGCCATGAACATTAACCGAGCAGGAAGGCTTGGTTAACCGGTTGGAAGGCTTATGGCTGCCACCCATAAGACTTTGATCTCAAAGGCTTATCGGTGGCAGAACGACCATGAAAACCAGGCAGACGTGCTTTCTTACGGATGGTATTAATTGAAACAACACTCCCGGATGCCTATTGAAACTCCTGGAGTATGCGGGCCATCGGTTGGGTGCGGTTCTTCCGAATTTCTCTGGACAGCACCTGTCTGTCTCTGTCTCTCAGTTTCGTGGGTCTGCCGACTCGGGGCACATTCCGACAATCACCGCTCACCTTCCACTTCTGAATCGCATAGGCCACTGTCGATTTTCGATAATTCAGCTCGCTAGATATGTCCCTTAAGAATCGGCCATTTCTGTGATACCCGACGATTACACCTTTCTCGAAATCAGAAAACTCTGCACTTGGTGGCATCTTGCATGCGACCAATGCCAATGCTGTTTCCTACACGATATTTAACGGCGGAGGGCGTGGCTTATGTCAGGACCGCAGATATCGTCATTTGCAATGGTGTCTAAATACTTATTGGTAGATAGTGTGTGTGAGTATATAATATATATATATATATATATATATATATATATATATATATATATATACATACATATATATACATATATATACATATATGTATATATATGTATATATATATATATATATACATATATATACATATATATATATATATATATATATATACATATATATACATATATATATATATATATATATATATATATATATATATATATATGTATGTATATATATACACTGAAGTGCCATGGAATTAGGGATAGCAAAGCCTATGCAAATTGTGTAGCGCTGCGCATCATGCATGCGCAAGTGAGGGCGCTGTGGTTACTGCATATATAGCGCGTACTGTGGTTGTTCTGAATTAGTTGTTGGAATTGCCAGTATGGTAAACTGCCTGATTTAGACGCCTTCGATTGCGGACAAATCGTAGGTGCGCGACGCATGGGCCATTCAATTTCCGAAATCGTCAAGACAGCTAGGATTTTCAAGGTCGACAGTGTCAAGAGTATACCAAGAATACATGGATGGTGGAAAAAAAACTAGCGATCGGGCAAACTGCAAAGGACAATTAGCCTTGACAGTGCGTGGTCAGAGACGGCTCAGGCGTATTGTACGTAGCCAGCGAAGCCAAACATTAGCTCAAATTACCACCCAGTTTAATGACGGTGCCAGTCGTACAGTCAATAAACGGACTGTGCAACGCTCGCTTCACCGTATGGGTTTCGGGAGCCGTCGACCTACGAGAGTACCATTGCTGTATACTCGCCATCGGGCTGCACGTCTTGCCTGGGCAAGAGAGCACAGATACTGGAGTGTAGAGGACTGGAAACGAGTAGCATGGAGTGATGAGTCTCGATTCCGACTACTTAACGCCGACGGGAGGATGAGAATATGGCGTCAGGCTCATGAAGCCATGGATCCTGCATGCCTGGCTGGAATTGTACAAGGGCATGGTGGCTCAATCATGGTCTGGGGTGTTTTTTCGTGGCACAGTTTGGGATCTTTGGTGCGTGTACCAACCTCCCTCAATGCAATTCGGCACGTAGAGTTGCTGGGTGATCACCTCCATCCGTTTATGCTGTTCTGTTATCCGCACGGTAATGGAGTTTTCCAGCAAGACAACTGTACCTCTCACAAGTCCCGGTTGGCTACTGGCTGGTTGGATGAGCATTCCTCTGACTTCTCTGACATGAATTGGCCACCTAGAAGCCCAGACTTAAATCCTATTGAGCATCTTTGGGATGTTTTGGAACAAGGCGTGAAAGGCCATCACACAGCACCAAAGAACCTTACTGAATTATGGACAGCTTTAGCCAATATTTAGCAAGCCATTCCCGTGGAACGTTTCCAGAAACTTGTTTAATCTATGCCTCGTCGTGTGGCAGCCGTTATCAAGGTCAGAGGAGGCCCAACTCGTTACTAGGTAGGTATCCCTAATTCAGTGGCACTTTAGTGTATATATATATATATATATATATATATATATATATATATATATATATATATTATATATATATATACACTAATTAAATAAACCTCAAATTTCAACTTTTATTTCCTCGGGCTTTAGGGAATTCAAAGCATCCAATAATCAAACAGACAGAAGAAAGATTTGTAAGCCCTATTACCAAAAAAATTGCAAGTTAATTTCCAAATGATCTCATTTAAAACATTGGTTTGCTATTTAAAACAATTTAGAGATAGTTTTCTGTAGTTATTACATATATGAGTACAGTCTACGATCCTAGTAAGCTGAAGCTCATTGAGTAGGTCTTAACGTGTACTAAACTGACAAAATTCGCCAGACACTCAGAGTAGAGGCAAAATAATTGCATTTATTGTAATGCACTACTTTTGCGTCTGCCCGTCTTTTCACCGATAAACAGGATTTCAGCCTTCGAGGCGTGCTTTTAACAAGATTTTTAAACACATCGATAGGAATACGCTTTTATTCTGTTAGTAATGCCATCACCTACTGTTGCTTAGTAGTAAGCCCATGATCCAAACGTCGTACTCTGCGCTTTAATTCGTCCTATAGATTCTCTATGGGATCCAGATCTGGGGTCCGCGCATAACAGTTAAATACGGCACATCATTAGCTTCAAACAATTGTTTAATAGAACTTTCTTTTTGGGTAGATGCATTATCATGCTGGCACCAACAGGACTTATCGTTCTTAATGCCACGATGACAGAGATGAATTCTGTTTCTGCCATAGGTTTGGTAAGGAACCGTTGTCAATACAGACTTCTTGGCTTATACGTTTGTCCACTATAACCAATGGACCGGGTCCATGTCAAATAAAACTTGAGAGTCGGAATATTTTCCTCTTGGTTGCCACTATACTCACACAGCTTTCAGAATGATGCATAAGGCATTTAAATTGTCCACTGGACCTGTTAGCATTGACAAAAAAAACTCGAGAATTGGAAATACGCAAATGTCGTTTATCTGGTTACAATTATAACGCCCACAAGGCCTTCAGATTGGCTCATAGTGTATGTTGATTTGTTAATCCATAGGTCCCGTTTCCATTTCCATCCAGTAACAATGTCCACTGCATCGTATCAGTGGATAATTCAGAGTTTACAGGCTTATGAGACGCCTTAATCATGGAAAACTCTAAAATCAAATTCTCTGTGAATGGTGTGTTTTGTATAGAGAGTTTCTAGCAGTTTCACTCATCTTATGCACTTAGCCAAGAAACAGCAGTGCTTCGATTAGATGTAACGGCTCTTATGATACTTCAACATCCCTTATCACTGATTTTTCCCTCTCACTGTACAATCTGATAATTGAGGAATACCATTGTCTCTTATGTACAAACTGATAAAGTAACAACGCACAAATCTTTTTTCAAAGTAGCTTCTTGCACGCCTCGACATTCTACACCAAACCTACCATATAAAATGAAGCAGGCAAGCAGGAAAATGATCATTCTTATTTTTAACTATATTGTCCAATGCAAGTGTATGTATAAATTTGTCTTAACTGAGTAATTCAAAGTACTAAGCTTCAACTCTCATGCTAAACTCCCGCCTTGAGCATTAGATTTTTCCTCTCTGTGGTGGAAACACAAATCAAATACATCAAAAAAAATTTAAATAAATTATCTTTTAAGCTCAAAAAGCTCAGATCCTTTAACTGTATACTACCTTAACTTTCTCCATATCCAATTCATGTCAATTACGTGTCAAATTATGAACCAAACGTACTGATGTTTTCGGATCCGAGAAAGCCTTGTGGCACTGAAGTCGTTATTAATAGGCCCCGTTTTTTCTTTTCTGATTCCAAAAACTGTTTCAGTTCTTCTTTTAATTCAAATTTTTCTGTGTTTGTTTCACCAGATTTTCACTGTAATATCTACTTCATTTATAATGTAAATACGAGTACATTGGTGTGAAGAAATACCCTCACGACGGTCGAACGCTGCGTCGTTCGAATGGTGACGTCGACAGAGACGCTTCAGCTTTTGTCTAGAACGGACGTAGTTTGATACGGAAGAGAAGTTCCCATTTAGAACGAGCTCTATGCTCCTATTATTGATTAGGGTTTTTAAGCCCCTGTAAATATGTAAATACGAGTTAGCAATTAAAATCACTTATAGCTGAGCAGTCTTGTTTTATCGACTTTGTTATTTCGCACGCTGAACCACCGAACAGTTTTGAAACGCAGTTGCGCGACAATTGGTATTTTCAGTACGAAAGATACCTTAATGATCAATGTGTAGGAACTAGAAAAGTATCTTAGTTAAAGAAAATGTGTCTTACCGTAGAAGTTATATGGAATTCCAATGAAGAGAACTGTCACATTAGCACATTTACACGGAACGTTATAAGTGATAGTGGGAGTGAATGCCGTTACCAGCGCCGTCATGTAATTTCCACAATCCACTGAGTTGTTCCCAGGATACATTATCTATTAGAGTTGAAAGAAATTTTGCATCATCGAAATAGGAATTTACGTCTCACTATTCTCCTTCTTTCAATAAAATGATTCTCTACACTGACTAAATTCTAGATGTTTGTAATTCTGACGTCCGATTTCAGTTTTCTAAACATTGAATTGGACTATGATAACGATAAAATAAAATTAAATATGTAAATTATTTAAATTTTTTACTGTTTTAAGAAAGGAATGAAGAAAAATCTACTTTTTATATGCAAAATTTTTTTTGCTCTCACTTTTGTAGCGAATTTCATTTTTATTGCTTCTGTTACTTGATTAAAAAATATATATATTTCAGGCAGTCTCTTCTAACGAAACTACCACGGGTTATTAAGGTAGGATGACGTATCGTTGCTTACCTTTTTTGTATGTATATATGTATGCATGTGTTACGCAGAAGGTCGTTCGCACTTTATGGAAACGATTTTGTAATTTGTTTTTGGCGTTTGCATTTTGAGATTAAAAATTTGGTAACTTCAGAATAATCATCTGCTATTGTTTTGCTTTGATTGGAATGTAAAATAAAAGATTTATTTTGAAAAGGGCTCCTAAAATTGATAGATGGCTCGAAGGTTACGTAACTGCCCTTTCCGGGGAAAAATAGTCTTATCAACAAATTATAAAGCGGAGTAAAAATTGCGGTTATGGCATTTCAAAAATAGGTATTTATAATATATTAAATTTGAAAGGGAAAAAACGTCTAACTGAAAGTAAAAATGAAAACACGACCACTAAACCTCATCCTGAGACTGTTCGAAAGCAGGTAAATATCAAGAAAGTGAAGTCTCTGACCCTAAAAGAAAATACGCCGACTCAAAGATCCATTGCATCGAAACTAGGAATGTCTTCTGGCACTGCAAGTAAAAATTCATAAAGATTTGAAGTTATAAAAGATGTTTAAACCTAAAGTTCATCTGCTTTTGCCAAAGCATATTGCTGAAAGGTATACAAATTGTAGAAAATTATATGAAAAACACCTAGCTGCTGAAAAATGAAAATTTGTGGTAACACTCGATGGGACATGGGTTTATTTAAGTGACTGTAGTAAAAAAGATTAATTTTCTATTGCTCAACTGACGGGAATGACCGTACGAAATGGCTACGTCAGTGTACAGAAAAGTTCTCAAAGGAGTTCATGATAGTATCAGGATTTTGTTACAACGGCAAATTAAAAATAAAAAAAGTCTCAAGTAAAGCCAAAATTAATTCACTCTACTATCAGCAGAATAATTTAGAACCAATTTTTGAAGAAGAAATTCCAGCCTTATATGGAAAGGATATTGATAAAGTTGAGCTTCATATCGACAAAGCCTCTAGTCACACGTCTAAATCAACTGCCGCTTATTTAGCAAAGAAAGAATCAAAAACAGGAATAAAATGTATCCCATTAAATGAAATACTTGTAAAATTACCTGACTGTTCTCCAACGGACTTTCGCGATTTGGGTTTTTTAATACGAGCCTTAGGAAAACAGCATCTAAAAACACTGAACGGACTTTGGAAAACGGTCTAAGAGGAATGAGGTAAAACTGACATAACAGTACTAAGCAAAAATTTACTTTCATGGAAAATTCGATCTAGAGCTATTGTCAAGAACCATGGCTATCAGACAGAAGCAAATCACCGAATAAAATACGGCATTTATACATAAAACTGAACTATCAAAATCGTTTCCATAAAGTACGAACGACCTTCTGTACATATATATAATATATATATATATACTAATAAACTAATAAAAGGAAGTGTTTGTGTGTTTGTGTGCTGCCTCTAGATGAATCTACGAAATCTACGAATCTCTCGCTTGTATATATATATATATATATATATATATATATATATATATATATATGTCAAAATTTTGGCAATTTTGGTACTTTTCTGCTTAACTGTTTACTGCTACTGGGTTTGACGAGCTGCCAAAATAATAACTCGCGACACCGGACAATTTATTTTTTCTCCGCAGGACCACTATTGAGGAACGTAATCCTACGTTAAAATATATGAAGCTTACACAAATATATTTCCTAAATTTTAATTCTTCAGTATTGGGAAGAATGGTCATTCCTTTTTAACTTAAGCATAATACTGACTCGATATTCATTACATTTCGTTGGATATTAAAGAATCACTTTTATCTTTAAATATATTTGCTTGATATTCAATTCCCTTAATTTACATGGTACTAAATTTTCTCTTAAGGCTGCTGTTTACTAACCGTATTGGATTCGCTCTCCTCAATGTTAACCTATGGAGAAAATGTGTCCACGGATTGCCGACTTGTTTGAAAGATTTTTTTAATTGTACTCCGCAATAGAGAAAGAAATTTTATACCTTGAGGCATTTTTCGTTTAAAAAAATGCAAATAATATTTCAAAATTCAAATTATTCAGGGGGAAATGTGTGTTTTAAACGCTCATAAATTCCTTTGGTGGACGAAATTTATAAAATGAATCCTTTTGCAAGGTGCAGAAAAGTTCAGGCTATCTGCAAATGCCATCTTTATTGGATTATCAGCCTTTATGTAACCGTAAATAGTAGACACATTTTCTCCGTAGGTTAACAATGAGGTGAGTGAATCCAATCCGGTTAGTACACAGCAGCCTTAAATTATTGACCAATAGGTAGGCTAAAAACCTTTGGACTATCACTGATTTGTTCATAGCCGGCGGGTACACAAAATTAGGACACAGCTATACCTACAATCAAAAGCATGTGGTAAAATTATCATCCATGAAATTATAACGTAATAAATTTTTTTAGACATAAAAATATTTTTTTAACTTTGTTGCTTTTACTAGCCGTGAAATCGTGAATGCATAAGAACATATAATTTGGGGAAAAGCTATACCAAGTTCTTATAGACACTAGTTCACTGAAATGCTTAAACAAAATGTATTCTTACTTTAAGAGCTACTGTGTCGATTACACATCTGGCGAAATTTGGTATGAGAGTTCCCTTCATCTTTTTCTTACATTCTCTATCCCCTGTATACTTCTTTCCTCCATGTACGGTAGATGCGACTAAAATAATAAGGAGTATTCCTGTAACTGAAAACATCCCAACAGCAAGTTGTAATGTTGCTAACAGCATCAAATTTACATCTGTGGAAGAAGTGGCATTTAGACAGTTCTTCTCACTGATAGCCGTGGGTTTGGATTATATCTACTTGTTTCTAGTTTGCATCAGGGTTTAAGGATTATTCTTCATCTACTTCTACGGAATAATAACTTCAAGCTGTATTAATATTCATCACGATGTATCTTTCGGGAAAGCTCACCTCATCTCTATTTGTAAAGAACAGCTGTACTCCTCTTGATAAGAAAGAGAAAACCCTCGAAGTAAAAAAAAATGTTTTCATATGTAGAGCTACTGCTTTAAGGCTTAATACCTGGTTTTGCAGAGATAAGTCGCGTATAATACAGAGGCTGTTCACACATTTTTTAGACAATGTATATTGTATTCACAAAACTAAATTACATAAAATTCTTGTGTTTTAAATGTTCTATTTGACATCCCTTATTCTGAACTATCTTTCGACACCGCAATTTCCAGGATAATAATGCCTTTTGAAGTGTCAGAAGAGGTATTCTATCCCATTCCTCCTGAACAGCTTTCCAGAGTCCTGTAAGGGTTTTGGGACGACGTTTGGATAATGCAGATTTTAAAAGTCCGAAAACACAAAAATCCATAGGTGATACATCGGGAGATTTAGTAGGGATATCAGTGAAGGGTATGGCCTTGATACCAGTTTTTTGTTCCATTTCTTTTAGGAAATTTACAGTGGATTTTGATGTGTGACTGCTAGCTTTGTCCTGATGGAGTCTCACAGATTGGTGGCACTGTGGGTAAAGCGATGGTATTTCATTCAGAAAAATTGTCTATAAAATATGTTTCTGATAGTATTTGGAGTTAATCTTGACATTTTTTTTCACTCTCTTTATTTTTAACTTGCCATTATAAGAAAAACCAGCAACAATCATGAATCCCTTAGAAAAACTTTCTTTCGATTCTTTGAACCATGTACTTAAATTTTTTTCTCCCCTTTTATGATAATAAATGGCTCTTTTTTTTGTTGCAATCATTTAAATACACCCATGATTCATCTATTGTGACAATTGTTTTCCATTTTTCTTTGGATAAGTGTTTCTCATATAGAATTCTGCAGCGTGTCCTGCGTTCAGCGATATGATTTGGAAGAAGACGATGCACATTGCGTTTTTTCGCTTCCTTAAGATTTAAATCAACGTTTATCATTTTGTTTACGGTTTACACCGAGCATTTTAATGATTGTGCAACTGTCCTTTGACTAGGGGGATTTTCTTTTAACATTAAACAACGTACCTTTGCAATAGTCGAAGATGTCCGTTTTTTCCTTGGATACTTGTTTGGAATTTTTGTCCCACTTGAGGCTCCAATTTGACGTTTTTTCCTTTCTTGTTGACGATATTACCTATCGACGCTTTGGATATCACAAAACCATGACTCTCACATCGTTTTTGGATAAAGGAGTATGCATATTTCTCCTCGGAAAGAGCATAAATGTAGCCTTCGAACCACTGCTTTGCTAAAAACGCCATTTTGAATAAAAACAAAACTTTCAAGCCGCAGACGATAATTTTGACTTTTAAAAACATAGTACAATTGCAATTATTTCTTTTGCAGCAAACGCTTTTTTATTACCGCTTACCAAAATCGTCTAAAAGATGTGCGAACAGCCTCTGTATACTTCTTACACATATCAAAATATAGATATTTACCCTTTAATATTAGGTATTATAATATCGATATTTGATTTCCGATAATATCGTAATATCGATATGTATTCCCGATATTATCAATTACACATTTTCAAAAGAATTTATTTTAAATAATTATAATTTATAAAAATTTGGGATGAAAAATCTCAAAACCAAAGGGAAAAAATAAATGAGATTCAAAAAAATTATACAGAAATATTGTAAAATTAATCAATGAGTGTCTATATTCAAATTTTGAAACAAATAGATAGAAAAAACCATAATACAATGTTAAATAAAAGTTATAGGCCAATTACACCATGAAGTTTTCTTCCTGATAGTTTAATCTTAAGTCTTTTTCATCAGATTTACTACATGTGTATATGTTTACTCCCTAAGACAAACATCTTTTGTAGCTTTTGGTTTATGTTGCTTTAAGTTATTTTTAAATTTATAAAACATTAAAAATAAAAATAAAATAAAACTTTTTTGATTTTAAATAAAAATCTCTGAGGACTTCCTAAAAGCGAGCCAAAATGGAGCAAATTAATCCAGTAAGAATGAAAATTAATGGTGGAATTGGCCTATAACTTTTATTCAGTAAGAATTTTATACCACATCATCCCATCTCACTAAGGTGTTTGAAAATCATTTCCACTATAAAACCTGTCAGAAAGTTTCATATCAATCAAGTAAACAAGGCTAAATATTTTTAAATACACTCATGGACAAAAAAATTAGCGCACCAAGAAGGAGTCGTCAAAATGAAACGAAATTTTACACACGTAATGACTACTTTGATATAAGTAAATAATAAGAAAATCAAAGAAAAAGGATAATTTATTTCAGAGAAAAAGGCAAAAGAACGGAGGAGTTAATACGCCGTTGGACCCCCTCTAGCGCGAATGCACGATGCGATACGATCGGGCATTGAGTCATACAAGTTCTGTATGATGTCTTGAGACATTTCGTTCCATATTTGCTGTAACCTTGCCTCTAGTTCGTTCAAACTCGTGGGATGCCCAACTCGTCGTCCCAAATGATCCCAGATATGCTCGATTGGAGACAAATCTGGGAATCGGGCAGGCCAAGGAAGGGTAGTAACAGTGCGTAGACAGTCTTGTGACACCCTTGCCGTATGAGGCCGAGCATTGTCTTGTTGAAAAATGGCTCCTGGGAGCCGTTGCATGAGTGGCAACACATGTGGTTGCAGGATTTCATGAACATACCGCTGGGCTGTCATGGTGCCACGGAACAATACTAGGGGTGACCGTGTATTGTAGGCAATGGCACCCCATACCATCACACCAGCTGTGGGAGCGATGTGTCGCTGTACAGCAAAGGCAGGATTGAAGCGTTCACCACGGGCTCTCCACACACGAACACGATTGTCATCACTGCCGAGATTGAATCTGGATTCGTCGCTAAAGACTACCTGGTTCCATTCCGCTGCAGTCCAGTTTCCTCTTGCGCGGCAAAACTCCAAACAGGGGCGTCGATGGGTGGGCGTCAAGGGCAGCACACGTAATGGGCGCCGCGATACCAACTGTCCTTCAGCCAGGCGCCTTCGTATGGTTCGAGAAGACACAGAGGCCCCTAGTGAAGGTGCTACCTGTGCCTGGATGGCGGCCGATGAAGCAGTTGGCTGTACGCGTGCATTTCTTACAATGTGGCGGTCTTCTCGACGACTGGTCTATCGAGGGCGTCCTGAGCCTGGTCTTTGTACATGACATCTCTCGGGTCCACTGGTCCCAACACCTCCTCACAACACAATCAGAGCGGCCTAATTGACGAGCTACTCGCCTAGCTGACCACCCAGCTTCCATCATCCCGACGATTCTCCCCCTCTCAAACTGCGACAACTGCTTATATTGTCTTCGAACACGGCGTAATGGCATGTCTATCTCAGCTCTTCCTTTGTAAATGATTCAGCACACTCAAACAAGCTTTGGTTACCTGTTTTATACTCCACAGAGTACGATGTTCAACGCCCTCTACCGGCTATACGTAATGCGCAATCACGCTGCATTTCTAATCATTTGCATATCTCCCCGACATGTACCTTCATTGCAAGTTTCGTTACTATCCCGCAATTATTTCTTAGTGCGCTAATTTTTTTGTCCATGAGTGTATCTTGAGTTCAAATAAATGTGTGAAAAAATCAAAAATTGTTCAATATATAAAAATGAATTCTAGAAAGTACAAAAAATGAATAAAAACAATTATTGTCTATTAATTTTAAAAAATAATTCTCCTACTGAGTGGAGGAAAGAAGTTTATTCTATCTGAGAAGATTTCTGACTGAGTTAATTATATTGCTGGCTTGAGAAAAAATTCTTTCAGATGGCACTGATGTTGAAGTCTCAGTCAACCCCACATAGTTCCGGGTACAATCCAATTGATTTACTCCAAAAAGAAAGCGGGCATTTGTTGATATCAGTTTCTCCAGAGGTTCGCAAATAAAAGGCAAGCTCATCAGGAAAATCAATGCTCATCAGGAAAGCTACCTAAAGAACTCCGATGCTTCTAAGTTTTCTGAACCGTTTTGGAGTGTTCACCAAAGAAAAATGATTCAGATCATTCTCCATTGTCAGAATCGGAACTCTGTCCACTTTTCAAATTTCCTTTCAGTTCTCGAATTGCTTAGATAGTAGTCTCAGGGTGCCTGAAGTATAATGTCTTCCATCGAGGTTCCAATAACGTACTTACGGCCAGTGCTATTAAATTCTCAACCATGAGCCGTTTTTTGCCGCTTCCAAGATTCCTTCCATCAGTTTGAGGCCAACATTAGACGTAGGTGACATCTGGAAATTTTATTTTCTACCATGGTTGGTATTGTAATCGCGATACTGATTGTGGGGTATTTATCTCCTGATAACTGTTTTGGGGCTTATAGAAGAGGCTCAAGAAGCTGGATAATTTCCTGAAAATCTTGGTTCTCTGCAGATGTTGTCATGCTTAGTGCCGATGTGTGTCGGTGGATGATGTTGTTCAGCTGAGGCTTAGAAAACGCTCGATCATTTCGTATGTAGAATTCCCCCATGTTTCCACACTCTGCATGAGTTTCAGATTACTTTCTGCTCTCAATTCATATGAAGCTCGAACACTTTGTTTGATCCAGGTCACCACTTTCTTCACCTTTCCATTTAGTGGCACGAGCTCTGGTATGGCTTTAACTGAACGGTAAGCAACCATATTGAGGAGATTGGCAAAACATATTACATGTTTTTTTTTTCTACCACAAGCAATTTCCATGGCTTTAACCATATTCGATCCTCCATCAATGACCACTGAATTTAGTTTTTCTTTTTTCAAACCCCACTACTGCAGGATATGATGGATTCTTGAAGAAATGTAATCTCCAGTATGGCTCTTGTCCATTTCAAAGACTCCAATGGTGCAGGAAGCTAATTTTTCATTTTCCAAATAATGGACTGTGACGTACAAAAGCTTCTTGTCTGAAGGGTTTCGGTTTAGAAAGCGGTTATCTCCAATATCTCCTTCCAATATGTTTACATACACCTAGTGTTGCCATTGCTTTACCAAACTAGGATTTCTTTCTTTCTCTAAATAGAAAATTTTAAATTTGATAAAATATTGTTTATTGAAATGTTATTTCTTTATTGAATTAAATTACGATCATTTTTTATCGTACTATTACCATATATATATATATATATATATGTAGACTTTCCTGTCAACATGGCTGGGTCTAGGGGGATGTCTAAGAACTACACACTTGAGTCATAAATAAATCAGACTTGTTAAAACTCAACAATACTCTTTATTAATAGAGATAGCAATTACGAGATGCCGGAGAGCCTACTTTTACTGTCTCCGGTACAATATAACAATAATTACGGGATAGCCCAGAGCAATGCTTGCTTCCCTTCAACCAAAGAAGATCGGGTAGCCTTCTCGCTCCCGTTAAATACACAAATCCCTCGTGCCTACACACGGACTAGCAAAACACAACCTCTCTCAATGAGGTCTGTATTCCCTCTCCCCCGTGCACAGGGCATCTCCCGACACACCACTCTTCGAATCGCCGCCAAACCGGGGTCATTCAACCCTCGACTCTACCATCCCCTCAAGGAATGTCGTACACATACATTAGGGGTTAGCCAGTCCTAATACGCTATGCATGGCAACAGAGAACATAACTATGGCATAAGCAGAGAATTTGCATAAAATCCTACACACACACACACACACACACATATACACTCAAGAGCCAAAACATTATGACCACCTGTCAATAACGAGTTGGCCCACCTTTGGCACGCAACACAGCTTCAACCCGCCTTGGCATGGATGCCACAAGTCCTTGGTAGATGGCCGGAGACAGATTGTACCAGATGTTTAAGCAACGGTCACGCAAATCCGAGATATTGCGAATTGGTGGTCTTTGAACTCTGAGCTGCCGTCCCATGACATCCCAAATGTGTTCTATCGGATTGAGATCCGGTGAGTTAGGCGGCCAGGACATTAACTGGAATTCAGCATCATGTTCCTGGAACCACTCCAACACAATTTTAGCCTTGTGACACGGGGCGTTGTCCTGTTGAACATTCCATTTCCAGCTGGAAAAACAGAGGCCATGTAAGGGTGCAACTGGTCCGCAATGATGTTCAGATACCCTGTAGTATTCATGGTCTGCTCTACCACAACCACGGGTCCCAGAGACGCCCAAGAGAACGTCCCCCAAAGCATAATACCGCCACCACCGGCCTGTGTATGACCTACTGTACATTGAGGGAGCAACAGTTCGCCTGGTAGACGGCGTATCCTGACACGGCCATCGGCGTGATGAATGACAAACCGTGATTCATCTGACCAGGCAACTCTCTCCCACTGATCCATGGACCAGTCGCGATGTTCCCGGGCCCAGCGCAGGCACGGTTGGCGATGACGCTTGGTCAGCAAAGGCACACGAGTGGGACGTTTGCTGCGTAGCCCCATATCCAACAGTGTCCGCTGAACAGTGTGCTGCGATACTATTCTACTTGGCCCTGCATTGTATTGGGCTGTCAGCTGAGCCACTGTCTGGCTCCGGTTTTGCTTCACCATGCGAGACAGCCTCCGACGACCTTTTTCTTTGATAGCGTGTGGACGTCCAACACCATGTCGTCTACTGCTGGTTTCACCGTCATTCATCCACTTTGCATAAGTACTAACAACTGTAGGTCGCGAACAACCCACGAGTCGTGCAGTTTCGGAAATACTTGTTCCGAGCCTTCGAGCCATTACAATCTGCCCTCTATCCAAGTCGCTTAGATCCGCAGCCTTTAACATCACACACAGAAGTAAGTGAAAGAATGATTCTTCAGACTCTCCAGCAGCAGTTAAATATCACTTCCACCTGATCACGTGCCTTCCACGTAATCCAGGCGAATTCATTGCAAAATGTAGGGGTGGTCATAATGTTTTGGCTCTTGAGTGTATATATATGTGTGTGTGTGTGTGTGTAAGTAACATACCGATCCCGTAGGAATGATGACCGGAGCCGGCATGTCACACCGGGTATAAACGTAGTCGAATCCAATAACACAATTCTCTTTTTACGTCAGCAAGTACTTTTTTTTTCCATTTTTTAACAGCTATGACGGCGGTTTACTAGGCAACAGAAATCCGAAAAGTGCATACCTCTACGTGACAGAGTGTCTTTTATAGACTGTTTGAGGTAGCTCGTCATGTGATCTTGAATAGGAATACTAACTGGCTAGCTCTGACTCTGGTGTCAGGGGTGACGTATTATATGCGCAATTATTTTTGATTTTGGGGGCACGCTACGCAGCTCTTTTGTCTTTAAAATCAGAAGAGAAAATAGCTCAACGCCCAAGAAAATTTAGAATAGACTAGAATTTGAAAAGGATATAGGGGTTTTTATGTTATATATATATATATATATATATATATTATTTTACTATACAATCGTTCCTCCGAATACGATTGACTGCATAGTGAAAGGAAAATGTGTTATCGATATTAATAAAAATACTATCGATATGTGTTATCGATATTATTTTTATTAATATCGAAATATCGTTTATATTTTGAAATATAGTCTATATTTTGAAATATCGTCAATATTTCGAAATATCGTCCATATTTTGAAATATCTTCGATATTTTTAAATATCGATATTTTTGTGCCTGTATATTATTGATATCGAAATTAATAGCATGCGCCCCCCCCCCCAAAAAAAAAAAGTTAGATGCACGCTACGCCTATGACTCTAATAGATAGTGTATCCAGAGAATTGCACTGTGGACTGGAAATTACATGACGGCGGTGATAACGACATTCCCTCCTACTATCACTTCCAAGAAGCACACATCGGGCCCGACCTGGCAAAAGCCCAACTGGGATAGCCCCGACGGTGCGGATAGACCCGTAGCAAGCAACCACCCCGCGCACGACCCAGACAAGCGCCCCCCCCCCCGCATCCGCCGCCCACAGGACACACCCCACAAAGCCAGAGACACAGACGGATAAGCCTAAGAAAATAACTGAATTTAGAAGACGTAATAGCTCTGCCGGAGGACACTCAAAAAGCCAACCTTCAAGAGGACGCATCTAAGAAGAGGAGGAGGCAAAGGGGCCCAAACGAACGACTGCACATAATTTATGGCTGCGAGCGAGGACGCGAAAAACTAATTGAACCGAAATTGGAGTAACCAAAATTAGTGGCAGTGTGACTCAAAAAATGAAAAATAAGACGGCATTCGTTGAAAATCCCTGATAGGAGACGACTTGGCCTAAATTGGGAATGGTCGATTTTGAGAGGGAACAGTCGCAACCCTGGGCGCAGAACCAGCAACATGGTAAAAACCTCATCGTTGCTGTGCAACCCACCTTGCGGAACCTTCGTGAGCCGGCGTGTCCTGTGTTCGCCAAAGGGCACCACCCCAATGACGATGACCGTAACCTCTAGGGTTGGACCAACTCAAGGAAGGCCCAGCTTACCTAACAAGGCTGCAGTCGATAGGTCAGAATCCGAGGACAAGTTCAAATTTCCTGACTTACGCAGGCCCCGTGCCATTTCGCTCATCATTGCAGGCCCTAACCTTAGCCCTACCTTGCCTTCAGATTTCCTACTCATCACAAGTGCTAAGCAGTTCCTCCTCGGTGAATCCTATGATTAACGATCTGAACCATTCAGATCAACTAGAAAAACTAATTGAACTAAGCTTAAGCCGGAAGATAAGTTTTAAAACTGACTGAAAAAGGGTGTAAATTAGGGGTTAGTCAGTAAGAGTTAGACTCAACTACGGCTTACTAATTAGATTAGGCAGCAGGTAGAGGAAATTTAGTGGGTGAGATGGTAATGAAAAATGCTTACATACGACCCCCGGCGTAGAAGTTTAAATTACTGGTAGTAGGCCTGCTGATACACTTGACTAGCGCCTGCTAGCTGCTGGCTTGTTGTCATGGTTTCTCTTTCTATTAAATTAGTTATTAACCGAAACAAAAATTTAGAATCCCCAGCCAAACTGAAATTCTTCGAAGGAGAAAAGCTTGAACACAATTCTTTTCGGCCGTGGCCCCGGCTGGCGCTCCTAACAAATCAACTAGTGTGTGCGCCGAAAATCCTCTTGCAGTGATGAATTATATGTTGAGCTGACAACAGAGTACAACCTAAAATGGGATAAATAAGGGGGGATACCTATCCAAATATTTTTGGGGGGTTTAGGACCCTTTTTTTAAGTTAGTTAATTGTTAGCGTTAGTGAAACTAGGGGAACCTTACTGTTAGTTGTTAATAGGTTATTTACCGGGGAGCTAAAAGAGGAAGGTTATATAAGTTATTATTTGGAGAGTAGTGTGGTGTAATAATGGGAAATTGAGTATTAAATGAAAAGTGTGTTTGTGTTAATTAATTGTCATTATCTATTCTTGTACTGTTTGTGTGAAAATCACCTATGTTGTCGATATTCGAGTGCAGCCAACACAATATCATTCTTACCTTACCTTTTACCCATTTATTCGTAGCTATTTGTTGGTACCAGATTTTGATATTCTTATCTGTTGGGCTCTTTAGATGTGGACAGTTATGGAGAGGGCAATTAAGTAGAAAATGCTGCCAGTCTCCTACCTCCCCACAAGCGCATAAATCGGTGTCCCAAATTTTGAACCTATGTAGGTAAACCGGGAAAAAAACGTGACCTGTATAAAGTTGAACAAAGAGACTGTCGCAGGATAGCCTATCATCTCGGACAGTTGGGAAGAAATTGTTTGTGACTCGCCCGGTTTTGTTATTTGACCAAATGTATTGCCATTCTTTCTTAATGGCTGCCTTTAGGCTTTCCTTCAGTAGTGAAAGTGGCCAGAGAATTTTACTCTCTGGTAAAGTTTGGGTATTCGCCGAAAGTTTGGCCAGTTCGTCTGCACGTTCATTGCCTTTTATGCCAACATGTGCTTTTACCCACGTTATACTGAAATTACTGCCCGAAAGTCTAATGAGATTGTGGAGCTCCGCCAGTTGTGAGTTTTTAGAAAACGGTGTATTTAAAGTTGGATAGAAGATCTACTATCCGTAAGAATTCTGAACTGGTGGTTTTGACTTTGAGCCCACTTGGTCGCTTGGATAATGGCGTGGAGGTCAGCTTGGTATACGCTATTACCGTTGGCCAGACGGTCGTTCCAGGTATGAAATTCTTGACCATCAAGGTAAGCAACAAAGGCTGAGCCTGTGCCGTGATCAGTTTTGGAACCATCAGTATAAATTTCTAGTTTCCTGGGAAGGGGCATGTCCTCAACAATAACCGTTTCGGAAGGATGATCTTGCCAAATATTAACGTTTTTCAAGTAATTTTCTGCGTCGTATACCTTTCCAAATAGTTCCTGTTTCGCACCTAGTCTACTCACTAGACCTAGCACTGCCTCATATTTAACAATTAAGTTTATTGGAGATAGCCCTGCGAGTACTTGCAGTGCTGAAGTAGGGGAGGTGCGGTTGGCCCTGGTGATCGCTAAGAGGAAGTGGCGTTGACATTTTCCTAGCTCTTCCTCGCACATTTTTTCCGCTTTTAACCCCCATATTGACGCTCCATAAGTTAATATCTTTTCTGCAACCGTCTTATACCAAATTTTGATAAATTTTGGGTGGACACCCCAGCGCTTATTCGTTAACTTACCCAGGAAATTAAACGTTTCTCTTACCTTATGAATTTGAGTTGTTACATGTGTTAGCCAATTATGAGAACTACAGTAACCACCGCTTATAGTGATCAGTGGTTATAAGAATCAACTGTTTATAAGAATCAATATCGCAAAAACAAAAACAAATGTATTATTTCCATGTTAAAATTTTCGCTTCAAAGAATCAATCCACCGGTTTTAAGAATCAGTTTACTCTCTCCGCTTTCCTTTAATTTTTCCAAAAAGCCATTTAAACCCTCAAAAGGTACGAAGTTCTTTCTTTATTTTTTTTTAAAAGAAGAGTGATAAGATGGGATGGAATACAGTCGCAAAATGCATCCCTTTCTTTGTTAGACATAACATAATAGTTTCCCCTTAAATGCTTTAGCTAAACACTGTCCTATTAGCTTGACCCGGGGGCATCCTACCCGTGTGGATCCGATTTCCCTTTTCTCCACTGACAAACAAAGACAGGGACTCTTTTTTCTCACCTCCCACATCCTGGTTGCGGCTTCCTGAACCCTGAAACACATAAATCTTCGGGGAAGTGCCCACTATCACATAGGCAAACGTGACATTATTAGATTCAGCACGTTATCAAACCGTGAAACGTAAGCTAGAAGGTGAATCTTGGTCTGAGACTATTGGTATTAAAAGAGGTATAAGCCTTCTGAAAACTTCATTACGTCAAACTACCATAGAAACCTTTTTCGTGCACCCTTCCTGTAGATGAAATGTTAAACTGTTAAGCAGGTATGTTGAAACAAATATTGGATTTTCTTTCTTCTCTTACTATAATCATGTGTATCTACTTATAGGTCTAGAAATTAAGTTGTATTCTTAAAATTATAAAAATAATTTAAATAAAAGATAATTAACGTAAATTAAAGAGTATTTTATAGTAACTTATCTAATATATGTATATATAGGTGTATGTGTTCCTGTCCAAAAACCTAAATTTCGGCTATAAGAATCAACCGCTTATAAGAATCAAAAACAGTAATAACAACCGTGATTCTTATAAGCGAAAATCACTGTATTTATTGTTATACCTAGGTATTTAAGCGAGTGTACAGCTTGAAGTGTTTTGTTTTTAACCTTAATATTTTCGATTTTGTCTTTAATTCTTATACCGAGACCCCCAGGGATGCGGGGCCTGTTGTAATATAGAACCTTAGTTTTGTCCCAATTAATTTTTAGTTTATTTGACTCCACCCACTTATTAATTTTCCTAACAAATGATTTAAATTATTAATTAATGTTTGCTTATCTGGACCCTTAATTATTAGCAGGAAGTTATCCGCAAAAGCTTGGATTCTAGTGTGGTTAGGCCACTGCTGCGACAGGGCTGTGTCCGCTACTATGTTCCATAGCAGTGGACCTAAGCAACTTCCCTGAGGGCAGCCTCCGAATGTTTCTTTTGTCGTTATTCAATTTTCTTCCAAGGTGACCGTTCTATTTTCTAGGAATGAAGATATTGCGGCTTTAATATAATTTGAGCAGGGGGCTACTTTTAACCTCTCTAGGATTGACTTCCATCGCAAGCTGTTGAAGGCCCCACAGATGTCAAAGGAAACATGTGCTGATAGATCCCTATTCGCGTCATCAGCTTGAAGAATATTCATTACATTAAAAAGGGCATGTTCCGTCGAAATCCCGCTTTTAAAGCCATATTGATTTTTATGCCAAAAGACTTCCTTTGTTAATTCATGCGATATTCTACCATGTATAATCTTTTCTAATAATTTTCCTAGGGTCGGAAGTAGGCTGATGGGTCGATAAGACTTAGAATCTTTTGCTGGCTTGCCGACTTTTGGAAAAAGAACTACTATTGATTTCTTTAGCGGGATTGGGAAGTGGCCCAACTGGAGGTTCTTATTCATTAAGTCTAGAATTAGTTTTGGACAAACGTCATTAATTCTTTTCAGCAACTTGAAGTCAATTAGGTCGAAACCTGGAGCCTTACTTGTATTTACACTATCGAGTATTCTTTTAATTTCGGCCTGAGTTACCTGACGAAAAGTGAATGGAGTCACAAATTTTTGCCTAGCATATTTTTCCCTGTCGTTTATGAATAGGCTTTTAATGAATTTGACTTGTAGTTTTTCTAACGTTGAGGATGAGTAATTTTCTAAAAAAAAAGCTAGTACCAACGAATTCGAGTATTTATCGGTGACCATTTTAAATGTCTTATCATAAGGATTTACAACATTTGTGCATAATTTCTTCCAGGCTTCTGACCTGGCGTTTACTATTAACCTTTTATATTTTGCCCTTTCTTTTTTATAGAGTATGTTATATTTTAATTTTTCTACCGCTTCTGTTTGTTTTTGACCCTTTCTCCTACTTGCTTGGACCCTGTTTTTCGCAGCTCGTAGTTCTTGTGACCACCAGTTCGGTATTTTTAATTCAGGATTCGTGTTAAATTTATAATTCCCTTTAGCTATTCCCGTTAATGTCGTTAATAACTCACTTACCAGATCATCTAATTCCTCTTTGTTTTTTATATTAGCGATATTTTTCCAAATTTCCTTCGTTTTAATCTTTACCTGTCTTTTAAATTTGTTATGGTGACCATACTTTGTTGCCAGTCTGTGACGTGAGTGCTCCTACTGTCACTTATAACGTTCTTGTAAATGAGCTAATGTGACAGTTCACTTGGTGTTTGTTCTATATACAGTAAAACCTCGTTTATATGGCCCTCGTTGATCCGGATCTCAGGATAATCCGGATCAGATTTATTGACTTTTTTTTATTTAATACTCACATTAGATAATAATTTTTAGCCATGATAGCAAGAACGTAAACTATAAGTACGCCAAATATGTGCTTTTTAGTTTGATTCAATGTACAGTTCCTGCATAGATTGTACAATAAATTATTTTAATAAAAAGCACTTTGTTGAGTTTAAGAAACCAAAATCAAAGACGTTATTTACATGATTGCTGACGCTTAGGATTGCATCACAAAAAGCTCTTTGAAAAAGTCATGGGGGTCAGCTATTTGTGAGACAAACGAAATGACAAGCGAGGATTTGGTGCAAATGGCTGCAGACGACCTTCTGCAAATGTTAGGAACAATAAGTGGGTGCTGAGATGTTGATATGGAAGGCGTCAGTGAATGGCTGAAAGACAACAATGATGGTGGCTACGGCATTATGCCGGAAGAAGAAATTGTAGCGGCTCAGGTGTCTGTTTACAGTTCTCCTGCCATTTGGACTGCGAGCGTGTTATTGCATTGATTTGCATGCTCTTAGAGTTTTGTTGACCCTGTTTCAGAAGAGCTGCCGTTTGATTTCCTAATATGTATCTTTGTTGATTTGACCTATCGCTAATTACACACGCATTTGTTGTTATATCTCCATACTGGGAGTTCAGAATTACGCGCGCTAGGGGCACGTTAATGGCACGAGTGTCTAACGGCTGAGTGAGCCAGACTGTCTCGCCGAGATAGTCGTCGGGCGAAATAAATCTTTTACAAACCAGATCAATCGTACTACCCGTATCTATAAGTATTTCACATACCTGGCCGTTCACAGTCCCTATACTCACATATGGTTTTAAGGGATCCGTGATTTCCAAATCGGCACCTATGGAGTTAACCTCTTCTTTTTTTTGTTAACAACGGACACTGGGGCCTAATATGTCCGACCTCGTGGCACAAATAGCACGTAATGTCTGGCACGCGCCTTTTGTCGAACTCTTTATGGTTCCATTCCTTACGGCGGTTTTCTTTTGGGCGAGGGGAGCTCACCTTATCTAAATTTCGTTCGGGTTGGTGTTTTTCGGGGGGGTTCTCAACTTTCTCTCCCGTTTTTACAGCCCCAAACATTTTACGTTTTGTCGGGCGCGCGTCCCTCAAATTTCTTCGGCTGGTTGGGGGGCTTACCTGTTTTTCTTATAAGCTCAAACTGGTCCGCGTCTTTGACCAAAGTTTCAGGGGACGTGTTATTCTCCCAATCCTTTATATTTTTCTCCCGGATTTCACTCCCCATCTTCCGTTTTAATTGGTCGACCAGAAAGAGATCTTTCAACGACTCAAAAGTTGTAAAACCAAGACCCTCTATCCAACCTTCAAAGTACGTCTTTATTTCGAAAAGATAATCTTTCCATAGGTTTCCTGGCTTACGCTGGTGTCTAACAAACTTCTGGCGAAAAGCTTCAGGACTGAGCCTGAATCGCTCGAGAAGCACTCTCTTAATATGAGAATATTTTTGTGTATCCTCGACTTTTTCCCGCAACACAATGGCCGCTACCGATAATGGTAAAAGGCTAATTAAGCTGCCTGACCATTCAGCTTCCGGTATTTTTAAATGCTGTGCCTGCCGTTCAAAAAGGCAAAGGTACAAGCTTATATCAGTTTCTTCCGGGTCAAATTTTTGCATGATGTGCCTTAATGAGTGTCCCGCAGGTCTCGGAGGACTAACAGACCGGCTCTCTTGGGGGGGGGGGTCCCTACTCATTCTTAATTTGGCTAGCTCAAACTCTCGCTCTTGTTGAGCTAATCTATCCTCCCGTTCTTGTTGAGCTATTTTGTCTTCCCGCTGTCGTTGAGCTATTCTTTCTTCCCGCTCTTGTCGAGCTAATTCATCTTCCCGTCTTTGTCGAGCTAATCGTTCTTCCCGCTCTTGTCGCTCGGTTTCTATACGGGTCTCCATAATTTCAGCTAACAGCCCTGCAGCCAATTTTACATTGTAATCTGCTGAACTTTCAATTTTTTTTATCATCTCTAGCTTCAGCATTCCTAAATCTACCTCACAACTCATTTCTGTAGCGAGGTTAACTAAGTCCTCTTTTTTTGCACGAACAAGAGAAACCACGTTTGATAGAATACAAAACTGCGCTTCACTACACACTATTATCAACCCTGAGGTAGTAATAATTTTAAAACCTGAACACAAAATGCAACTACACAACACTATCAATTAACGTACACATGCAATGCATTAACAAAAATGAACTAAATTAATTTTAAAATTCCGTTTGCGATGTTACTATTTTAAGGTTCAGAAAAGATAATTCACTTTGCTTTTAACATATAACAAAAATACACAATGCAAAATAGTTAAACACAATGTAGTTACACTATTTCTTTTTGAGCACAGTTACATCACCTTAATTTCTGGGAAGTAATTTAACACACTACTATTTCAATAAAAATTCTACTTTACACAATATCACTAGTTCTTATTTTACTTCAGATTTACAAAAAATTCTTAACACCTTTTAAGTTCAGATCATGCTATTAATTACGGTTATTAAATTCAACAATTTAATTCTCCTAATTCTGAGCAAACAACCAAAATATTATTCACTAAACTACTGTTGGATACCAGCACAAAAGAGAAACAGAATGGTACTCACAATTTGATGTGAAGACTGGCATCTAGTTGGCACTGCAGCAAGTTTATCAGATGGCACAAGAACGTCAAACGTTCTACTCTAATTCACAGGATACACACACCCGCGATAGCACTTTCACACAGTCACAGTTCTGAAACACACGCGAATGTCACTAAGGAAATTAACACTGCAGCAGTTTAGCAGATTTCACAAGAACGTCAACCGCTCTACACTACTTCACAGGATACACACCCGCAATAGCACTTTCGCACAGTCACAGTTCTGAACACACGAGACTGTCACTAAGGAAAAAAAATGTTCCTACTCTCGCTTCTTTTCATCCCACCGCTGCCACCAATTTATGAATGAATATATACCTTCTGTAGCGAACTGAGGTTCGCAGTTTCAACCAGTAGATGAACTAAGCACACCAGGTTATACATCACTCGTTACTTAAACAAAACAAATGCAATTTATTGAGAAAATTGATGATGATGAGATATGTACACTGCACAGATGCAAGATGAACTTTGGTAATCTTAAGAAATCACACTCGATTTAATCGGCGTGGGGCGGAGTAAGAACAAAGAAGTCCGCTAGGCTAGCAGAAACTGACTCTGCTTCAATGATGAAGAAACGGCACTTCGTCCTGATGGGAAAAGGGGCTCCCCAACAATATCAATGGTGGTGACCACTGCACGCACCCGGTAGCGATGAAAATATAAAAATAAGGAGAAGGGACTCCTCACTGGTAAATACGATAGCAAAGGCTACTTCCACGAAGACTGGTCTCCGAACAAAATTAGCGGAGTATGTTTACTCCTACAGGAACTTAATCGTCGCTGCAAACAGTTACAAGGGACTCTGTACCTCTAAGGGCGGCCACCCGGCTGCTTTCACACTGGATCCGTCACGGTCAGGAACAAAAGACGCAAGCCACCGGCAAGGGGTCCATTCTCTTTTATAGGAGAGCCTCCACCGGATATTGCGTCACTCTCCGGAAAGTTTGAACTATCTAGAACAAGTGAGCAACGGAAATGGGTTTCCGGGGCGATAATGAAATATTTTCCCTGGGTCTAAAGAGTTTGTCCTCAAAGCCACTTCAAAGAGCCTCATTTTCAAGGAGCCTCACTTCAAAGAGCCTCAAAGGGCCGCTTCGGTCAATGCGAAGGGGCACGAGTCCTTTTGTTTAGGCGCGCGGCGCCTCCAGGATGCTGCTTAACAACAGATAGTTCATGAATGAAAAGCACCTGGAGTCTCCTGTCATTTATAACTGATGTCAACCGGTTGTCACCCGGTTTGTAACGACAGACTTAATCAAGAAAAATGACCGAGGCCTCCTAACGTTCTGTGGAACAAGTCTATCGGATGAACAAAGGAAAATGCCGTCAGCATTTTGCCACCTCAGTGGTCTGGTTTCTTTGATGACTCTCAGGCCGAGATAGAAGAATTTCTTTTGTTAACGGAGAGGTTGAAATGCAATACTCTACAATGTCTTGTAAGCAATACTATGTAATTTTGTTACAAAACGTAGTTTTTTTATCGTAATAAACGGTAAGTCTGCTTAGTTAAGGATTTTGTTTTGCTCATTACCCATATTACCCAGATTATTCGGATTTTCGATTGTCCGGATTGTCTATGGTCCCAGTTAGTCCGGATAAACAAGGTTTAACTGTAACTTCTGCGGTAAGACACATTTTCTTGAACTAAGATACTTTTTCAATTTCCTACACGTTGATCATTATTGTGTCTTCCGTACTGAAAATACCAATTTATTTACATTAAAAATGAAGTAGGTATTAGAATGTAAATCTAAAGAAACAAACACAGAAAAATTTGTATTGAAATAAAGACTGAAACAATTTGGAAAAGGAAAGACGTGACCTGTTAACAACTACTTCAGTCAGTTAGTTATCAGTTAGTTTCAGTCAGTTTATTATCACGAAGAGAAACTATGCATTGAACTTAAAACATACGTTATATCATACGTAAACCATAGCTTTTGACAAGTGGGGGAAAAATTATCATACTTAACATCTAAATGTTAAAGTTACCCACCCCAACTGAGTGAATATCGGTATAGATGGAGATATACGCAACTTCCCCCAAAGATTGTCAATATTTTTTAATGAAAACATGATAAAAATCTTATATGCATATGTATGCATATACAGGTCCAAAATTACTGAACGCATTTCATGTTCGAAAAAAAATAGAACAAAATGAGGTACGTACATGTTTATTGTTTTCGTGGAAAGACAATTTAAAACAGTTTTACACAACAAAATTTAAAACATTAAATAACTTCCACATAAACCGGTAGATGGCGCAACAACATTTCGCTAGAAAAATTTACTAATTGCGTCAGTCTGCAAATGGTTAACGTACAGGAAAAAGCAATGTGAGTTTTGTGGTTCCATGAAAGCAAATCCACTGTAACTCATTTTGTTCCTTTTTTTTATCAAACATGAAATGCACGCAATAATTTTGGGCCACCTTGGGGTGGTCAAAAATTATTACGGGTGGTCAAAAAGGAGATACAACGGATTTGCTTTCATGGAACAACAAAACGCTCATTGCTTTGTCCTGTACGGTAGCCATTTGCAGACTTACGCAATTGGTAAATTTTTCTAGCGAAATGTTGTTGCGCCATCTACCGGCTTACGTGGAAATTATTTAATTTTTAAAATTTTGTTGCGTAAAACTGTTTTAAATTGTCTTTTCAAGAAAACAAAAAACATGTATGTACCTCATTTTGTTCTTTTCTTTTTTTTTTCAAACATGAAATGGGCTCAATAATTTTGGACCACCCTGTATAATGTGTGGGTTAGTGTATAGTGTTTCTCGTGCAGAACACTTTTGTGCACTCCAGGATCCTGGTATGGAGGCCAATATTATTTCAGAAAGAGATAAACGCCAGCATTTACTGTATTAAAATTTTTTCAAGTATTTTTATAACAAAACATTTTATCAAATCAATCTTGAAAACTAAATCTCATCGCATACGATAGCCTTTAAGGCTGCTGTGTACTAACCCTATAGGATTCGCTCGCCTCAGTGTTAACCTATGGAGAAAATGTGTCCAAGTTTTGACGACTTGGATTTAAAGATTTTTAGATTTAAAGATTTTTTTTGGATTTAAAGAAATTTTACACTTCGTAATAAAGAGAGAAATTTTACACCTTGGGGCATTTTTCGTTTTTATTTTAAAATTTAAATTATTCCGGAGGGGGAGGGGGTATGGTATAGTGTGTTTTAAACGCTCATAAATTCCTTTGGTGGATGAAATTTATAATACGAATTCTGTTGAGAGGCGCATAAAAGTTCAGGCTATCTGAAAATGCCATTTTTATTTCATTATCAGCATTTATGTAGCTGTAAATAATAGCCAAATTTTCTCCCTTGGTTAACATTCACGTGAGCTAATCTAATAGGGTTAGTACACAGCATCCTTAACAAACTTTGCTATAGTCATTAGTTACTTTTTAACGTGTAGAAAATTTTATAAAGAAACAAGCTTAGACTCATGTCATTTCAAAATGGTAGTGTGGATGAGTGGATAATTAATTTGTACAAAAGATATAAATGGGAAAAAATTCCATTAAAATAATAAAATTTAAAACTTTTTGCAAGATGCGACTGTAAAATAGGTAAATTCTGATTAAAACACAACTTGATTATGTATAAATGCTAAAATTGGATAGTTCCTATAAAAAGTAAGTAGGAATTTAGTAAAAATGTATGGATAACTCTCGTTTTAAAATTTAAAATTTACAAAATAATATCCTATTTATATCAAAATGTTCATTACTAAATTTTAATATCTAACGGATAGATTTGAAGAAAATTATGGTATGTTGTCTGACGCTTTTCAAACTTCAGCCCATAAAGAGTCTAAAAAATATTTTAGTGAACGGAACATTTCCCATCTTCTTCTCAAATATTTTTTAACACAAAAACTTGTTTGATATTTCCAAATTTTGCAAGGTTTTGAAAAGTCCACTCAGAGCGAAGCTGATTAATACCAAAATTTTGGTCGGAAAAATATCTCTGTTGCTAAACCTGAAAATATGCACAGATACTGAAGCGTTATATTTGGTTAAAAACAAATTCTTAATATCCTTACTCATAATGTACGTCACGATTCTGCGCAATGAACTTTAAATGAAGTAGGTGATGCATCACTTTCTATTCAAGTTTAAGTGATTCAGCGTTTTTATCTCCATAAAAGTCGATGAAACCACGATTCAAATCTCTCTTGACAGTCCGTCTCCTGCGGCATGTCCAAAAAAAGTTTGAAAGGTTGACTCCCCCACAGTGGCGGATGAAGCATTTGGAGGCCCCCCAAGCGCAATCTAGTGTGTAAGGCCCCTTTGTTCTACATACTATTAATAAATATTATTTATTACATAGGATATTTTCTCACGGTCGAAAAGGAAATTTTATTGGTTAGTTATTAGACAGTAAAAACTTGTACTACGCCGTTTGACGTTCGACGAACGACAAATTGTCTAAATGACGATGGTATTTTTGCCAGAGATTCGCAGAATGTATCTCTTTTAGAAGCTGATAGCTTTCAAAGGCCCATGACAATCGGGGGTCCCAATCGCGCGTTTCTTGCGCCTGTGAGATGATCCGCCACTGCTCACCCAAAGCAACCCGACCACTGAGGGATAACTCACCACGTTCCAACATAAAGTAGAAGAAAATGAGCGAGAACACTGAAGTTCTCCAACGGGAAGGATACGAAATATCTCCTTCCACTAACACTTTAAATTTACTGAATGAAATTGACCATGAATAATTAATTCCAGGCGAAGAATGAAGTCTATTTTCTTCGAAATTCTTTCGAAGATCGTCACGAGACAAAAAATGTTCACATTTTGTATCCTCATCACGGATCTTTCAAGACTTCGCCGGAGAGTAACCTGTTATTTTTCAAAATTTAATGTCATAAAAAGGTAATATTGTTTTCGTCCTTTGACTTTTCTATTATACTATTATACTTTTCTATTATTCTATTTTTCTATTTACTCTTCTATCTATCTACAATGTATCTGAATCTCGTAATCAAAACACCACTTGCCAATCATTATTGAGAAGTCTAAGGGTTATTAAATTACCCTCTTTGTATTCAGACAATGGCAAACAAGTTTAAATAATAATTACAATAAAAACTCTCGTGGATTAAGTGCAATTGTCTTAATCGATAAGTTCCCACCCCCCATATGTAAACAAAACTGCAAAAATAAAACTTCGGTCCCGCGGATCACTCTAAACTTTCATTTTGAGCCCTAATTCGAAGTTTTTCGCCGAATTTTGTCCGAAAGTGTTTCGCGCGCATGTGGACGCTTCTATCCTCGTTTTTTTTTTTTTTTTTTTTTTTTTTTTTTGCGAATCAATCAATTTTCGATTGATGAATAGGGATTTCGATTCTTATGAATAGGGGTTGCTTCAAGGTTCAAGTGAAACTTTCATTTTGGCTCAAATTCGACGCTTTTCGCCCGATTTCAAACCGGAATGTTGCGCTCGTGTACATGATACGCTTCCAGCCTGGCCAGTTTCTCGCGAAACTTTCGAACTTCCGTTTAATGGCACTTATAAGTGTGGGACACTTGAAAATTTCACACGACGCACGGAACGGCTACGACTCACGGGGTCAAACCTATTGAAGTGGGCCAAAATTGGCCTTAAGACAAAAAAAAAAATACCTCTGGAAATTTGGACCCTAGGAAATTGAAACTTTCAGAAAAGTAAAACTCTCTCACATTAAAAAGAAAAAAATATCTTTATGGGGGGGAAAATATGAGTTTCTAGCATTTTTGAAGAATATTTTGAAAAACCGGTCCTATTCCTCCGCAAAATACTTATTTCTGAACTCTAAGTGTCTTTAATGATAGAACGTACAAGGGCCTTTCGGAAGGACGCATTTTCCCAAGCTTATAGAGGGTTTCCCGTCCTTCTCCCAGCACGGACAGAATAACCACGAGAAAGTTCACAAAATCTTAAGCTAGCGAAAAAAAAAGTCCAAAAATTTTAATTCCAACATTTTTTACGAAACTTTGAAAATTTGGAAGTTTGCTACCTAAAAAAAGCGCGTTTAGCTTGCAAAACCAACTTGAAGTCTACCAGCACAGGCGTTTTCGACAACTTCCCTTCCACGTCCAAGTTTTTAAGTACGAAATTAGAACTCAGAGGGAAAAATTAGGCAGAATGAAAAAAAATAGCGGGAAAATATGTCAGTTTCAAATTTTGGCACGAAAAAACTGCTGTTTTCTATGCTAACCACAAATTGTTGATTTTTCTCATTTCCAGACACGATGTCACAACCAATGGTGCAAGGAGTACGTATTTTTATTGCAACCACATATTTTGATGACCCAAACACCGACAATGCTTGGAGTAGAAGTGAATTCAATAATAATTTCTTGAACGCGAAGTGTTATGGCGATGGGATTTGTACTAAAAATGAATATGCTCGAGTTACCTTTGTTCCTCATACATAAATATAATGTTTCATTTCTCTTTTAACTTTGTCAATTTTATCAAGCTTTCAGCTACACCTACATTTTTTAATATTCATTTTTTAAAACTTTATGTAGAATATATACCGGGGCCGTTGCGGCCTTGTGGTACAGCGAGCTGGTTTTCGGTGCTGATGGTGCTCGGATCGAATCCTGGTGAAGCGCCACTAAAATGCCTCCGTTTGTGTCGTCCCTTCATAGGGGGCAATGCTGGTCCGCCTATATGCCCCCCCCCCCCACATAATAAAATGGCCAGCAAAAATGCGGTGAATTATAGGCAAATATCTTCGTGACAAGTGCCTCCTCATTGAAAAAAAAATGTAGAATATATACCTGAATCAGAAGAATAGAGGCCAAAAAATGTGATGATTTTGTCTAGTCCTGCCAAGTACTGCTGGAAAGACTGACGTCCTACCGGAAGGAACTTTGACAAAAACGGACGTCCTGCTGGCAGGACGCAATGATCAAAAGAGGCACGTATACAAACGTGCCTCCGGAAGATCCTTCCAGCAGGATTTTTGCCTGTACGTTCCATGTTAAAGGTAGTAAAAAGGAATATTAATCATTTCCATTTTGTCTATAGAGTAAACATTCATTTTGTCTATAAGTATACTGATTTTGTTAAACATAAATTACACAGGGCTACAAAAAAAAATTTTTTTTTTGGTGTCTAGGATTTTAGAACTGATTTCAGCTATATTTGGGGCGCTGAATCTAAATATGAAATCAGTTTTTCTCTATCAGCTCTACTTTTTTAGATACAGTAAAACCTCGTTTCTCCTGGCTAACTGGGACCATAGGCAATCCGGATAATCCGGGTAATATGCGTAATAAACAACACAAAATCTTTAACTAAGAAGACTTACTTTTTTTTGTATCAAAATTACATAGTATTGTTTACAAAACATTAAAAAATAAAATATTTTCACATCATTTCTTAACAAAGAATTGGTAAGTCTAGTAAAGCTTTCTGAAACTCAACAAAAAACATTTTATTACCGCAATTTATTGTGCAATCTATTCAGGAACTGTGCATTGAATCAAACTAAAAAGCGAATATTTGGCGTACTTGTAGTTACGTTTTTGCTATCATAGTTAAAAATTATTATCTAATGTGAACATCAAATAAAAATGTCTACAAATCTGATCCGGATTATCCGGAGATCCGAATCAACGACAGCCGGATAAACGAGGTTTAACTGTACATATACTTATCTATTAATAATTTTTTCTATTCAATACATTCAAGTATCGGTAATTTGTCCTCCTGGGAAACTGGACTCCTGGAAAAAATGGGTCTTCCTGAATGTTTTCCAAATGATTGGCGCCTATTTATTGACAGATCAAAGCGAAGTTTGAAATGTGTCCTTCTACACAATGGGAACAAATATGGTTCAATACCAATTGCTCACTCAACGAAAATAAAGGAAGAATACGACACCATAGCTTTGGTCTTGGAGAAGATAAAGTATCATGAACATCAATGGGTGATTTGTGTGGACTCAAAAATGATAAATTTTTTCCTTGGACAGCAAAATGGTTACATCAAATATCTTGCATCGTGTACCTCTGGGATAGCAGAGACAAAACACACCACTAGGTTAGAAAAGAGTGGCCTAAGAGAGAAAACAGGGACGTTGGGGAAAAGAATGTCATTAACGACCCCTTAGTTGGACGAAAGAAAATCATCTTTCCTCCACTGCATATCAAGCTGGGCCTAATGAAGCAGCTTGTACAGGCTCTTGATAAGAACGGATCATGCTTTGCAGATAAAAAGTAAAAAATGCCTAAGTTGAGTACAGAAAAAATTAAAGCAGGAATATTTGACGGCCCACAACTCATTAAGGATCCTGCCTTCGTAAATTCCATGAATGAGGCTGAGCGAAATGTCTGGACTTCATTTGTTGCAGTTGTCGGAAATTTTCTGGGCAAATGCAAAACTGAAAACTGTGTTGAACTGGTAAACGAGATGCTAAACAGTTTCAGATCCCTTGGGTGTAACATGAGCATTAAGGTGCGCTATTTACACAGCCACTTGGACTATTTTCCTCAAAATTTAGGAGACACCAGTTACGAACAAGGTGAAAGATTTCACCAGGATATTAAAACTATGGAGGACCACTGCTAAGGAAGACGGGATACGCACATGATGGCAGATTACTGCTGGAGTTTAAAAAGGAACTGTTCCAAAATACATTCAAGAAGGTCACGAAAAAGAAGTTTCCGAAGTGTTCAGTGACTACTTGGTTTCATCAATGACTTTTTCCTCTTTCTTGCTCTTTGTAATTAGATAAGTACTACTGCAATATTCTCTATGATTTTTATGTTCCTTTAATATTTTTAAAAATATATAATTAATAAAAAATACAGTGTTTAGTTTTTTAATTTGATCCATGGATTTCACTTAAAATAATGTAACGTATATTTCACTTAAATGTTATATCTTAGAAATTTGAGCTCCTAGGCAAAAACTAACGCCATATTTAAATTCAGGACATCAAATTCATATGAAATCAGCACCAAATACCTCGGCACCAAAACCACTATTGCCCTGTGTTATAGAAGTCCTCAGCTCATAAGTTCCACTCATCAATCGTCTGACAGAAATTTTAGCCTACTGCTGCCATCTAGTAACAGATATTAGACTTACTGCAAATACCGCTGGAATATTATGCCACATACCAAGTAACGAGAAAAAAACGATTACTCCGCGCTAGTTACTAGCAGTTCTTATTCCCTATATCCTACCCGTTTCTTCGTTCAGTACAAAGAATCGGAGGGAAAAAAAATAAAATTATTTACGATCGCCTAAAAAATTTATATAGTTTAGAATTCCACGAAAGGAATATCAGCCGAATTAGGGTAAATATATCTTTAAATCGGAGGAACTGGCATACTATGAATGTTAAAAAGGCTAAAAATGTCGGTATTTGTATAATTAAACCTGTAATACAAAAATTTTCAAAACAAAGTTTTATACAGTGAAAATTCTCTATGGCAACCAGTAAAGGATCCGAAAAATACAGACCGTCTTGGAGGTGGCCGTCGAATAGGAGTGGCCAGCTAGAAAAGTTTATATATATATATATATATATATATATATATATATATATATATATATATATATATATATATATATACATATATATATATATATATATATATATATATATATATATATATATATATATATATATATATAGAGAGAGAGAGAGAGAGAGAGAGGGGGGGGGGAATGAAACTTATCTAGCCGTCCACCCCTCTAAAAGGCTATATTTTGTTCAGAACCGATTAAAGACTCCATAGAGCCAATGTTTTGGAAGAAATCCTTTTCGACGACCACCCCTCAAAACAGCCACTTTTTTCGGAACTATGACTGGCCGCCTTAAGGAGGTTTCACTGTATATATATGAGGCATTTGAATTTTTTTTAATTTTAAGTATAGAAATACGAGCAATATATATACAAGATAAACATATGTGTATGTGAGATTTATATATGCCTAGGAATTTGATTTTTTTAAATACATAAATGCGAGCAATATATATATAAAATAAACAAGTCCTTATAAGGTTTATGTATTCCTATACATGAGGCATCTGAATTTTTTTTTCTTAAATTCATAATGAATCGATTGTATTTCATTATTTCACGGGTTCGAAACGTGCTGGATCTTTTCGGACTATACTCGGAGTATATCTCTATACTTTCTTTACTATACTCGGAGTACAAAGTAATGAAGAATTCCGGATGAGTTCAGAAAACGAATAGAACCTTAAAATAAAACCGAGTACCATTAAAAAAAATTATTTAGAGCATTGGTTCTCAACGGGGGCGGTACCGCCTCCCTGGGGGCAGTGGGAGGATGCTGAGGGACGGTGAACTGATTTTGGTCTGTAGGGGGGCGATGGGTATGTTTTGGGCGGTAAGGGGGCGATGTGCATGTTTTGACCTTCGAACTTAATTTTAAAACTCCCAAAAAATTTATTAAATCGATTATCCAGTTTACACGATTTGTACCAGCAATAAAACGAACTTACGCGACGGCTCCCCCTCACGCAATTCTAATGGTGAGACGAATTTGTATTCTAGGTAGGATGACCGTGAAGAACTACACTAGAATTCTTCTCCGATCCCAACCAGCACAGCGTATGCGTCAGCTGTTTTCGCGCGCATCGCAGCACATGTGTTGAGCGTTCTATGAATGTTTCATTTCACTACGAATGTTTCATTTCACTACGAATGTTTCATTTGATCCGTGTTTCTTGTGTTGCTTTTCGTTCGCTTAATTTCTATTTTTTCCATCCGTTTCGATTTACTTTCATTGTTTATTTGTCCAGTCGGCTAGGTAAGTGCACTTGTTAGTTCTTTGTCGTGAACATGAATTATTAATTTTGAGAAATAGTTATCTTTCCCTCATCATATTTTGTTGCGCCAACGATGTTGGTTAATAAAAAGAAGTGTCGTCAATACAATTCCACGTGCTTGAAGTTCGGATTTTTTCCTTCGCCGTCGAACTCGCAACTACCTATGTGTTTACTTTGTAACAAAGTGTTATCTAATGAGGCGATGATACCGTCTCGTTTGCAGGAGCATCTGCTAAAAATTCCTCCTGACAAACAAAATAAAGATTTGTCGTTTTTCACGAACATCAGGGACAAGTTTCTGAAGGCACCGTGTATCTCAGGCCTACTAGCAACCTCATCAAAAAAAAAATGCGACGATGGTTTGATAGCCTCTTATAACAGTATGTCAAAATTAATTGCTAAATCGGGGAAAGCGCATACCATCGGTGAAGAGTTGATACTGCAGGCTGTCAAGGAAATTTTAGAAACGGTTTTGCACCATCCATCCGCATCCAATGTTATAAAAAATGTCCCATTAAGCAATGATACAGTGCGACGACGAATTGATGAGATGGCTGAAGATGTTGAAGCTTCCTTATGCAAACTTTTGATACCCACCGAATTTTCTCTTCAGGTTGATGAATCAACCTTGCCAAGTACTAATGAGGTTTGACTGTTAGCGTACGCCCGGTTTATGAAGGAAGTAAAAATTAGTCAAGAAATGCTTTTTGCAAGACGCTTGATTTCAGATACTAAAAGTGAATCTATTTTTAATACTGTCAAAGATTATTTTAAAGAGAAAAATATTCCTCTTGCGAACATTATGTCTGTTGCCACCGATGGAGCTCCTGCAATGGTGGGTCGTCATCGTGGGTTAATTACCCTTTTGGGGAAAGAGGTACCAGGTACTTTAGCTGTTCATTCTGTGATTCATAGATAGCATTTAGTTGCAAAAAACCTCATCGACCGTTTGCATCAGTCATTACAATATGTCATCTCTTCTGTGAACAAAATTCACAGTAATGCTCTCAACGATCGATTATTCGGGCAGCTGTGTAAGGACAACGATGAAGAATTCAATCGCTTGCTTCTACACACCGAGGTTCGCTGGCTCTTCAAAGGCGCCTGCCTCAATAGGTTCTGTAATCTTTTCGACTCTGTACTTGAGTTCCTCGAAGAGAAAGATGTAGCTCTGAGAGATAGATTGCTACAATTTAAGATTGATGTTGCTTACATGACCGATTTATTCGCAAAATTCAATGGAATTAATTTGCAGCTTCAAGGCGAAGAGCTCAATTTGATCACAACAAAATCTGTTATTTCTGCCTTCCAAAAATAACTCACTTTGTGGAAGCAGAATTTTTGTCCCAACGAGTTCAGCCAGTTTCCAATCTTGTCGGATCTGCATAACAACAGTGAAATCCCCTTCCATGAAACACAAGTTTACTGTCAACACCTTGAGTCTTTGCACAAAGGCTTTTCTGAGCGTTTTGAGGATATTTTGTCCCTGGAAGTCCCTCAATGGATCATGAACCCTTTTATGAATATTGAGACAGCAGAGGTTCAGATTCAAGAGGAATTGGTCGAACTTTCAATTAATGAAACTTTGAAAGCCTGCTTCCAGGATGGTGATTGTCTCACAGAATTTTGGCTTCAAAGTAACATCAGTCGCCTCTACCCAGGATTGTGGACTATCATCAAAATGCTTTTTATTGCCTTTCCTTCCACCTACCTTGTCGAGCGAGGATTCAGTGCTGTGACTGATCTAATTACAGAAAAGATAAGTCGACTCCAAATCGTGGAAAGAGGGGACTTGCGCCTTCATCTCTCTAAAAATATTCAAGCGAACGCTCAGAAACTGGCTCTGAACCATCAAGCACAACCATACCACTGAAATACTCTATTGCTTCATTGCTATTACTCTTTTAGTGTAATTTTTTTGCTGTTCTTTTTTAATTATCTAGGCGGCCATTTCCTTAAGAGGAAAAACGGTCCTTCGTTAGGAAAAGACCACAAAGAGACAATGAAAAGGCCCGGGGTATCAGGCTGACCAAAAGGAACGCAGCCTGGGGGTGACCAGCTGATGAACCCCTGTATAGGGGATTGCATCAAAGACATGAAAGAATGGAACCTTCGAGAAACGGAGGAAAGTGTATAAATGATGAAAAGACGGTTAGACAGGGCTTTTTTTTAGACGAGACTTAGAATTTGCCGAAACGACGTGTGCGAGCTGACAGAATAGAGAGAGACAGGGTCTCTTTTGAACTTTGATTATGAGCCCCTCTCTCATGAATGTTATCAGCGTTCTTCGGAACAAACGTGTATACAGAGGCTGTTCACACATTTTTTAGACAATGTATATTGTATTCAAAAAACTAAATTACATAAAATTCTTGTGTTTTAAATGTTCTATTTGACATCCCTTATTCTGAACTATCTTTCGACACCGCAATTTCCAGGATAATAATGCCTTTTGAAGTGTCAGAAGAGGTATTCTATCCAATTCCTCCTGAACAGCTTTCCAGAGTCCTGTGAGGGTTTTGGGACGACGTTTGGATAATGCAGATTTTAAAAGCCCGAAAGCACAAAAATCCATAGGTGATACATCGGGAGATTTAGTAGGGATATCAGTGAAGGGTATGGCCTTGATACCAGTTTTTTGTTCCATTTCTTTTAGGAAATTTACAGTGGATTTTGATGTGTGACTGCTAGCTCTGTCCTGATGGAGTCTCGCAGATTGATGGCACTGTGGGTAAAGCGATGGTATTTCATTCAGAAAAATTGGCGATAAAATATTTTCCTGATAGTATTTGGAGTTAATCTTGACATTTTTTTCCACTCTCTTTATTTTTAACTTGCCATTATAAGAAAAACCAGCAACAATCATGAATCCCTTAGAAAAACTTTCTTTCGATTCTTTGAACCATGTACTTAAATTTTTTTCTCCCCTTTTAAGATAATAAATGGCCCTTTTTTTGTTGCAATCATTTAAATACACCCATGATTCATCTATTGTGACAATTGTTTTCCATTTTTCTTTGGATAAGTGTTTCTCATATAGAATTCTGCAGCGTGTCCTGCGTTCAGCGATATGATTTGGAAGAAGACGATGCACATTACGTTTTTCCGCTTTCTTAAGATTTAAATCAACGTTTATCATTTTTTTTTTACAGTGGACACCGAGCATTTTAATGATTTTGCAACTGTCCTTTGACTAGGGGGATTTTCTTTTAACATTAAACAACGTACCTTTGCAATAGTCGAAGATGTCCGTTTTTTCCTTGAATACTTGTTTGGAATTTTTGTCCCACTTGAGGCTCCAATTTGACTTTTTTTTCTTTTCTTGTTGACGATAATATCTATCGACGCTTTAGATATCACAAAACCATGACTCTCACATCGTTTTTGGATAACGGAGTATGCATATTTCTCTTCGGAAAGAGCATAAATGTAGCCTTCGAACCACTGCTTTGTTAAAAACACCATTTTGAATAAAAATAAAACTTTCAAGCCGCAGGCGATAATTTTGACTTCTAAAAACATAGTACAATTGCAATTATTTCTTTTGCAGCAAACGATTTTTTATTACCGCTTACCAAAATCGTCTAAAAAATGTGCGAACAGCCTCTGTATATTAATATTAGTCTAGATATTGATTTTATAAAAAACAAGACGTAAATAGACATGTATTGGTGTCCACATTAATATTACGAGTGCCTTATACATACGACGATCGAGGTTACATTTGGCGCAGTCGGACTAAAGAACGTGGGAGGACCCGAACTATACGGAAGGCATCAGAAAAGATGATGAAAGGTCAATACTCAACGAAGTAAAGGCGGTCACTAAAGAGGTTGATCTCAAGAGATCGGAGTGGTGTGTACGGCATCAACGATAAACAGTTCAAGAGATCGGAGTGGTGTGTATGACATCAACGATAAAGAATTGAGAGATCGGAGTGGAGTGTACGACATCAACGATAAAGAATTGAGAGATCGGAGTGGTGTGTACGACATCAACGATAAAGAATTGAGAGATCGGAGTGGTGTGTACGACATCAACGATAAAGAATTGAGGGATCGGAGTGGTATGCACCGATATATTAATGTTAAAGAACTCTCTGGTGAACTGTCTTTAAAAGCGCTTCAAGGAAACAAACGGAGAAAGATTAGAGCGACGGCTATTTATCGAGGAGAAAAGGAGTAAGTGATTCTACCTTTTCTCCCTGTGTATGAGATAGCGGTATTAATTAGTTGAAGGAATCGAATTATTTTTTATAAGTATTGAAGTGTTGAATCATGATTATAATGATGAAAGTAATTTTTTGAGTTACTGAATTATTGGTAATTGGATTATTATTTTAAGAATGAAATTGCATTATTTTTTGTATAAGTGTGTAAACGGGAAAAGTGTATAAGTGCTCGTACTATTTTAATTGTGGAAGTGATTTTATAAATTGAAGTGTTCAATTTGTTGAAGTATTAGTAAAAGTGTTGAGACAATTTTGTAATTACCGAAGTTAAGGTGTTATATTTAGATAATGATAAAAGTAAAATTGCATTCTAATTGTTAAACGTGGTAGAATCTAAAAATGGCATTCCTGGGGAAGGGGCGTAAGGCTGATTTAATTGCGTTAGCTACAGAGCTAGCGGAAGTAATCCCTCCGAATAGCACAATGTCTGACCTAAAACAAATAATTCTACGTAGTGAACGATATGAGGAAGGTATTGCGGAAGAGTGGTATTTCCCTATAATTAATGAGAGATTAGAACGAGAACAAATTGCGAAGGATCAAAAACAGGAGAGTGATAGACAACGGGAAATTGAAAAACAGGAAAGAGATAAACAAAGAGAAATAGAAAAACAGGAGAGGGATAGACAACAGGAAATTGAAAAAGAGGAGAGAGATAGACAGGAAAGAGATAAACAAAGAGAAATAGAAAAACAGGAGAGGGATAGACAACGGGAAATTGAAAAAGAGGAGAGAGATAGACAGGAAAGATATAAACAAAGAGAAATAAAACTAAAATTGAAGGTTTTAGAAATTGAAGGATTGAGGATGAGGGCAGCTAAAAGACTTTCAAATTTAAGGGCCAGAGAAAGTATTGGAAAGGTTAATAATAATTTCGAAGGATTTGTGAGGAATGAAAAAAAGGTTATTCTTGAACCACCAATTAAAGCAGGTAAGAGATATTCTAAAACTGACCTGAAAAGGGAGGATAAAAGATGTTTTGTCTGTAATAGCAAAGACCATTTGAAATATCAGTGCCCCAAAAGAGTTCAAAATCTAAGAAATAGAGGAGATCAGATGGGAAATAAAGTTGAGAAGGAAATTTATAGAGGCGAAATCATTCAAACTGAGAATAAAATTGAAACCCGACGGGAAAGGGAAGTTATGTATGTAGTTAATCAAGGAAAGGGAGTCCTCGAAAGAGCGGCGTGTACTCAAAGGTATTGGAGTAAAAATTTAGATGAGGTATTAGATGAGGAGATGATTATTCCTCCTAATATGTTCGAAATTGTAAGGGATACAGATGAGGAGACGATTATTTCCCCAAATAGGTTTGAAATAGTAAGGGACACAGATGAGGAGATGATTATTCCCCCTAATATGTTTGAAATGGTAAATGAGACGAAGGATGAGGAGATGTACGATAAGGGAGGAGATAGTAAATTAAGTTCCAGAGAAATCGAAACTAAGACTGATGAGGTTTCGGGGAAGGTGGGAAATAGTGAATTGAGCTCCAATAACAACACAGATGTGCTGCCGGAAGTGATGGACTCCCAGGGAGATAAATTGAGTGGAAAGAAAGAATCAAGGGGAAAAGATATTAAAAACGACAAATCACTGGACAAAATTTTGGATGGGGAATAAGTCCCAATGATAATTTATATGAGGTGCGAGAAATGGGTTTTTTTAATGGAAGGAGAAGAGGGGAAATATCAAATTGATACGCTAGGGAATAAAAGGCTAGAGGAAACTAACAACGAGAATGGGAATAATCAAAGGGAAACACTAGACGAAGAATTAAATGTCCAAGGAAGTCCCAACTATACGGGTAAGAAACAGGTGAAAAGTATGGGGGACAACACCGAAAAGGGTAAATTTGAACCGATACTAGGTCATAACTTCACAAATGAGTCAATGAGAGATGGTGAAATAATAAAACCCCAAAGTCACGTCCATTTATTTAGAGTCCCATAAAAAAGCAGAGAGGATCAAAAATTTAAGTAATTCCCAAAGAATTCCGGGAAATTCAATTAATTGTGTATTTTGTAAATGTTTTAGAAATGATTCAAATAACTCTCAAAGAATTCAGGGAAAAATTAATTAAATGGGTATTTTTTTAGTATATTGATAACAGATGTTTATGAAGTCTAAGAAAAATGGATTAAATTTGAAAATATAAGGGTATTAAGAATTAATGTATTAAGATATGTTTTTTTGTGATTGTTTTGTTGTGTGAACACTTTGGTTTGTGTTTTATTTAAAGTGAAGAGCTAAGTTATAGCTTCAGTTTGTGCTGTGTTAAGTATAAAGTGTAAAAGAATTTGATAGGGTTAATAATTGTATAAAATAATTTTGGACAACGAATAATGGATCAATATAATTTAGATAATGAATAATTGTGTAAAATTAATTTTTGTTACATGCAAATGAATTTGCTATCTCATACTCAGATGAAAACATGGGATCATTTACCTGTAAAAATCGTGTATTATTATGCCACAAAGTGTTTTTCTTCACAAGGTTTTCAAGAATTGTGGTAAAGTATTGTGGTTAGTCAATTGGGGTGCTCTACTATAATCTACGGTTAGAAGGTATGTTGTTGAGTCATGAAAATATCTCAAAGACCTGTTTCCATTCCTTGAAAGGGTAGGGTATATGTGAGACTCTCACAGAGTCTGAAAACACACTTAATCCCAACTTTGGAAAATCCAGTACAGATGTGACTTTTTGTTAAAGGAATCTTGCAGAACGTTAAATAGATAATGATGCGGCGGCCATTTCCTTAAGTGGAAAAACGGTCCTTCGTTAGGAAAAGACCACAAAGAGACAATGAAAAGGCCCGGGGTGTCGGGCTGACCAAATGGAACGCATCCTGGGGGTGACCAGCTGATAAACCCCTGTAGAGGGGATTGCATCAAAGACATGAAAGAATGGAACCTTCGAGAAACGGGGGAAAATGTATAAATGATAAAAAGACGATTATACAGGGCTTTTTTTAGACGAGACTTAGACTTTGCCGAAACGACGCGTGCGAGCGGACAGAATAGAGAGAGAACTTTGTACTTTGATTATGAACCCCTCTCTCATGAATGTTATCAGCGTTCTTCGTAACAAACGTGTATATATTAATATTAGTCTAGATATTGATTTTATAATAAGCAAGATGTAAATAGACTTGTATTAGTGTCCACATTAATATTACGAGTGGCTTATACATCGGATCACGACGATCGAGGTTATATTAACCTTATTTAACTGTTTGAAAATATTCATTACATAAGTTAGATGTATCTGATATTTGAGATCACAGAACTGCTCCAGCAAATCATTCGTTTATTCATATCTAAAAAGAACTTTACCTCCTCAGTTCGTACAATCGTTCCAAAGTGATTCTTCTCGAAATCCAATGAACATCGGTCTGAAAAAGTGGTGTTTCATGTTCGAAGTCCATCTCGATACACAATTTCTTGAAAAACTGGTAACTGAGCGCACTGTTTTGATACCGTTGACCACTATAACGGCTATTTCCATATACCAAAGCACTCAAGAAGCGTTTTGGAAGCTAACGCTCGGTGATGAATGATGCAGTGTGTTCTTAATGTCCAAGCATTTTTCTCTTTTACTAATGTTACGAGACCAAATAATAATAAAGAAGCAGGAGCTCCATCCGTGCAAAAACCAGCGAGGTTTACCCACATAATCCCATATTTCTCGAAACATTCGCTAATTATTTTCATGACGTCTGAAACTTTGGACTTAGTTGCCAGGTCCTGCGACATTAATCATTCTTCTTTCATCGTGTTTTCCTCTCAAAAAAAAAAAAAAAACCGCACAAAAACGAGTAACTGACAGCACTGTGCAAAGTCCGAGAATTCATCAGACTGCAAAGCAAAATTATTACAGGATTTTTTTTTACTTTTGCCACATGTTGTTCATCGGCGTCGTTCCACGTGTTTTGTATTCGCACCTTCAATTTGTTGTTCGATAGATTGTTCGATAGATTGATCCACGAATCCACGGGGTGTTTCGTGGATTTTTATTTGGGCCTCCATTCAGAAAACCTTTTTGACTGCTTTATAACATTTTCTTAAACGTCCCGTACTCCTCTAGAGGTGCATACAAATTTCTTCCAAATGTAAAACGGAGAATTCGCAGGCACCGAAATTATGCAAAGGCTTTGACTCAGTTCCCGGCAAAAAATATCTTTCAACTCTGTATATACAAAATTCTGTAGCTATAGTCTCTATTTCAACATTTTCTTAAACGGCTCATAGTCCTGGAGGGAAACGCGCAGCCAAATTTGTAAAGAAAGAACATCCTGGCTGCGCAGGCCCGAAATTCTCTCCGAATCGTCGAGATTTCATTTTCGGTCCCATAGCGATCCGTACCGAATGTTAGGGACTGTTCACACAGAATCCGTCAGCGAGAGCGTTACTCGTATTGAAATGTATTCAACCAATTGCAAACCTCCAAACGATTAGCCACGAAATTGTTAAGGCATGTGACTGGTTTAAAATATGTCAATACGAGTAACGCTGACGCTGACGGATTCTATGTGAATAGGCCCTTTTGAGAGCTCGTGACGCAACGGATAATACGCCTAACTTCAGATCTGGATATTCCAGATTCGATTCCTGATGATCTCGGCATGAGTGATTCCTTATTTTTCAGAAAATTGTCGGTTATTGTTATCACGGTTTTTTCTGGGGATGAACTGATACTGAGACATGTAGCATAATGTTATGCTTCTATTGTATAGCTCAGAATTGATTTTTAAGCAGCAGTTGTGTTTGGAATTTTTGGTAAATGGGATAAAAGCTTTTAAAAGAGTATTGTTTTCGAAGCAGTCTACATGCTTTTGAAGACAAAGGTGGCAGACTCCGAGATCGCTTTCTCGGTCCCTCAGCAGTAGCAAATTGGGATAAGAACACCGTTAATGGCGTCTCTAGTGCTACTCTTTGCCAATAAGGTGCCTAAAAAACGATAAACCCGTGCTGCGATTTCGCTGACGTCATCTCTTTCCCGACAAACTTAAAACGTGCCCCCCTGTACTCGTTTTTGGGATGCATTTGGCAGAGCATCGTTCTCTAGGATTAAAATAGCTTTAGGAAAGAAATTCGCGTATCCTTGCGGCTCTGAGACACCTTACGCTTGAGAGGCACCTGGGATCGTCCCGAAAGCTCAGTGTTTCTTCGATCGGAAACAGAAAAAATCGGTAATTTCGATAATCTGAAGTTACCGCTTTCACGGTTTATACGGAATGGGCTCCAACGCTATATTTTCGGGATTCTGAGCAGAGGTCCTTTGGATTAATAGACCTTTAGGATGAATTAATGTCGTCTTTATAGCTAATTTTTGCTAATAAGGTGCCGAAAAAACGATAAACTCTTACGACGATTCCGCTGACGTCATCGCTTTCCCGAGCAACTTGAAACTTGCGCCCCCGTTTATGGGATTCATTTGGCAAAGCATCGATCTCTAGAACTAAAAAAACTTTAGGAAGGACTTTCATGAAGTCTTCAATGGTGTGACGTCATACGGCGAGATCGTTAGCTTCGCGGCTATGGCGGACACCGTAACGCCCCGTTGTCCTCGGAATTTTAAAAATCTTAGAAATTTGAGTATCCTTGCGGCTTTGATCCTTGCGGACTCTCAACGCGTGAGGAGCATGTAGGATTGTCCCGAAAAATCCGTGTTTTATCGATCAGTAGCGGGAAAATCGGAAATTTCGATAATCTAACCCCCCGCTTTCACGGTTGATACGGAATCGGCGCCAACACTATATATTTTCGGGTTTCTGGGAAGATGTCTTCTGAAGTAATAGATATTTAGGATGAATTAAAGTGTTTTCTTAAACGTACCGTTCCTCTCTAGAGGTACTTACAGCGAAATTTCTTCTGAACTTAAAATGGAGAATTCGCAGGGCCCGAAATTAAGGTAAACATCTGAGCTAAAGCCATCATTTTAACATTTTCTTAAACGATTCATAGTCCTGGAGAGAAACGCACAGCTAAATTTGTTCCGAAGTACATCCTGGAGGCACAGGTCCGACATTCTCTCCAAATACTCAGACTACAAAGTAATCAGACTTCAGATATAGATATAGATTCATCAGGCCACAAAGCAAAATTACAGGATTTTTTACCTTTGAAACAAGTTGTTCCTCAGTGTCGTTCCAAGTGTTTTGTATTCGCACCTTCAATTTGTCGTTCGATTGGGGTATTTCTTGGATTTTTATTTGGACCTCCATTCATAAAACCACTGTGACTGCCTTATAACATTTTCTGAAACGTCCTCTACCTCTCTAGTGGTACATACAGCGAAATTTCATCCGAATGTAAAACGGAGAATTCGCAGACCCCGAAATTATGGAAAAAGCACTGGGTTCGTTCCCGGCGAAAAGTATTTTTTAGCTCAGTGTACATAAAAATTTGAGCTAGAGCCAACTTTTTAATATTTTCTTAAGCAAACAAGACTTTATAAATATTTCACCTACCGTATATGGTTATATATATATATATATATATATATATATATATATATATATATATACTAGCTGAAGTACCCGGCGATGCCCGGGATTTTAAGAATGTTTGTTAATCAAAATCGATTTAAAAATTAACACAGTATAAATAACATAGAAAAAATATATGTGAAATGTTATACACACCTCAGAATTTCAGCCTTTCATCATTGTAGCACTAAAATCTGAAAAGTAAAAATGTCAAATTTACTTAGCCCTGCTTCGGCCGTCTAGCCGGTCGGTTTAGGGACACTCTCCCTTCAGCAATCATTGTCAAAGAATGGAAATACTAAAAAACAACGAATAAAGCAATTTAAATTTTGTGGATACGTATCCCACGTCCTGCAAACAGTCGCAGGCAGAAGAAAAATTCTCCCCCCGGCGAGCCGGCGTTGCCCGGGATATTAAGAATGTTTATTAACTAAAATCAATTTAAACACTAAACACAGCATAAATTACATAGTAAAAAAAAATGTGTCATCTCAGAACACTATAGTCAACATTATAGACATCTCAGAATTTAGGTAGATGCAGCCTTTCTTCATTGTACCACTAAAAGCTGTAAAGTAAAAATGTCAAATTTGGGAATAATTGTTAACCAGAGTCAATTTAAAAACTAAACAGAGTATAAATAACATAGAAAAAAAGCGTATGAAATGTTATACGCATGAATAAAAAGAAAACCCAATACAAAAAAAATATATATTTATAATAAACTCGTCAGAATTCAGCTAGTTTAGCCTTTCATCATTGGAGCAAAAAAAACCTGAAAAGTAAAACATAAATTATGTACATTTATAATAAACCACTAAAATCTGAAAAGGAATGAGAAGCAAATTAAAATAGTAGCATTAGGATTTTGCGCAGTGATAGGCGTTTTAGCTAAATTTAATTAAAAATTACTTCAAATTGACCAATTTATAAAAAAGTATGCTATTTACAGGTAAGTTTTTGTTCCTTTTTTAATTTTTATGTGCTATTTTGCCATAAAAGACGAAAAAACCCTTTAAAAAGTTATTTTTTTAAAAATTGACTCTGAACGTAGACAGTCACCTTAATTCCTACTTGAGAATGATAATAAAAAATGGTGACAGAATAAACTGTACCCGCCCCCCATTGAAATATTTAAAGTAATAAATTCTGTTTTAACAATTAATTTCTGAACAATTGGAAAATTAACTAAACGCAAAATAGAAAAGTAAATAAAACAATTATATTTCACTGGCCTTCAAAAATATCCAATAATAACACAATTTCCTTAGTAAATACAAAATAAGCAAAAATTGAACAATAATTGGTGTACAATAAATAGTTTTTTTATTTGGGCCTGTTTTTATAAGGAAAGGAAGGACGAATCGGGGAAAATTTTCATATTGGAACATAAAATTGCGTGTATAATTTTTGCATTTTAAAATTTCCTCTTAGATTGTACGTCATTTTGAAGATAACTGTAATATATATCACGTGTGAGAAGGAAATTAAAATATTAGCTTTAAGATTTTGTGCAGAGTAATAGGTGTTTTAGGTAAATTTCATTAAAAATTACTTCAAATTGACCAATTTATAAAAAGTATGCTATTTACAGGTAAGTTTTTGTTTCTTTTTTTTTATTTTTAAGTGCTATTTTAGCATAAAAAACCAAAAAAACCTTTACAAAATTATTTTTTCTCAAAGCTAAACACAAACATAATTAACAGTTGTTTTAAAACACCCCTGGTAAACATTGTTAAGTTTCGAAGTATTAGAATGATAATAAAAAATATTCCAAAGTTTTAGACAGAAGCATAAAAAGAAAGAATATGCAAAAAAGTAACTAAATTAAACAAAAATTGACAGAATACAGAAAAAGTGAACATCGGCAAAAGTAAATAAAACGTTTTCCTTGTGCGCATGTGCAGTTCTTATGAATGATTGATTCCAACGCCTAGAGATGAAATATTATTTAAAAACTGTATTTATTTATACTTATTTTAAAGCTTCCAAACTTATCTTAGAATTGTCTTAAGGCTTCAAAACATAAGTATACGAAGTTTCAACCAGATTCGTCAAGAAATGTAGATTTGTATACGTTACATACATACATACATACGTACATAGAGACACTCTGTTTTATTTATATAGATATATTTATAATATACCCGTGCTTCTCTACGGAGTACAGTATGCTAGAGATAACTTTAGAGAATGTTACAAAAACAGCTTAAAAATTTTATTTGAAAAAATCTACATATACATATTCTCCAAATAAACAAATATAAATAAAACTCCATTTCTTGACAATAAATCTAGGTGAACCGCAGGTGTTAAATTCTACTGCCAAAGAACACCTTTAACTCCTTTCATTTTGTTGGATTTATTTAAAAAAACTTAATTTGCTCAATTATTTTTATTTAAGACTAGTTAAGACTAGTATTTAAGACTACTAAGAACGTAGTCTAGAATCACAGTGAGAAAATCGAACAATAAAATACTTAAATAGGAACTACTAAAATTCGTAAAAGAATATTCATTCTAATTCAGTCCACGGGGACTCATGTGTGGTCTCAAGAGTGACTACTGGAACTATTGTGTAGGATTTAGCCATATTTTAGTGTAGAAACATGTTTTACTTAATATAACCCAGTTTTCTCGCAATTTTACACTGTTTCTTGCGGAAAAAAAATTACGTAATATTTTCCGAGATACCCCCCCCCCACTCCCCCACGTGAGACTGGGGGAGATTCGGCTCGACTCCCCCCCTAAAAGCCTCACGTAATTAATGGACGCCCCCTAATCTTCAGAGCCATGGGAATGTAGGAACGATATAGATGTGTCGCTTGGCCGGCACGCGTTTTGGGAAGGGATGGGAATAAATTTATATTAATTATGGAGCTGAGCACCTGAATTTGATTAAATAAATATGTTTCGGAAAATGTACTGACTGGTCTTTGTGAGTTTAGAGCATTGGTTCTCAACGGGGGCGGTACCGCCCCCATGGGGGCAGTGGCAAGATGCTGAGGGGCGGTGAACTGGTTTTGGGCTGTAGGGGGGCGATGGGTATGTTTTGGGTGGTAGGGGGGCGATGAGCATGTTTAGACCTTCGAACTTAATTTTAAAACTCCCCAAAAAATTTATTAAATCGATTATCCGGTTTATACCATTTGTACCAGCAATAAAAAGAACTTACGCGACGGCTCCCCCTCACGCAATTCTAATGGTGAGACGAATTTATATTCTCGGTATGATGACCTTGAAGAACTACACTAGGATTCTTCTCCGATCCCAACAAGCACAGCGTATGCGTCAGCTGCTTTCGCACCCATCTCAGCACATGTGTTGAGCGTTCTATGAATGTTTCATTTCACTACGAATGTTTCATTTGACCCATGTTTCTTGCAGGGGCTTGCCGACGGGGGGGAGGGGACCAGCGGGACCGGACCCCCCCCCCGAGCTAAAATAAAATTTTAAAATTTACAAAATAATGCAAAAATATTTCGTATAGGCCTAATAGTAATTGTGTTATTTATTCTTTACCATTGCGATCTTTATAGCACTTACATTTTCAGCGATCTTTATTGTTACAATTTTAGCGCTATACAGTGCCAGAAACAGTATTTCTAAAGCCAAGTGCCGAGCGCTGTTTATACACTTCTACAGTACTATCCGCGAACCGCGAGAGTGAACCGAACCCTTGCCTATCAAAGTATCGAAGGCGTCTTTTTTCAACCCCCAGACCCCCAGAAGACACCCCCTTCTAGTCCACTCTGATAATAGGGCGTCAGGGAAATGGACGACCCCCAGCACATGAAGGCCTTGACCCCACCCTCACCCCAGAACAAAATCCTGAGCACGCCACTGGTTTCTTGTGCTGCTTTTCGTTCGCTTTATTTCTATTTATCCCTCCGTTCCGATTTACTTTCATTGTTTATTTGTCCAGTCGGCTAGGTAAGTGCGCTTATTAGTTCTTTATCGTGATCATGAATTATTAATTTTCAGAAATAGTTATCTTTCCCTCATCATATTTTGTTGCCGCCAACGATGTCGGTTAATAAAAAGAAGTGTCGTCATTACAATTCCACGTACTTGAAGTTCAGACTACCTTTGTGTTTACTTTGTTACAAAGTGTTATCTAATGAGGCGATGAAACCGTCTCGTTTGCAGGAGCATCTGCTAAAAATTCATCCTGACAAACAAAATAAAGATTAGTAGTTTTTCACGAACATCAGGGACAAGTTTCTGAAGGCACCGTCTATCTCAGGCTTACTAGCAACCTCATCAAAAAAAAAAGCGACGATGGCTTGATAGCCTCTTATAATAGTATATCAAAATTAATTGCTAAATCGGGGAAAGCGCATACCATCGGTGAAGAGTTGATACTGTCGGCTGTCAAGGAAATTTTAGATACGGTTTTGCACCATCCATCCACATCCAATGTTATAAAAAATGTCCCATTAAGCAATGATACAGTGTGACGACGAATTGATGAGATGGCTGAAGATGTTGAAGCTTCCATATGCAAACTTTTGATACCCACCGAATTTTCTCATCAGGTTGATGAATCAACCTTGCCAAGTACTAATGAGGCTTGACTGTTAGGGTACGCCCGGTTTGTGAAGGAAGGAAAAATTATTCAAGAGATACTTTTTGCAAGAAGCTTGATTTCAGATACTAAAGGTGAATCTATTTTTGATACTGTCAAAGATTATTTTAAAAAGAAAAATATTCCTCTTGCGAACATTATGTCTGTTGCCACCGATGGAGCTCCTGCAATGGTGGGTCGTCATCGTGGGTTAATTACCCCTTTGAAGACAAGGGTACCAGGTATTTTAGCTGTTCATTGCGTGAATCATAAATAGCATTTAGTTGAAAAAAACCTCATCGACTGTTTGCACCAGTCATTACAATATGTCATCTCTGCTGTGAACAAAATTCGCAGTAATGATCTCAACGATCGATTATTCGGGCAGCTGTGTAAGGACAACGATGAAGAATTCAATCGCTTTCTTTTACAAACCGAGGTCCGCTGGCTCTCCAAAGGCGCCTGCCTCAATAGGTTCTGGAATCTTTTCGACTCTGTACTTGAGTTCCTCGAAGAGAAAGATGTAGCTCTGAGAGATAGATTGCTACAATTTAAGATTGATGTTGCTTACATGACAGATTTATTCGCAAAATTCAATGGAATTAATTTGCAGCTTCAAGGCGAAGAGCTCAATTTGATCACAACAAAATCTGTTATTTCTGCCTTCCTAAAATAACTCACTTTGTGGAAGCAGAATTTTGGTCGCAACGAGTTCACCCAGTTTCCAATCTTGTTGGATCTGCATAACAGCAGTGAAATCCCCTTCGATGAAACACAAGTTTACTGTCAACACCTTGAGTCTTTGCACAAGGACTTTTCTGAGCGTTTTGAGGATATTTTGTCCCTGGAAGTCCCTCAATGGATCATGAACCCTTTTATGAATATTGAGACAGCAAAGGTTCAGATTCAAGAGGAATTGGTCGAACTTTCAACTAATGAAACTTTGAAAGTCTGCTTCCAGGATGGTGATTGTCTCACAGAATTTTGGCTTCAAAGTAACATCAGTCGCCTCTACCCAGGATTGTGGACTATCGTCAAAAAGTTTTTCATTGCCTTCCTTTCCTCCTACCTTGTCGAGCGAGGATTTAGTGCTGTGACTGATCTAATTACAGAAAAGAGAAGTCGACTCCAAATCGTCGAAAGAGGGGATTGCGCCTTCATCTCTCTAAAAATATTGAAGCGAACGTTCAGAAACTATCTCTGAACCATCAAGCACAACCATCCCACTGACATACTTGATTGCTTCATTGCTATTACTCTTTTAGTGTAATTTTTTTGCTGTTCTTTTAGAATTATCTAATTAAGAATAAATAAATTTTAAACATAAAAGAGAATTTAAGCTTTTTTTTCCTTACTCATTATTATCGAGTTAAATCAAACAAATTTGGTGTGTAAATCTACTGAAAAAAATTACTCAAAATGTTTGCCTTTTATAATTCTGTAACCCCCCCCTTCCCCATATTCTAAATTACAGGATTTTCCTAAAGGGGGGGGGCGTTGAAACATTTTCTGCCCCTTAGGGGGCGGCAGCTTTAAAAAGGTTGAGAATCACTGGTTTAGAGCTTAGTTGACTGCATTGCTGGAGTTTTTCAAGTTATGAGTTATCTCGCCACGGGACCACCGACTGCCAAGTAAATATGATATGTTCAGAAGACGTAATAAATTGGGCGTGAAGAACAATCCGACATATATATATATATATATATATGTAATTTGCGATTAACTGTGAAATTTTGTAGGATGCGGTCAGTGCTTTTTCAAGTGACGTAAATCTTGAACCACTATGTCTGAGTTTCATTTTCTTGAGGTTTCTTTGTTTTCTGTCGAAGAATTCTTGCGGTCGGTCACAGAAATTTCGATGAACGCCTTTAAATGGCTTTCCAACTTTGCCGGCTTTAACGCATCTTTACCGAGCGCGGTTGCGCATGTTACGTATTGATGTCTCGTTTCCCCATGTCATCGTGTTTCGATAGCAAGCACAGGATACGGAACAATTCCCCTTTAAGCTTCTCTCATGGGGGAAAATTATAACAGTATAAGTATCAATATTGCTAAATCATGAAAATGTAATAAGGTATGTGGAGAAAATTAAATTTATAAAACATTAGATGTTAAAAGTATTATATAGATATTTGAAACACAGGAAAATATTAAATAAATATGAAAAAAAGAGATGTATAGCTCATATAAAACATATAAATAAAGCCTATCTGGTTATTTTCTCCTTATAAGTAAATGTTTAGTGTCATAATTTGATTGTTTATAATCTAGTATTTCAATTATTAGAACTGAAAGGCAAATTAAAAATTATAAATAAAAATATTTTATAGAACATCTTCAATTGTTTCCTTGACTTTAAAATATCATTTCAACTTTCGAAGAATTAACCATTTTATGTATGTGCAAGGATGAATGAATCTCACTAAATTGAAAACCAGTAATCACTAAATAAAAAATCAGCAAAATTTATTTAGAAAAGAAGATAAGTCGCCAAATGTGGCTTTCCTTTGGTTCTAAGAAATATTTTTTGGTGAAACCGAAAATAGCGATAAGTTGCCAGCTATTGCAAACCTTCTCCACAAGCAAACTTAACGCGCATGCGCAGTCAAGTAATCTGAAATGTCACGCATGCGCAGTCAAGCAATCTGAAATCCTCGCTCCTGTAAAATCAGTGTATTTTTGAGCATGCAGAGGTGATCTCCCCCTTAAGAATTTTAATGAAGTTTAGCAAAAAAAGAAGTTCAAATAAACATTTTGAATGAAGATAAACAATTGTTAACTTGAATAAATAAATTGATATTAAAAACGCACTAAAAAAACAACTTATTTCTTTTGAAAATGCGAAAAATCCATATTAAAGCGTTTGGTTTCCGTGTTATAGTGGCATAAGTACAGGCTGCTCCTCCTTCTGTAGCTTCATGGTCTCGTTATACGGCCACAACAGCAGAAATTGGTGATGGCAGCATAATTATAGCTTAGTGATTCTTAATGTTAATGTTCGTGATCACATTAAAACAGTTTTTAAACATTTTATTTCATGTTTTTTATTATGTATACATATGCGCATATAATTTCTTTCGTTTTCTGTTTATATGCTTATCTTTTGAATTTCTGTTTATTATTACATTGTTTTGTACTTTTATTTTTATGTAAGCATTTTTATAGGAAATAAAAAGAATAAAATGCTTTATGAACTAAAAACTATATTATTTATAAAAAATTGGAACAGATCCAATTAATTTTGTATGGATTTGTATCAAAATAATTGATTCATTATACGGCTTTTCTCTTTACGGCCAACTTTTCTGGAACGTATCTAGGCCGTAAAGCGAGGTATGGGTGTATTTTACACTAATCACACACCTTAAGAATTTTGTTGCTAATCGTTTGGAGGTTTGTAATTGGTTAAATATATTTCAGTACGAGAGACACGCAATTGAGACACCCAGCCGACAGCATACGGTGCAATGATTTGCGTCATGGATTAAATATAAGGGATTTTTAAGCAGAGAAGGAATTTTTTCTACTCGGACCGGCAGGAAATGGTAGCCGTACGGGACTTTTCAGAATTTGAGAATAAAAATTGGGGGGGGGGGGGGATTTTTCCTTCCAAATTTTATAAAACTGTTAAATTTGAGATCTTTTGAAATTATCAAACATTTTTAGTATTATTATTATCATTGCTGACTTCTTCGCCGACCACTTCGTAGGTTTTCCTGAACTACATGTTCTCCGAGCATCATTGGTTCAGTACCAAATCACTATGCGATATGGGCGGCATTTTTAAAATTGAAATTGTATCATCAGAAGTTATCTGGATTACTACCAACATTAAAACCTATGTTTTTGCAATTTGTACCATGTGTACTAGCACTTTAGGTCTTTTGGGGAGCATCGAAGGTGCATATCTAAACAAAAAAATTTTCCCCATTTCTGAATGGTTATTATTAACTATGACCACACTGATGAATTATCTGTTTGTAAACAAAAGTAGCACGTCATTTTCAGGCATGGTACACTTTTTCCAGTCACTGTATTTTTGAGACACTTGTGGCACAGAAGTATCAAGTAACTGCGTTCCCAGTCAGTTTTTTAGTCACTCATAAAACAACCTTATTCCATCTGCCATTTAGAAAAGTTATCTTGAAATATAACTGATGGGATTGTTGTTTAATTTACTGATGGTGTAGAATTAAAAAATGAAAATAAATTCTGAAGTAAAAATACTTGGAGCTAAGATTATTTTAGTTCCCTATAAAAGAAAGCATGTTGACAAGTATGTGGATGTTTATTTTGAAAGTTAATATTATATACGAGCATCTTTAACATAAACTTGTACATTTTACTAAATCATCATTCGTTTGATCAGAATAGTATAGTGCAGTTTCAGTGTATTGTGCTTGTTATATTATGCTTGTTTATCTTTCATTTTAATAAGCAAACATCTTCATATTTATTGATAAACTTTTTTACGAAATTTGAGATGTGCACTTTTTACATAATTCCATGCAACAAAAGTCAAATATGTCTTTATTTTCTTATTGGTTGTTTTCAATAATTACTGTTACTAAAATACCCTATTTGCTAAAATGATGTTGAAAGTTTATGAAATATATATTGCAACTCCAAGTATATATTTATTTATCTATCAAGTGCATTATCAGTTTATTTCTTTGTTTAAACGATTACAATAAATGCTTCTTTAAATATATTTCATTGCATCTGTTTGTTGCAAGTAATTTTATGTAATAGCTAAAGTAAATTTGCTAATGTAATTAGAGCTTTAAAAAATATTTCCCAAATACATATATTTTTTATCAAAATTTCTAGTTTTTTTATTAATATTGACTAAGCATTCAAAAAAGTTATGAAATAAGTAAGAAAAGTTATGAAATTTTAACCTGGAAAAATTATTAAACATTGTTTTGCTTTAATATTTCAATTGTAATTAGCAGCTGGATAAGACCAAACCATAATGAATTTTTTTTATATATAGCATAGATAGTGATATTTCTTATTCAGAGAGGTGTGTGTGTGTGTGTAGTTAACAAATTAAAACAAAACAAAAATTAATTGTGAATTTCTCCTCTTCACAGACATTTTCTTTTCTACATTAAGTCCTGAATTTTCAAATAATTTGAGAGAAAAATATGAATTTTTAATTTGCTGCAAATCTTGTAATCTATTGCTGATATTTTTTTTTCAATACAGTGCTATCTTTTTTCTTGTATACTCACTTCATTTAATTATTGCCTTTAATGTGATATAATTTGGAAAATAAATAATCATTTCTTATTAGAAGTAATATATATGTAAGTAATCTCTATTTGTATGCTTATTTCATCTTAACTTTTCATTAACCAATAAGAATTTTAAAAATTAAAAATTATAAGAAATACCGTAGGTATTAGGGATATCTCTTGGAGTCTTTGAAAGCTTAATGAGAAAATGAAAGAGAAATTCAGCAATAAGTAAATAAATAAAAATAATAAGGATAATTAGTAAACAAATCGAGAATATATAGGAAAATAATTTTTAATTGTTATTACTACTAATTTACAACCATTCAAAATTTTATTTTTGCTAGAACAAATATAATAGAAACATATATTTGTGATATAATGTCAAATTATTATTAATTTGATCTCTATTACATATGCATCTATCAAAATCATGATATGCATTTCCACTCATGTGTAATTGGAAAAGAAATAGGCTGTACATTTTTGGAGATAACTGTACCTGATAATTTTAATATCAATTAATATGATAACTCATGATATGCATTTCCACTCATGTGTAATTGGAAAAGAAATAGGCTGTACATTTTTGGAGATAACTGTACCTGATAATTTTAATATCAATTAATATGATTAATATTCCTTTAATTAAATTAAAATTTAATAAAATCATATTTTAAACTGTTGACATTTATTTCTAATAATTTCAATACTGACAGATATAATATGTGGATGAAAAATGAAGAATTGTTAGAACTTACTGCTTCAGAGCCATTGACTTTGAAAGAAGAATATGATATGCAACAGTCTTGGTATGAAGATCAAGATAGTAAGCTTTTTACTGATTTGTTAAGTTAAACTTACTTTTAAAATATATTTATCCAAAGTGTTCTTAGTAATTTTTTTAAAGTCTCATTTTACTGAAAAATAATGAGTTTGTACTCAACATTTCCAAGTCAAAAACTAATCCATTGATGAAGAAAAGATATTTATTTCATATGTAATGATGAGTTTTAAAAAATTGGGGAAAAGGATAAAAGTAATAATAACCCCACCAATATGTTCAAATTCTTATCTGTTCAAAGGAAATCATTCTGACTCAAGTAGATGGAAATAATTTTCTCATTTTTTTTTGTTAGTTTTTTCAATAAAAAGCAAATGAAGCTCTCATTCCTGATAGTCTGTTTATAAGTCATAAATCACTTGCTATGGACCTTTGAACTTGGACCCATCTTGGCATATGGCATTGTTAGTCATTTGAAACTTGTTTATCTTCCTTAGGATAATCATATTTGACCCATTTAGTGCTATTCTGATGATAACTTTTGCTAGAATTTAGCATTATTGGAACCAGCTCCACCAGGCCCAAGGTAGAAATTAAAACTGTTTTAAATACGTTAACACTGCAACACATTTCATGCGATATTGACAAAATTCATAAGAGAAGCATATAATAAAAGGTAAAATACAGTTACTGAATGGAGTAATTAATAACACAGGAATAAAGGGGTTTAACAATCTTAATCTATTATGAGTGTGTCTGTATAAGTCCCTCCCCTTTGAAAGTGTCATATTTCTAGTAATATGTAGTATTTCTGATTTCAGAAGATGATTATACAGGGTGTCGCAGTTAAACATTTCAGAACTTCTATGAGGGGTAAGGTGCATCCTGACGACTCGAAATCATCTAGCAATATGGGGTCAGAAATGCTTTCCTGAAGCGATAATGTATACAGGAACACCATAAAGAAAGAGACCTAAGTGAAGAATCATTTTAATAATAAATGTACAAATACAAAAGGTACATGGGTCAAAGTAAGTGTTCGAGGTTTTTTCCACCGACTGTAATGCAGACACATCTCCAGCGCATGGAAATCCAAAAATTCTGGAATAATCCAGGCTCATCTCGAATTTCTCCAGCAGCTACTGCAATTCTTGCAACCAGCTCCTCAGCATTGTCAATGGGGGTATCATAAACCTGTGTTTTCATATGCCCCCATAAATAAAAATCAAGACATGATAGGTCTGGTGACCGAGAAGGCCAACGCACGAAACCACTACGTCCGATCCACTGTTGGCCAAATCTGACGTCTAGGTAGTTACGACGGCTGGCCCACTACAATCTGCAGCCCCATACACTAAATGCATGTCAGCTAACTCTGTGTTCGTATAAATAGCCATCCTATTAATTCTGAATCCTTGTGCGAAATGACAATTCCTTACACGCATGCTCGAAACTTTTGCGCAACGCCATCTACTGCGTCAGAAAAGCATTTCAAACCCCGCATTGATATATGATTTCGAGTCGTCAGGTTACACCCTACCCCTCATAGAAGTTCTGAAACGTTTCACTGAGACACCCTGTATATATAATTTATAACGAGAATGAGTGATAGAGTAAAAGAGATTTTCTTTTCTTCAGTTACTATACATAATTGAGTACACATTTATCAGTCAAATATATGTTGTAGAAGAAAAATTTTATTTTTATCTACATTTAAAAAGAGTTATATTGTTAATGTATTGTGTTTTTGACCAAAGCAACTTTCTTATTTCTTTCAGAATGTACTTTCATCATTTTAGACAAAGAAACAATGGATAAAACAAATGATGAGATTGGTATGTTACATTTTTGTGGATGATAATGAGAGATGCAATAAAAAAAGTAATCCTGAACTTTATGTGGAATCATGATTTGATTGGTTTTCTAAAAAATAATAATACAAGCAACAACCAATCAATGATTTATTTTAGCTCTGTATATACACTGGTGTAAGAAATTAAGAGAATTTGCAGACTTGGTCGATTATCTCTAGAACTACTGTACTGATTTTAATGAAATTTGATATGTACATACATTGATACAATACAAAGCAAATAACCATTCAATAATGGTAATACACACACATGATCATGCGTAACACTCGTTGGAGTCGGAAAGTATAAAACAGCAGTTGCAGAATAAACAAAAAAATGGGTTAATAGGGTGTATGGTCCCCTCTTACAGATGTACAGGTCTTGCAACGTGATTTCATACTTGAAATAAGGCAGTTTATCATTTCCTATGGCAATTGGTGCCACTCATTCAGCAATGCTGTTTTCATTCCCTGGATGGTTCTCAGAGGGGGGTTGCGAGTTGCAATTGCCCTCCCCAGAGCATCCCAGACATGCTCTATAGGGTTAAGGTCTGGAGATCTGGCTGGCCAATCCATCCGGCGAATATCCTCACCCTCTAAAAATTCGTCGACCAGAAGAGCTCTATGTGGCCTTGTGTAATCATCCATTAAAATGAACTCGGGGCCAACTGCACCCCTGAAAAGGCGAACATATGGCTCCAAGACCTCATCCCTATACCTCACACCAGTCACAGTGCCTCTTTTAAAGACATGGAGAGGTGTGCGGCCATCCAACATGATGCCTGCCCAGACCATTAAACCTCCTTCGCCATAATGGTCGATTTCACGGACATTGGAGGGTAGGTAGCGGGTTCCTGGTTCTCTCCATATGAACGTACAGCGAGAATCGGTGTTTAGTCTGAACCGGGACTCATCAGTGAAGAGAACGGTCGCCCATTGATCCATACTCCAATCTCTATGGTCTCTGCACCATGATAAACGGATTCTCCTGTTCGTAGAAGTGAGCAGGACGCAGATAGCAGGTCTTCTTGCAAATAACCCTCTCTCATGAAGTCTTTTGGAAACAGTCACCCTTGATACATGGGTTCCTGTGGCTGCATACAAGTCACAAGAGAGCTGAGAAGCTGTAGCACTCCTGTTATGCCTCGCTATAATCGACAAATGGTGATCTTCTCTGACCGTCGTGGCTCTTGGACGACCTTGCCCAGGCTTTCTCTCAATGGATCCGGTATCCTGGAACTGTTTCCATAAGTTACACACAACGCTGGCCGTTAAATTGAACTCTCTACAAATTTGGACTTCCAAAAACCTGCTTCTAGCCTCTGATTGAACCTGCTTCTAGCCTCCCCACAATTTGCCACCTCATTCCATCATCTAAACGTTGGTGGTTACTCATTTTTACTGTTAAAATTTGAAATTAACCGATTGCTGCAAAATAACACCAAGAAATTTTCCGAGGTGTGCTAGCGAATGAAATGCGTCTTAACTTACGTGCTTATAAAGCCTGTTTCTCCACTGTCTCCGCCTACACACATGTGTACACTTACGTATTTGATGTACAAGATTTGCATTTTTGTCTAGAAACAGTGGTTTTAGATTCAGTTCAGTTCTTTTCATGAAATTTGATAAAATATGCAAATTCTCTTAATTTATTTCACCAGTATATATATATATATATATATATATATATATATATATATATATATATATATATATATATAGTGTGGGTCCCAAAACTAACGGTGGGGTGTCAAATAGCTATAGCTACACAACAAATCATGTTGCAGACACGAGTCATACGTTAAATGAAAGAGAAACTCTGTAGAATTTCTCTTTCATTTTAACATATGACTCGTGTTAGTGATGTGTGCGAAAGCTTACGTGCAGACTCCTACAGACATAGGGACTAGTGCCAGAAAATTCCAGATAATTCCATTTTCTAGTTAGACAAAGGTTCTCCACATTTTGTTTCTATCACGCAGGAATTTCTTAACAAAACATTTCCTGTGATGTTTTGGATGAGAAGGGTGGATTGCCTGGCCCCCATGGTCTCCAAACCTTATCTCCGTGGATTTCTATTTTTGGGGTTATGTAAAAACATAAGTTAGTCCATTCTTGTTCAAAGTCTGGACCATTTAAAAGAAAGGATCACTGAAGCTGTTTTATCTATCAGGCCGGTTGTTCTCTGCCATATATGGGAAGAGACTGAATATCATCTTTACATCTGCAGGGCAACTAAAGGAGTACACATTGAAGTCTGCCAAACAGATAAGAAATTTGGTGATTTTCTCTTCAATTTGACGTATATTTCATCTCTCTACAAAGCTTTTTTCCAAAGTTATAACCATTTAAAACCCCACCATTATTTTGGGGATACACTGTATATATATATACACAGATAGATGGATAGATATATCTAAAAATGTGTTTTTAATTTTGTTTTCAAATTAGTACTATCAAAAAATTAATAATTTAATAAATAATCTGTACATTTATATTCAATACAGACAAAATGCATCAGTGCAGTCAAAAATATGAGTATCATGGGGTAGTTAATATTACTTCCCACATAATAGTGATAAAAGAAGAGACATTTCCAGTTTTTTTTTTTTTTTTTTTTTTTTTTTCCAAATACCTCTCATTCCTCAGGAATAGTCAGAATATAAACCTCACTTTAAATTTTACCATGACTGCACTGATAACCACTTTTGAAGAATCGCATGCTCCTTTATAAATTTCTTTCCACACACTTGAAATTTTTCACAATCAATCTTAATTTAGATCATTTCTATTCTGAGATGAACTATTTCCTGAAAAAGTTAATGTTTTAATATTGCAAAGGTTTTATTAATGCTATGAGACATTATATTCCTTAATATCATTGATTCAATACAGTAGAGAAGCCTCATTTAATTTCTTCTAACTTGTTAATTAGGTTTGTTTGTCTGAAGGTAAGTTTTTAGAAATCTTGGTAAGTGTTTCTTCTTGTTCATGGCAAATATTTAATTGCTATACCAAAATACAGAATAACTTTTTGGAAAATCCAAAGTCACACAGAAATTCTACCCTTCCTGATTTTCTGATGTGATTTAAAATTAAAAGTTCATCTAGAATAACAGTCTTACCATGGATTCACTATCATTAGGAGAATACCAATTAATTTGAATCTCTTTTGAAGTGACACTAGAGAGCTGGAAGAGAGCTTGAATTCAAAAAGATCTGGGGAAGACAATTCATCACTGAAACTTACATCTTGTGGAGAAATAAAATCTGGGCATATCATAGCTCAGAATCAGGAAAATTTTCATCACTTAAATTTTGCTTTAAAACTTGAATTTCATTCTTTGTCACTAAGTCTCCACTCTTTCATCTTGTCATAAGTAGGTTGTCACCTAGACATGTTTTTTGCTAGTTTAAAAGTTGAATAAAAACTAGGAAAGTTTTCCTTATTTCTTAGAAAATTCAAACTAAAAAAAAAAAATATGCAAACTCAGTATCTATACATTATTGATTATAAAATTAATCAAATAATTATGCATGGCCAGGAAGTAGAAAATTTCTCTTCAGCAATTAGCAGCAGATTTCTACTTTCATCTATTCGTAGCTTGTAAAATTTGCCTTTTCCTCAGGCTAAACCATAATCTTGCCAAGAAAAAAGACCTGTTGATTCAACACTATGTATCAGTGATAATCTTTTAGTAAAAGGGGATAAAAATTCTTGGGTAACCCAAGCCTATATTTTTCAATGGAACTTGCTTGGGGATACCCTGTGAGGAAAATGTTAAAATAAACAATTTTGTTTCCTATTTTTCTTGTTTTGAGATTTTAAATACTTAAAATCTTAACCTACATCAGAAGAAATTAAAATTTATAGTGGAACTATGAAATGTGATATCATTATTTGCAGATTTAGTCTTTCTTTGAAAATATAATATAAAGCTAATTAGAAGAAATGTCCAGTTAATATTGATATTAAATCCTGCATAATTTATAAAAATTAAAAGTTTGTAATGCTTCTAACAATATAATATTTGGATTTGATTTATTCCTTCTTGGGTGTGTTTATATATTCAACAATTATTGCTTAAGAGGCAAAACTCCACAATGTATTACTTTCTATTACTTCTCTGTGTGAAAGAAATGTGAACTAAATTATTAATAGCATAAAATAATTGTGATATTTATGTGCAAGTATTATTTAGGTGTTTATTTCTATTTATTAGATTTATTTATTACGTTCTGAATTTTTCTTTCTTTGGCTGCATCTTGTTTTATTGTGCAAACTGTTAACATCAAATGAACAATTATCAGAAAATAAATAAACTTAATATTTTGCATTCATATAATTCATATTTTGACAACTCTTCATGTAGATGCTATGATAGGGGATGTCAATTTTTATTTAAATGACCAAGATGATCCAAAAGCAGCTGAAATTGAAATTATGATAGCTGGTAAGCTAAACTTTTTTTTAAATATATGTGTAAATAATACGTAATTATGTTGAAAATTCTAGAATTCTAATTTTATATTTTATTTTATTTTTTATCTGTACTAAAAAATTGCAAATGCTTTATATTAAAAAAATCATTTCAATATTTTTTTTATTGTATCCCATACTGTTGTATGGGATACAACAGTATTTGATAATAATTCCATTAATCGAATATTATATAATAAATAAATCGAATATTATTTAATATTATATTTATCAGTATTTGATAATAATTCCAGTATTCCATTAATCGCTTTTTCATGTTTAATTGTGTTGGATTTAAGATAGAACACATAAGAATGCATCTAATTTTGTAAAGCTCTTCTTAGTAAAGAAATGTATATTAATCATGATTTGACATAAGCAGTTAATCCTATTTCTGATAAATCTCAATATGTATATGTTGTCTATGTGTGAGCAGTACATTTCTTTAAACTCATATGTTCGCTTAATTGGACCAGCCGGTTATTAGGACCAAAATCGCATCCCGATGTGGTCCGATTAACCAGAATCGACTGTATATATTTTTTTAAACAAAGAGAGCATGTTTGTAGGCAATAAATATAGTATCACGATTGAAGTATCCTTAAGTACAACAATGAAGTATCCTTAACAGACTTAAGGGAATTTTAAAGATATTATTTATGAAAATATATCTTTTCTTCTAAATGATGCGATTACCCAAATTTTTCTGCTTCCTCTCCAAAAACACTTTATAATGAAATCATAGAATTCACGTCACCCTGGTGTATTTTAAATGAACGTTATTTTGATTATTATTCAAATACTTCTTTAGTTTGTTGTTTTTAATACAATGCTTACAGACAGAACTTAGTTATACTTATTACTTAGTTTTTCTTTTTTAAAACAGATTCTAAGCATCGATCAAAAGGAAAAGGAAAAGAAGCACTGTTATTTATGATACGATATGGTTAGTAAATTTAAGCGTTATTAATGAAGTTCAATAAATATTCTGTTTTTGGTTTGATTTTGCTTTCAGTACAGTAACTAAATGGAGGCGATTGATGTTATACAATTTCATATCAATATACTTATTTCCTATTTTCTAGCAACCTTACAGTTTGTTTCAAAATCTATTTTACTGTGTTCTCATGTTTACCTATTTAAATATGCCCTCTCATGTTAATACAGCAGGGCCTAGTTGGTCACTGACCCATCAGAAACATGTTGTTTCAACTCAAGAAAAGGTGGGAAAACTAACCATATCCATAGCGGAGATGAATGGCACAAGTTTATAAGAAAAGTGAAAACTCTCCCTGAATGAATACTTATATTACAATAGTAATATCATTCTAATGTAATATTTTGTTTAAATTTTTAAAATCCTTCATTAAGTCAAAGTAATCCATTGCAAATGAATGCCTCAATACATGTGACATAACACTTTTATTTATTAGGTCAAATGTTGTATACATTGCACCCAAAAAAAAATTCTATTATTTTCATCATTTTTGTTACTGTTTTATTTTAAAACTAAAAAGCCTAAATCACTTTATTTTTCTGAAATATCAGTAAAATTTTCATTAAAAACATTTTTTTCTTTACATGTGATAACACATTCTTTGATGCATGGTATCAGTTCATATAAAGAAGGATTTTCAACCATCGGTAACCAAGCTGAAGACTTCTTGCTCCCAAACAGTTGAGATTTCATTTTGTGCCACAAATCATAAAAAACATAACTCCTTTTAATCTTATATTTAGTTTATAGTTCCAAGTATATTAAAACTGATGTCACAACCATGAAGGCAAGCTAGAGGTTTGTGTGTGTTCACAATTTAAGTCTTGAAAAGAGTCTGTATGTTAATTACTGTTGCATTGACAAAATAATTTTTACTTATAAGACATTCATTTTTATATCAAATTATTTTCCAGGTATAGAAACTCTACAACTGCATAAATTCACAGCAAAGATAAAAATAAAAAATAACATAAGTATAGAACTATTTAAGAAAATTGGGTTCATTGAGGTAAGGGTTGTTTTTTTAATCCTCTTTTTTTTTGTAATTTTTGCAATTCAGCAGCACAGTAGTATGCCATACATTTATATAGAGATACTGCCCAAGGTGTCAGACTAAATTTTTCAAACCTTTTCAATATTTTTAATAATAAACAGAAAACTAAAGTTTTAAAACTAATGCATATCTCCTAGGTACCATATCCAGAAATACTGGCATTTAGGGAATAGTAACTATAAAGTTTCATTTTGTTCACTGATTATAGATTAACTCATTCTTCAATTGCAATACCCTATCACCTTCTGATCAACTTTGTCAGTACTTTGACTCAGAACAAAAGATCCTTGTTAACTCTGAAAAATCACTCTTCAGAACCTCAACTTTTCAATATATAAGTAATAAATGCATGCAAAATAACTGTCCTTTATCAGCCTAAGATAGTGTTATGGACAAAGATTTGGTATTTTATTTATATAATTATGATAAAAGAGTTTAATTCTACAAATCCATGAAATAAGACCAGGGAGATATGCACTCATGTTTACCTATCTGATCTCCATGTTAAGGCACCTGATCTGAACAGAATTATAAAATTTGCTTCTGATATGATGTAAAAAGTATAATTTGTAACAGGTTGGTACATGATCAGTTTTATGTTAGTTTGGCTCAAATGACATACAGTTCCTATTCTTTCGTTAATTTTCTTAATTTACATACTCCTGAAAGGCATTTAAAGGTGAACTAAAGCAGATTTTAATACTAAAGAAATAAATGTCATAAATATCCATCTTGAGATGAATGTTTAATACACTGGTTGTCAAAAATTCAGGAAAAGTCACAAAAATAGCGATTACTCAAAAAGTTACGCATAGAATTTAATGAAACTTATACACATTATACAACACATAGGTAGGTATAAAATAGCATAAAAAGAAATCGCCAGACAATTATGGTGTTATACACTGGTGAAATAAATTAAGAAAATTTGCATATTTTATCGAATTTCATGAAAAGAACTGATCTGAATGTAAAACCACTGCTTCTAGACAAAAATGCAAATCTTGTACGTCAAATACGTAAGCGTACACGTGTGTGTAGACGGAGCCAGTAGAGAAACAGGCTTTATAAGCGCGCGTAACTTAAGACGCATTTCGTTCGCTAGCACACCTGGGCGAATTTCTTGGTGTTATTTTGCAGAAATCGGTTAATTTCAAATTGTAACAGCAAAAATGAGTAACCACCAACGTTTAGATGATGGAATGAGGTGGCGAATTGTGGGGAGGCTAGCAGCAGGCCAATCTCAAGTCCAAATTTGTAGAGAGTTCAATTTAACGCCCAGCGTCATGTGTAACTTATGGAAACAGTTCCAGGATACCGGATCCATCCAGAGAAGACCTGGGCAAGGTCGTCCAAGAGCCACGACGGCCAGAGAAGATCGCCATTTGTCGATTATAGCGAGTGCTACAGCTTCTCAGCTCTCTCGTGCCTTGTATGCAGCCACAGGAACTCGTGTTTCAAGGGTGACTGTTTCCAAAAGACTTCATGAGAGAGGGTTGTTTGCAAGAAGACCTGCTGTTTGCGTCCCTCTCACTTCTACGAACAGGAGAATCCATTTATCATGATGCAGAGAGCAGAGAGATTGGAGTATGGATCAATGGGTGACCGTTCTCTTCACTGATGAGTCCCAGTTCAGCCTAAACACCGATTCTCGCCATACGTTCATATGGAGAGTGTTAGGGAATTTGGCAGGAATGTCGAATCCCTACTCGTGTAATATGGCTAAAAGTGCCAATAGCTATACACTTATGGCTTGGGGTTACAGAGTCGTACTGGCTCGCAGTGGAAGGTGGACGATAACCCGATAAGTTTCTTAAAAGTAGCTATATTAGCCGGAAATAGTGTGTGGTGTGCAAACATACAATAATAACAAAAAATAAGTTTAAAAATAAGCTAACTTTTATTCATTAGCGGACACTGAAAACAAAAACAAACAACATTCAGAAATAAAGGTAAAAGTCTCGTTTATAACATAAGATAAAGCTCCTTGACTTCAAAGTTTGCTTAAAGTAAGTTAAACGGAGGTGAAGTAAAAATTAAAAGTTCGGTACAACCTGGTTGATGTTTATGTACTCTATCTCTGTGCGGGTAAACATACGCAGATACCACGTACGATGCTAGTTGCCCGGACACGGCCCCAAAAGGTTCTGGAAATATCTGCTGGTGCTCAGCTGGAGATCCGTCCGTGCAGAAGTCTAGCTATATGGGAGAGCTGGGTGACTTCTGGAGATGCCTGGATAGGATCTGGTAGCAGAGCGTGGTTCACCAAGCGCGTTGTAAACTATCTTGCTTTTTGCTTCCTCACATTGCGTACATCGAGAGTGCCTTTGCCTAGCGCATAACTGCTGGCTGTCACTGGCTTCGGGTAACTAACTACCTACCAGCTAACCATCGAATCATCTACATACCGACCAACGACCATCTACCAACCTACACAGCTGGACCATAGGACAAGTGTTTTAACTGAGTTCTCTAGCCCAACGCCTTCAAACTCAGATATTTCATAAATATAGCAACGAAGAGCTGGAAATGTTCAGAAGTAGAAAAAGTTCGTTATGTAACGTCAAAAGTTCAGGAAATGCTTCACAAAAAGTGAAGCAAAGAGTCTTCTGGTCTGTACAATAGGAGGGTTAAAAATGGGCAGTTCTGATTGGATGTCTCCTGGATCTTCGAGTTGATACACTGATGGGGGTGGAGTAAGCTGGATTTCAATTGGCAAGTTTAGAGAGAATAGAGTAAAGTGATTGGATAGAGAGATAAGGTTTGGAATCCGTGAGTTCAAATACTACGAAATGAGCAAAGCCAAAGGATTTGCTCTGAGACAAAAATAAATAAGTTAAAAGAAAGTTTAAGGATAGAAAATAGGATTTTATTTTATAAAATTTTTAGATGTTTTTTGCCTTGGCAAGCCAAGTATAGTTTTTTATATTTTTTAATTTTTATTTAAATGACGAGGACAAACAAAAATTTAAGACGGAAGACTCAGGATGGCACGAGGCCTTTTCCTGTTAGTGGGGTCAGCGTGACCATAATTTGCAAGATTATATAAGAGTTTACTGTCAATTGAATTGTGAAAGTTTATAGCTTGGTTTTTGAGATAATTTCGAATAGTAGGGATTCCTAACTCCCTGTAAATACAAGTATTTCTGAAATACCAATCCGCGTTAACAATTTGTCGAATGGTGCTGCTCTGAGCAGATGCGAGTTTTTTAATATGGGTGTCTGCACAGTATGACCACGCTGGCCCTCCATAAGTTAAGATAGGACGAAGATAGGAGTTGTAAATGAGCATTTTATTGACTAAGCTTAATTTGCTATTCCGAGAAATTAAAGGGTAAATTAATCTTCTGGCTGCTCGGAATTTGTCCCTGACATGGAGGATATGTTGTTTCCAAGTGACATTTTTATCTAAAACGATACCAAGGTATTTGACAGTATCAGACCAGTGGATTTTTGTTTTTCCTATTTGTATTTGGTGACTGTTGAATGACTTTTTACGTTTAGAAGTAAACATGACAGCAACGCATTTCTCTGAATTAATTTTATTTTCCATTTGTCGAGCCAATTTTGAACGGAGGACATGTGGGTATTGATGTATTTTACAGCATATTTGAAATTTTTGTTGGTGGCGTAAAGGGCAGTGTCGTCAGCGAAAATAGCAATATTGGTGTTAATATTTTGGGGTATATCGTTAATAAATAAATTAAAAAGAATTGGGGATAAAACTCCGCCTTGAGGAACACCTGAATTGATTTTAAATTTACTGGAGAGATGGCCGTTAATTTTTACCTGAAAGGTGCGATTTTTAAGATATGAGATGAGAAGGTGGATGATTTGGGGTGGGAAGTTATAGTTAATGAGTTTGTGAATGAGACCGTCGATCCAAAGTTTATCAAAAGCAAGTGAGATATCGAGAAAAAGAGCTGCAGTGGAGGATTTATTTTTCTTAGCGCTGGCAAGGTTTTCGGCAAGATGATAAACTTGGTGTGGGGCGGAAAGAGATTTTCTGAAGCCAAATTGGTACGGGATAATGATTTGATTTTCGTCGAGGTGCTCGTTAATTTTCTTGGCGATAAATTTTTCAGTTAATTTACTTAGAGAATTTAGAAGGCTGATAGGGTGGTAACTGGAGGGAGAGGAATGGGGTTTATTAGGCTTTAAGATTGGGACAATTATTGAGTTTTTCCAGCTGTGGGGAAAATGTTCATATTTAAACATTGAGATGATTAGAATGGTAATTTTGAAGATATATTTAAATGGGAGGTTTTTGAGCATTGTATTATTGACGATGTCTTCCCCAAGGGATTTTCTTTTAGGAAGTTTTTTAATGATTTCTTTAATATCGGCAGGGACAATAAAGGGAGTGGGACTTTCATGTGGGGTGCTTAGAAAGAGGTTGATACTATTTTTGACAATATTTTCAGTACCTGGGTTAGAGATTTGATTAAGGGTGAAGTTTTTAGCAAAGTTTTTGCCTATCACTTGGGATTTATCCATATCCGTGAGAACGTTATCGTTAGTTTTGGGGTCTTTAAGAGGGGGAATGGATCGGTATTGATTTTTAAAACGCCTGGCGGTTCTCCAAATGGAATTGTCAGTTGTGTCCAATGATTCTAAATAATTATTCCAATTGATGTTTGATTGATCTCGAAGGTAAAATCTGAGGTCTTCCAATAATTCTCATTCAGTTACGTGTTTTATTCATTATTTTTTTATTAGCTGTGGTTCTATTGTGCTGCCATGCTTTACGTGCTCTGTTTTTGTTGTTAATAAGAATTTTAAGGTGTTGGTCATGGATTGTTTTAACTCGGGGGGGGGGGGGATTAATTTAGTGCTTTAAAAGCACTGAAGATATATTAAACTGTCGTTAATGTCGGTAGTAATACTTGAGACAAGGTTTTCCAAATCAGACAAGGTTTTCCAAATCGTTAATGTTATTGACAATGAGGGGAATGTATTTAATGTTATTTAGTTCATTTTTGAAGGTATCCCAGTTGATTTGTTTAGTATGATTTATGATGAGAGGGTTTATGTCAAGAGGGATACGAATTTCAACTGGGTTGTGGTCAGAAGTAAGTTCACAATGGGAAGTTATGGAAAAATCGTGAGGGAAACCTTTAACAAGGGCAAAGTCAATGATACTATCAGAGTTATGAGAGAAGTGGGGGCGATGATGTCAAAGTTAGTTTTACTAGTAAAGTTATAGATTAAGTTACCATAAGTGTTGTTAGTTTTACAATTCCATAATTTATGTTGGGCATTAAGGTCGCCGAAAATAAGGGTATTTAAGTTGATGGAGTTTAAAGCGTTAAGGTCTTCATTAACATCGTTATATTTTTGCAGAGGAGATATATAGGTAGAGATGATGGTGTAGAAGGGAGGTTATTTAATTTAATGTTGATAGCGGTGACGTTAATACATTTAAGAGGGGGGAGAATGATTACATGATGAGGGGGGTATTTTTAATTAAGATAGCGGTGCCTCTCATGGGGTGGGTAGGATTAATATAGTCGTTTCTATAAGTAGTGTAGTTGTAAACTTTAAGATTATCCACTGGTCTGAGGTGAGTTTCCTGAATTAATATAATATCGGGGTTGCGCTCATTTATGAACTCCTTGAACTTACGGATTTTAGTATTAATACCGTTTGCGTTCCATGCGAAAACAGACAAAGAGGAGCCATTAACCGGTACTTTGGACACACTTAAAGAGCACGTGGAAGAAGCTATAAAGCTTTTCCTCCGCGGTTACAATTATCTTTATATTTGCTCTAGCAATTCTTAAATTATTTAATATCGTACAGAAATCAGTTATGTTAAGTTCAGTCGTTATTTCATTTATAATAGTATTAATTTCTTGAAATTGTTTTAATAGGGAAAATCCATTAGGTGTAGGAGAGTTGTCATTCGAGGTTGAAGGGAGATTGTAATTTGTTTGGTCGATAGATTGAGTGAAGTTTCGGTCATATTATTATTGGTTTTTGCCACTACACAGCTGCCTCGCTGCTGCGGCTTTTATACATGACTAGTGTGTGTAACGCCGTCTGGTGGCGCGCTCGGCTGTGGAAATATGCAAATATTTTCATGAGGTTAAAGCGTCTGCCATCACGAAGGTGTACGTTACTGAGTTGGTGATTGCATCATAGCTATCGATGGGTGACGCAATCGACGGTAAAGGTGACGTCAAACATACGGCTCACTTAGTAAAAATGGCTTGGGGAAAAACGGCTTTTTTTCTAAGAGAGAGAACCAGGGACCCGCTACCTACCCTCCAATGTCCGCGAAATTGACCATTATGGCGGAGGAGGTTTAATGGTCTGGGCAGGCATGTTGGATGGCTGCGCACCTCTCCATGTCTTTGAAAGAGGCACTGTGACTGGTGTGAGGTATAGGAATGAGGTCTTGGAGCCCTATGTTCGCCTTTTCAGGGGTGCAGTTCGCCCAGAGTTCATTTTAATGGACGATAACGCGAGGCCACATAGAGCTCTTCTGGTCGACGAATTTTTAGAGAGTGAGGATATTCGCCGGATGGATTGGCCAGCCAGATCTCCAGACCTTAACCCTATAGAGCATGTCTGGGACGCTCTGGGGAGGGCAATTGCAACTCGCAATCCCCCTCCTAGAAGCATCCAGGGAATGAAAACAGTGTTGCTGAACGAGTAGGACCAATTGCCACAGGAAATTATAAACTGCCTTATTTCAAGTACGGAATCACGCTGCAAGACCTGTATATCTGTAAGAGGGGACCATACACCCTATTAACCTATTTTATTTTTTAATTCTGCAACCACTGTTTCATACCTTCCGACTCCAACGAGTGTTACGCACGATCATGTGTGTGTATTACAATTATTGAATGGTTATTTGTTTTGTATTGTATCAATGTATGCACATATCAAATTTCATTCAAATCGGTACAGTAGTTCTAGAGATAACCGACCAAATCGGATGTGTGAGTTTGGTATAGGAGAAGTACCTTTAATATGGCGTATGATCCCCCGAGAAGCAATACAGCACATACAGCGATGTGTGATGCTGTCAATTATGTGGTCTATGAGTTCGGTAGGAAGTGAGAGCCATTGGTCTTGCAAAGCAGTTGAAAGCATGGCTAGGGTCCTAGGAGGATGATTGAGAGTAGCTATACATCGTCCTAAAGCGCCCCGAACATGCTCGATAGGATTCAGGGCCGGTGATCGAGCAGGCCACTCCATGTGCTGAATTGTTTCCTGCTCAAAATAAGCATGATGCGAGCCCTTTGCGGTCTCGTATTATCGTCCTGTAGCACGGAAGCATCACCTATTGCCCTGGCATAAAGGCGCACATAAGCATCAAGGATGTCATTGTTAGGGAAAAATCCCGATTAGCTTTCCTCTTCTTCCCCTAACCTTCCAGCCACGTAGAAAGAGCGATGTATTTACATCATTTCCCACCTCCACAGCAATGTGTAAGCATCGTCAGACGCCAGTTGCGTCATGCCAGCCTAATGACGTCATTCACCCAACGATGACGCCATACCATCAGTTAAGAATGACGTCAACTCACATCACGTAAAATTAGCATAATTAACTTTGCTATTCTCCTGCCACGAGGGAGCGCGGCGGTCGACGCCGGTATAAATACCCAGCCCGATCACAGACAGTGTGGGTGAGTGATAGTTGCTGGGAAGCGATGAGATGATCTAGCACGACTCAGCGCAGCTCGTTTTTGAAAGCCAGGCTCTACCGAGAACCCGTTTTTGGAGGCGGCGACCAACTTGCCAGCCGTGCACCGATGCTCTAGTCGTCTCGGCCTTGCATGCCCGCAGGTAGCCACGGGATGGTTTTTGTGCCAGGAAGGCACTATCTACTTTACGTATTTTTTTTTACGATGGTAAAACTTTGCCTCGACCAACCGTGAGTTAACCCATTTTACTTTTCTCTACACCTCGGTAAGAGTACCACAAAGCCAACTTTTTAGAATAACACTACGAGCTGTGTAGTGCGTCTGTAAACGAGACACTTTAATGTCGCACTATTTCTTTTCAACTAAATAAATATATTTTTTATTTTACTTAGACCTTCGTACGTTTTTTTAACATCTTGCATATCACACAACAAGCTAGCTAGCGTTGCTCTGACTATATCTAAAGATTAAGAGTCCAACCTTCCCTGCTAGTCAGTACGACTCTGCACTCTTGGCTATCAGTAAAGTTTGGGGCATTCCTGCCCCCAAATCTTAACTATTTTTTGGTTGGGAGAGCCGCCAGGTTCTAGCGGCTCAATTCCGTAACATTTTGGTTATGGGCAGCAGGCCCTAAAGTTAATTTGTAAACAACTATTTTTTTTTAACTTGAGGGTGACTTTGATCTAAAATAGCAGAGCACAACGCGAAAGCTTGGTGATATGTGAGCTGATAAGCGTCGAAGGTATAAACAACAGGTAAAGGCCCTGAATTTATGAAATTCTATATTTGGGGGGGGGCCTATTTGTATATATGTATAATATTTAGTGTTTTACATACTGTCTTGCATTTTTTTATATATACTTATATATATATATATATTTACATATTGTACCTGTAACTTAAAACATGGCCTCTTTACAACCCCATATGGCTATAGATAAATTGACCGAGGAAAATTTCCATACCTGGGTAGCAGATATTAAATTTGTTCTAATATCTCTTAATGCGTGGGACATTGTGAATGACCACGAAACTAAACCGATAGCAAGTGCGGAAAATTTAGCTGAGGTAAGGGACTTTGAAAGAAGAACCCGACTCGCTTTATCTACAATCTTTTTAAACTTATCCCCTGCTTTCAAGTCGGTCGTGGAACATTGTACCACCCCCCAGGACACATGGTCAACCCTAAATAGGCATTTTCAGCCTGACAGTCGTAGTCGGCATATGCAGTTATTTACCGAACTGGTTAATTGTAAGCCCTACGCTAGCGAGAAAATTAACATGTTTGCGGCACGAATCCGCAAGTTAAACGAAAGCCTAAAGGGAATAAATCAAGAAATAAACGAGACTTACCTCTGTTTCCAGCTAATCCGGTACTTACCATCGGAGTTTGATCACTTAGTGCAAACTATACTTCGTTGGAAAGATGCGGAATTTAAATTTGAAGCCATTCTAACTGAACTAGTCGCCGAAGAAACCCGAATTAGCGTACAGAAACAAGATAAGCTTGAAAACGCTACTTGCGAAACGCAGAACACCTTTTCGGGTCGGCATAATTCTCGAAGTTGGAATAAAGCCAATTTCCGACCGAAAACTCCATCGAGAAGCCCTTCTCCCAACAAACAAGTCCATTTTGGGAAATACCCAAGTGGGAAATCACCGGGGCGTAGAAAATCTAAACGCTCGTTCCGGCGAAACTCACCAAATAATGAAAAACCCCAGAGCCATTATACTGTTGAAGCCCTATTTACATCTCACAGTAATCCAGGTGACTGGGTCGTCGACTCTGCGGCAACCCATCACTTTTGTAAGGATAAATTCCTATTTGATGGACCCCTTGAGGATGTAAATGATAGGAGCCTAGCAGTTGCTACTAGGGGAAAGCCTATCCCTATCAAACAAAGAGGGCCAGTCGACCTACTTTGTAAGGGCGAGAAACGCGCCATTACGCTTATGCGTGCATTGTATGTACCATCTTTAAGGCGCAATATAGTTTCATTACCTTTACTTGACGAAGATGGATTTACTTTTGAAGGGGGAAATGGACAACTCCACGTTTACGACAAAGATGGAAAAGGTTATTTCACAGCTCGCAAACAGGGGGGAATTTTTTATGCAAAACAACAGCTAACCCCAGAACAAGCTGCGAGAAAGAAAGCTTACCAACACGAGAAAGAAACTCAATCGAAGAAAGGTAAGGCTTACGAAACTACAGCTAAAAAGAAACGAAATACCCTAAGCAAAAGTAATGAAAAACCTGCCAGTGCTTTGAGCAGATGGCACCGTAGAATGGGCCATATGAACCCTGAACTAATCAGCCAGTCTTTTACAAATAAAAGTGTCAGGGGTGCTCAGGAGATAAAATCATCCAAACTTTTTTGCGAGGATTGCAGGTTAAATAAAGCTAAACGGGTGACATTTAAACCAATCGGCCAAACTAGGTCATCAAAACCACTAGAACTTTTACATTTAGATTTGTGGGGACCTGCTTCAACGACGGGATATGCAGGAGAGAGATATTTTTTGAGTATCACCGATGATCACTCAAGGAAAATCGCCCTGTATCCGATTAAAGATAAGACAGCTACTTTTCCCACCTTTTTAAATCATGTGAAACGCGCCGAAAGATTCCTTTCAACTAAGCTCAAAGCTATCAGAACTGACAATGGTAAGGAGTTTGACAACTCACAATTCCAAGAGTATTGCCGTACGAATGATGTGGCCCACGAATTTACAGATATTTATTCGCCTGAAATGAATGGAGTAGCAGAGAGGTTGAACCAGACGATAGGAATTACCCTCCGCACGATCCTAAATTCAAGTAAGGTTCCAGTAAAATTTTGGCCAGAAGCCGTCCGCTATGCGGCCTACAATTGGAATAGAGTGTGCCGTAGAAACCAGACGAAAACACCGTTTGAGAAATACGGAAAGTTCAAACCCTCCATTAGTCACCTTAAACCATTCGGGTCAGTTTGTTTTGTGGGTGTGCCGAAGCAACACCGAACCAAATTTGATCCCAGAGCTAATAAGGGAGTTCTTGTAGGCTACGCATGTAGGATTAAAGGGTACAGAGTGTTGTTCCCAGAAACTGGGCGAATAGTCGAAACCCGGAATGTTAGCTTTGCTGAAGATGAACTAAATTTTTATCAATTGAAAGCTAAGCAGACTAACAATGGAGCAGTGCTGGGCGGCCATCCAGAAACTACCATATACTCACTTCACAACCCGGAGCTTGAGACAGTGGTAATCCCACATATGGATTCGCGCCGAGTACATACCCGGAGTTCCCAGGAGGATCCCAGACCAGGCCCTAGTTATGCAGTTCAAACAGATGAAGCAAGTGAAGACGAATCAGACAGAGAACTATACACCCAAACACCTAGACTCCGAGTCGCTAAGTGGACAAGGGAAACCGTTCCGAGACCAGACGGAAAGCGGACCGATATATATTATCGCGAAGTTAAAAGGCAAGGGGGCAAGAGCCACATATTGCGAAGCCTCAAAGAACTCAAGCAATATTGTAAAAAGCATAAAATTGAGTACCAGCCTGAATACTTCAACTTTAGCGGTAAGAATAAGAGGACGGGCCCTGTTCCAACTCCTCAGCGACAGGTGATTGATGATGATAGCGATCTGGAATCTGAAAGTCAGACGGAAAATGAAGAAATCAACTACTTTTCCGCCTATGACACTTCCGAAAGTGACATTGACACAGCATGACTAGAAACTGTAGTCATCCCGAAAACCTTTAAACAAGCGTTCAAAAGTAAAGAATCTAAGCGATGGAAGAAGAATTAAAAGTGTTAAGTGAACGAGGTGCATGGAGCCTAGTACCGCCACATTCAAAGTACAAGCCTCTCGGTTGTCGGTGGGTTTTTACAACCAAAACCGATGAGCATGGAAATGTGGTAAGATACAAAGCGAGGCTCGTAGCACAAGGCTACAAACAGGTAAAGGGAGAATCCTATGATGAAACTTTTTCACCTGTAGTCAATTTCACCCTTATACGCCTATTTTTCTCCATGCTTGTTTCCAACCTAAAGTGGTATCACCTCCAGTTAGACATCAAATGCGCGTATTTATACGCACCCTTATCTGAAACCATTACTATTACCCAACCACCCGGTTTCGTAGAAAAAGGAAAAGAAAACTACCTCTGTCTACTAAAGAAAGCCCTTTATGGCTTACACCAGAGCGGAAGGGTATGGTTTTATGAAATCGAGAGTATATTGCTTGAAAATAATTTTAAGAAAATTAACTGGGCTAACTGTGTTTACCATTTATCAAATAATCTAATTTTACTTTTATACGTAGACGATATAGTTCTTTTTGGAAAAACTAAAACACATATTGAAGCAGCAGTTAAAATTCTGCAGAAGTGTTTCGACATTAAAATACTTGGCCAAACTTCAAAGTTATTGGGGGTTGAATTTGAATTCAATCAAAAACAAGTTTTCATTCACCAAACCCAATACATAGATCAAGTTCCTAAACGCTTCGAAACCTTCAATATCCCAATTGTATCCTTACCCATAGCTAAAGGAACAATATTTACCAAATTACAAAGCCCTACATCTGAACCTGAATTAACGGAAATATCAAAACTACCGTATCGAAATATTCTAGGGTGTTTAGCATTTATCGCAAGTCGAACTAGACCCGACATTGCTTATGCTGTAAATATCTTCAGTCAGTTTCAGTCTAACCCAGGATTTGCTCACTGGTACGGTCTATTGAAGCTACTAGGGTATGTAATAGGTACAAAAAATTTAAAGCTAAATATTTCCTCTACCTCTAATGAATTAACAGCTTACAGTGATAGCGATTTTGCCGCCAATCGAGACGACCGAGTTTCAATTTCCGGTCAACTCATTTTACTAGATAAATCGCCTATATTCTGGCGAACTGGCAAGCAAAAGGCCATAGCGCTGTCAACTATGGAAGCTGAATTCATGGCTATAACAGAAACCTGCAAGGAAATACTGTGGATCAACCGTATAATGAAAGAATGCGAAAAATTGAAGATAATCAAGCTAACTAGATCCAAACCCCTTATCAGAACGGATAACTTATCTGCAATAGACTTCTTAAAATCGCCGATTGAAAATAGTCGCACTAAGCATATTCATATAAAGCTTCTATTTGTGCGTGATCTCCTTCTAAAAGAAGTTTTCGAGATAAAATTCGTGCCTAGCAAAAAGAATCTAGCAGATCCGTTCACAAAACCAAAAACAAAATCAGACTTTTCAGCCTTTAAACAAATAATTTTTAAATCAGAAACTTGAAAGCTATAAACTTAAAGTAAATTTCTAACTCTAATAAACCGAATTTCCTTAAAATAAGCCTTATCCTTGAGATTAGGACGGTTATTAATTTATGAGTTATATTACTTTCCATTATTTTCTGTTTACGGAACTAACGGCCATTGTTTCGGGTTAGTTCTATGAGAACCTTCTTTCTCCCACATAATTTGGGAGGGGTTCGCTTAAGTGTTTGAAGGCCACCTTGGGTCAGTTTGTTTTACCACTCACGAGTGGTGTGTTTTGTCCCTTTTCGTCATTTCGCTTGGGAGAGACCAATTTAATTGTCCGCTGGAATCCGGTAAGTACCCTCAGGAAAGAGATCCTGAGAGCGAGCGGCCCCCTGTTACGTCTCGTTGGAGGTGAAAATGTAATCTGCCAGAGCTCTTGGGGGAAATTTTCTGGGGGAGTACTACTGGAGGGAGGCCCTTTTTCGTGTGCATTAATTCCTTTTGTTTGTGAGTCTCTCATTTTTAATATAAGAATGCCACTAAGTCCCGGACTCACCCGAGCGGAACGAATTTATTTTTTTTGTGAAACTTAAGTGATATACAGTGGTAATGTGTTTATACATTCTGCATTTTGTCGCATGTGTATTTAATACTAACTTTACCCTTGCATATATTCTGTACTGTGTTTATATATGCACGTTTATGTCTCTATCTAGCATTGTGTTTATATCTACATACTAGCAATAACTGTTTCTATTTTTCCGTACTGTATCTATACTTTAATATATTTACTAGTACGTTGTTTTGACAAGCAAATTGTAATCAATTTTTAACATATTTCTAAAGTTTTATGCTATTTAAACATCGGAGGGTATATTATACGCAAATGTTTTTTTTTCGCATGATTGTGTGTATGAAAGTGGGCCTACGAATGTTTTGAATTTTTGTCTGGAAAAATACTGCATGTGTATACTTTGCCCTACCTGTTGATGAATTGTATTGCATATTATTTGCCTATTGAATATTGCATATTGAATTATATTGCATAATTGTTAAGGATTATAAGCTATTTTTATAGAAACATGTCAACAGAATATTTATTGTATGTTTATACAAGCGACTTACCCTTATTGTCTTTGCAAAACATGGGACTTAACCACGTGCATGTGGTGGTGCTCATTTCTGTAAAGGGGGGGCAGTTGTTAAGGAAAAATCCCGATTAGCTTTCCTCTTCTTCCCCTAACCTTCCAGCCACGTAGAAAGAGCGATGTATTTACATCATTTCCCACCTCCACAGCAATGTGTAAGCATCGTCAGACGCCAGTTGCGTCATGCCAGCCTAATGACGTCATTCACCCAACGATGACGCCATACCATCAGTTAAGAATGACGTCAACTTACATCACGTAAAATTAGCATAATTAACTTTGCTATTCTCCTGCCACGAGGGAGCGCGGCGGTCGACGCCGGTATAAATACCCAGCCCGATCACAGACAATGTGGGTGAGTGATAGTTGCTGGGAAGCGATGAGATGATCTAGCACGACTCAGCGCAGCTCGTTTTTGAAAGCCAGGCTCTACCGAGAACCCGTTTTTAGAGGCGGCGACCAACTTGCCAGCCGTGCACCGATGCTCTAGTCGTCTCGGCCTTGCATGCCCGCAGGTAGCCACGGGATGGTTTTTGTGCCAGGAAGGCACTATCTACTTTACGTATTTTTTTTTACGATGGTAAAACTTTGCCTCGACCAACCGTGAGTTAACCCTTTTTACTTTTCTCTACACCTCGGTAAGAGTACCACAAAGCCAACTTTTTAGAATAACACTACGAGCTGTGTAGTGCGTCTGTAAACGAGACACTTTAATGTCGCACTATTTCTTTTCAACTAAATAAATGTATTTTTTATTTTACTTAAGACCTTCGTACGTTTTTTTAACATCTTGCATATCACACAACAAGCTAGCTAGCGTTGCTCTGACTATATCTAAAGATTAAGAGTCCAACCTTCCCTGCTAGTCAGTACGACTCTGCACTCTTAGCTATCAGTAAAGTTTGGGGCATTCCTGCCCCCAAATCTTAACTATTTTTTGGTTGGGAGAGCCGCCAGGTTCTAGCGGCTCAATTCCGTAACAGTCATCTCTATAGGTGTGAGCATTCACATTTTCACAGGGAAAGACATGGAGGTTTGTGCATCCACCCAAAGAGATACCACCCCAAACACAGACTAGTCGCCTCGCAAAAAGACCACCTTCGTGAAGCCTTCTACGCACGGTTGACGTTGATACCAACCTTCCAGAGCTTGCAGCAAGGGAGGATCTGCAGACGGAGTTGCGGTTCTATTCCTTCGTGTGCATGACAAATATCAGTCATCGGCACTCGTCGTAGCGTATTGCCTTCCTCGGCTGAACCTCCTGGATGCCGAATCCGTGGTTAGAAATTGTTACCAAAGTCTACGAATCACAGACGGACTGACATTTAGCCATCTGGCCACTTCTGTCTGACTTTGTTCTGCCTCTAGTCTCCCAATAGCTCGCCATCATAGTTCTTCAGTCAAATGATGCCTGGAGGTCATTGTTACAATTTGGCTATGTCAGATGTCTAATCTAAGCCTCACAGATACAATTCTCACCTTGATCCGAGACATGCATACATCATATGCTCCTCGCAAATGACGTATTCAGACTGCAGCGCCACTATTTTGCATAATGTAGTATTGTTCAGCACCTTTTACTTAACAACATATTCGAATTTTAAACAGATTGGCCTGGTTTTGAACGTGTTATTTCTCTTTTTGTGATTTTTCCTTAATTTTTGATAACTAGTGTAGTTTGCTACATTATTCATGGATATTATTTGTAGTGCTAAACCCCCTTCATACCCATTAAAGCAGTAGTTCTCAACCTGAAGGGGGGGGGTTCACACCTCTGGGAATGTGCCGTTAGAAAAGAAAAAATAAATTTTATCAAAGCTTCTGAAACCGAAAATTAAATTGAGCAATTAGGGACAGTGGAATCTCAATCAATCATTCCCTCAAATTGTTTTCCCACTTGTGTAGTTTATTTCATGCAGTCTCGAATATCATAATGCTTTGTTATATTCCCGCATTTATCGTTCAGTTCAATCGGTCCCTTGAAAAATGATAGACTACTGTATATGATAGCAACTTATTGTTAGTTTTTCTTTTATTATTATTGTAATGAGGGGGTTGGTGGGGTCAACAGTCAGTTGTCTATACTACTTGACACGGCTTCCAAGACCTAAATTATTAGAGTGAACAGGTGAACTCTCAGTTGTGTATTCAGGTTATTGCATAGCAACTGGTCTGCAAGTTAAAGCATGCTGCATACCATAAAGGTTCGATTGGTTTCTAATTTGTGAGTTTTTTTTTTTTTTTTTAATCCAATGCGGAGGCACTTGTATTCAAACATTGGACCTTACTACGCCACAGTTTTACTGTCCATTTTATTGTGGGGGCACCATATAGGCGGACAGCATTACCCCCTATGAAGGGACAACACGAACAGAGGCATTTTTCGTGGCGCAACGCTGGGACTTGATCTGAGCACCCTCAGCACCGAAAACCAGAGCGCTGTACCACTGGGCCGCCACAAGCCCATAATTTGTGAGTTGATTGCAATGATCTAGTGATGTAAACAGTCATAGTGTTGTTTACTGTTAAAATACACTGCTTTCATAGTCAGAACTACAAAAATCTGTGCATTAGTTTGGCTATCTCAGCCACTACTGCAGTGCACTCAAACAAGTCGCTAGCACTTGTGCCTTTGCTATTCTCTCAACTTTAATATTTTAATCTTAAAATTTAAGTAGGTATGTTTCAGGCCTGGGAAGTCTGAAGGTCATCCAAAAGGAGGTACAGGGGTGAGAAACACTGTGCTAGATAATGAGCATGTAAGTCTTCATACAACTTGCGTTTCTCTACAGCTAATGCACCATAATACCTGATGAAGATAAGGTTCATTTTATTATCTAAAAATGCAAGATTCTTTAGGCAGTTTGTAACAATTTGCAAGTATTTTTATTGAAATCTCTTGGTTACAAATTTTAATTTGCAATGCATGAATGTAGTCATGATTTTTACTTTTAACAATACCAAATCCAAAATCTAGTCATTCCTAGACATCCACAATTTGTAACAAGTTGCATTTTTATTCTTTCTTGATCGCAGCTTTACATTTTGCATATATTTTTCGAGTTTCATTACATGTTAAATAAAATTTGTGTGATCTGAAATCTTCTATATGATGATTTAAAATGCACCAGCATTTAGCACCATTTGGTTGAATCATATAGAGTCAAATGAAATAAATGAATAGAATAAGGTCAGCAAAGGGGGCAGCACTGGAATTGCTACACACACCATTAGGACATAAAAGGGACAAGAGAAATGTTTCAAGCACTCTATTATTATAGAATGTACTGAAGTACAACTTATTAAAAAATTGCTTTCATGAAGGTGGAATTATTTGTTGCTAATTATTATTGGACTTTCTTCGATGTTTCATCCAGCAATATTTGCACATAAAATGGTTTTTTGTATGTTTCAGAAAAATAGGAGCGAAGTTTTTCAAGAAATAGAGATGGTATGTGAAGTTGAAGACTTGATGAAGATACTAATACATGAAACACAACCTTATGAAATAAAGGATTATTAAAAGTAAAATTATTAAATTTTTTTGGACATCTTTTATCTACAGAGGTAATGATGAGCTATAATACAATGCAAGTGGTTCTGCAGTAATCAACATCCATTCGATTACTATAACATTACAACGATGTTTCATAATGCAAAGCACAGGCAGAATGACAATGTGTATAGCCAGCTACTGGAATCAGTTCCACACATAAAATTTATGATTTCTAATCCTTTAATTCTTCTCTTCTTTTTTCTCTGCTTCTTCAGTACTTGAGCTTGAACTATCACTGCTTTCAGTTGAACCACCTTGTCTTTCATTAGCCATCTATAAATACAAAACAGAATCTATGACTAATTCTAAACCTAAGAAAAAAGTAATTTATATTTCATGTAAACCACACTGGAAAAAAAAAAATTCCTGAGGGCAAGTTAAGAGATTTATCAGGACAAGAAACAAAACATTTAACACGTGTTATTACCGCTGTTTATAACTGCTTAACTGTATCATTTAATGAAAAGGTAACTTATGAAAAATTTAAATTTCAGAACTTAGATCTTCCAGTAGTGATATTAACCAATATATTAAGCAGAATAGTTTTGCTACCAAAACAGTAAAATGTGCCATGAGTATTAAGTTTCATATTAAGTATAAAAGTTACCTAGACCATTAAGTCAATTATCCATTACCATATTTTTTAAATAACAGCTTAAAATTTATGCTATATAATTCAGTTTAACATTGACTGGTACTATAAAGTGGAACATTCAACATTAACACCTCTTAAATAGACAAACTTCAACATCTAATTTTCTCATGAAATTTAGCAAGAAATTACACAAAATATAATTCTGCTAGTACACTTTCAGCACACAAGGAAATTCAAAAATGTTTCACTAATGCATTTTTGTAATTAAATGACAGAAAATGACTTATCTTCATATTTAAATTAAAAACAAATACTTTTAATATGATTAATAATTATATTAAAAATAGAATCACAATGGTTTATGCATGAAAAATAAAGTTTGGAGGTAAGCAATTAAACAAAGACAAAATTATTTGACTACATTAAAACAGAATAAAGCACTGATATAATAAAGATATCAAATTACACATTACCTTCTTGTATGCAGCTTCAAACAACTTCAAAGATGCTTGTTGTAGCTCTTGTGTTGCTTTGCGGAGCGTTTCAGGTGTCTCTTGGTCTTTATTTGTTATTAACTGTTTAACTTCATCAATTTTAGTTTTAATATTTGTAACCTAAGAAATAAAACTCAAAATCATCATTTTTGCTTACTTTACAATAATAAAATTTGAACATAGAAATAATACTATCATAACAAATAAAATGGAAATAATCAGGATAGCATCTTTAAATTCCTGAAAATGTAAACACAATCGATGGCTTAAATTTATTTAAATATAAACAATCTTTATGAAAAATAATGAAAACTCTCCAATTCTAGGGTGAAAGATTTGGCAACTACCCATCTTTACAAAATATATAATAGTTTAAAAAGAATTTTCTGAGAAGTTAGACATAAATGAGATAACTTTTTTTTCTCTTTCTTTAAGCTAGCTATAGATATAAATTTTTATTATAAAGTGTTTTCGACATGGATATAATTAATCGAATTATAGTCAAAATTTTTTTTTAAAAAGATGGAATGTGTAAATCAAGGTTCCTGTACATTTCTTGTGACTAGAAAGTTTACAACCCGCCATAAAACTAAAGATTGGAATGAAAAATATTTAAGGTAATTTTCCTGAGGATGATGACTATTAGTTAAAAAAAACTGGCTAACTTTAATAAGGTTACTGATGTTAACAATATTAGGTAAGTGTCACAGTAAAAATAAAGATTATGCTTTACAATATTTATCAAAATTTCTGGCACCAAAAAGTATAAGAAATCATGTGTGCAGAGTACATCTATAATTTATATTTCAATGAGGAGAAAGAATACAGGTCATCACCCTCTAAACATCCATATAATTGTTTTTCTAAATAATTTAAGCAGTCACTTTTCCCTACAACAAAAATTAGAAAATCAGCTACATATTATTTCATACAGTATAAGCTCTATTTAGAAAATAACTGAAGTCTAATTTTAAAAGTTTAACCCTGGATGAATATGAAAAGTTGACTTACGAGATTTAAGATTCTATTCTATCATACTTTTATAAAGTTAGAAACACTAATTTTTAAAAAGTACCTCCTCTTCTGGTAATTGGCTCTTGAACTCCTCCATCTTTGACTCTGTATCATGAATAATACCTTCAGCTTGATTGACAACTTCAACTGTTTCCTGCATTAATTCAAATAAACTTATGAAATCAATAAAATTTCTAAATAATCAGAGTGGTTAAGAACTACAAAGTAACAATGGACTATAAGTTCATTGTTATATTAACCCTTTCGCGGCGACCGTCACGTATACGTGCCAGCAGCTATCCGCGTTTCTGGCCAAACGTCACGTATATGCGACAGCAGCTATCCGCGCTTCTGGCCGAACGTCACCTATACGTGTCAGTAGTTCGGAACGTTTTATTAGTTAATTTTGGGGGCACAAGATGGCACCGCATGTCTATGAAATTTGGAGTACACGTAGTTGGGACCTTCTATTCGAAAACAAGACTAGTATGAATCACATGCGGTCTATCGTTTTATGTAAACAAACGGAGGAATGGATGTATTGCGTTTGACTGTCAGCGGGTAGGGCATTTAAACTTTGCACGTGGTCTTTGTTTACGAGATATCTTTGTTTATTTTTCTTTTGCGGTGGGATTGCAGCATTGGGTATATGGGTTTTGAGTCAGAATCAGATTCTGTTGCAGTGAGATTTCTTTCCTTTGATGATTTAATATGGAGAAAAGGAGAAAATATTTAACAGAAGACGAAATTTCTGAATTGATGAGAAATGTGTCTGATTATGAAAGTAGTGACAGTGATACAGAAATCTCTTCGGGTGAATCTGTTTATTTGGAACATCGGAATCAGAGTGATGATGAAGATACTCAGACATTTCTATTCTGAGTATATCGCGGGATGGTACTTCTTTGTGGACTTCTCACGTAAGGGATTTAAATCAACTAACATTCACAGCGGCATGCGAAATAGAAGTCCATGATGCAGTATCAAATGAATTGGATTATTTCAGATGTTTTTTTGATGAAACTGTAATGGATTTAATAACTAAATTATTGCGTATTATATTATACTAACCAAATTAATGCGTATGAGAGGTACATAAATCCGGAAAGCGAACAGAGTTCATCCTCGAAGTATTTTTGCCTGTAACTAAAGAGGAAATGTTTGTTTAATTTGCTTTGACAATTTTAATGGGTATCGTGAAAAAACCGAAAATTAAGGTTTACTACTCAACGAATCCCAGGATTGCAACACCTTTTTTCAGTAAGGTTATGAGTCGGGACCAACGCATCAAAATTCTTCGATACTTGCATTTCTCTTCTTCTGATGCCAAAAATATTGAAAAAATTAAACCTTTTTTAGATTTAATCATTCAAAACTTTCAGAGTTCTTGATATATTATTGACATATTCTTGATATATTCCTGATATATTCCTGATAAGAATATATCAGTTGAAGAAAGTCTCTTACTGTGGAAAGGGAGACTAGGATTTCGACATTATGTCCCAGCGAAAAATATTTTAAACTGTATAACAAAAATTTTTTAGTGGAAAAATAATAAAAGAATGTGTAAGTAACCCATATATAGCGTAAATAAATAGATTTGTTTGTAAATGTTACTATTTTGGAATTTTTCGTAAATTTAGGCTTAGCGCTTAAAAGTCCACCGGCCTGGAAGGTACGCTCGCGAGAAAAACCTCCGGCCTCAGAGGAAAGCGCGTGATCGGAACTGCCGTCGCGAAAGGGTTAAAGTATTGAATTTTTGTTCATGAATTCAGCATATTAACACTGAATGCTCTTGAGTTAGATAAAAAGAATGTAAAGAACAAAAGACCACTATTAAAAGTTAAAATTAACAGTATGCCTAGTAATCCTATCAATATAATTGCTTTTCTACAGCAGTTATTCATATATGTAGCATTTACAAAGTTCTATGTAATCAATATTCTGATACAGTTAGGCAACTAAAATCTGTGATAATCAACCCAAACTTTAGGCTAAAAAAAATGCCTAATCCACATTTTTTTATGGTGGTCATTTAGTATTTTCCACAGGTATGTATGTGAGGGGGGGGGGGGGAGAGAAAACAGTTCACATATTTATAACTAGCTGAATACCCGTGCTTCACTACGGAGTACATTCAAATTAAATACAACGATCAATGTATGCAATTAATGCCAAAAAATATATATATATATATTTATTTATAAAAAAATTCGTAATAGATATTTTTGTAGACAAATAATCTAGAAGAAAAATACTGATATTAAATCTAATAGAATATACTAAAGAATATAGTACAGTTTGAGGAACATTTCTTTTACCGTTTCTAATATTTTTTTGATAATGTCTAATGGTCTACTGCATTAGAAAGTAAAAAAATTTTTTTTTGTCAATTTATTTTGTTGTTGTGCACGTGACGCAAAATTAGTTTAAAGTATCACAAAAAGAAAACAAACAACATGATCAGCATTTAATAAATTAAATTCTAAAAATTAATCTTTAAGAACTCACCAAAAATCAGAAAATGGAGGTAAATATTCGAAAAAGATTTCATTTTAAAGGAATTTCTATGATCTTTCTCCTGATATAAATTTTATACCCTCAGATTATTATTTTAAATGCAAAATTTAAAGAATGTTAGAAAAACAGCTTAAAAATTTATATTTAAAAAAATCTAAGAATTTTTCAAAAATCTTTCGTAGTGCACCCCTACACTATAAGAATTGCCATGCAAAATTTCAACCCTTTAGCTCCAGCAGTTTGGTCTGTATGTTGCCTGTCAGTCAGTCAGTTACGGAACTGTTTTATATACACTGAATTAGGGATAGCAAAGCCTATGCAAATTGTGTAGCGCTGAGCATCATGTATGCGCAAGTGAGGGCGCTGTGGTAACTGCATATATAGCGCGTACTGTGGTTGTTCTGAATTAGTTGTTGGAATTGCCAGTATGGGTAAACTGCCTGATTTAGACACCTTCGATCGCGGACAAATCGTAGGTGCGCAATGCATGGGCCATTTAATTTCCGAAATCGTCAGACAGCTAGGATTTTCAAGGTTGACAGTGTCAAGAGTATACCAAGAATACATGGATGGTGGAAAAAAAAACTAGCGATCGGGCAAACTGCAAAGGACAATTAGCCTTGACAGTGCGTGGTGAGAGACGGCTCAGGCATATTGTACGTAGCCAGCGAAGCCAAACATTAGCTCAAATTACCACCCAGTTTAATGACGGTGCACAGTCAGTAAACGGACTGTGCAACGCTCGCTTCACCGTATGGGTTTCGGGAGCCGTCGACCTACGAGAGTACCATTGCTCTATACTCGCCATCGGGCTGCACGTCTTGCCTGGGCAAGAGCACAGTGTAGAGGACTGGAAACGAGTAGCATGGAGTGATGTCTCGATTCCGACTACTTAACACCGACGGGAGGATGAGAATATGGTGTCAGGCTCATGAAGCCATGGATCCTGCATGTCTGGCTGGAACTTTACAAGGGCATGGTGGCTCAATCATGGTCTGGGATGTTTTTTCGTGGCACAGTTTGGGATCTTTGGTGCGTGTACCAACCTCCCTCAATGCAATTCGGTACGTAGAGTTGCTGGGTGATCACCTCCATCCGTTTATGCTGTTCTGTTATCCGCACGGTAATGGAGTTTTCCAACAAGACAAGTGTACCTCTCACAAGTCCCGGTTGGCAACTGGCTGGTTGGATGAGTATTCCTCTGACTTCTCTGTCATGAATTGGCCACCTAGAAGCCCAGACTTAAATCCTATTGAGCATCTTTGGGATGTTTTGGAACAAGGCGTGAAAGGTCATCACACAGCACCAAAGAACCTTACTGAATTATGGACAGCTTTAGCCAATATTTGGCAAGCCATTCCCGTGGAACGTTTCCAGAAACTTGTTGAATCTATGCCTCGTCGTGTGGCAGCCGTTATCAAGGCCAGAGGAGGCCCAACTCGTTACTAGGTAGGTATCCCGAATTCAGTGGCACTTCAGTGTATATACGAGGGCTGTCCGTAAAGTATCCGAACTGAATGTATGAAACATAATACAGCCACCGCTCTGGGTGCGCATGCTAATTAGCATGTTTAAATATATGTAAACTTGTTATGTTGGCAATTAGCCAAGCACTGCGAAGCGCGGTTCTCTTGTAGCAATAACGAAAAGTGAACGCAGTGGAAGTCTCGTGTTGGGTTGGATCATGACGAAATCTACTGAGCAATGTGTTTGCATCAAATATTGTAGTAAAATTAGAAAACCGGCAACCGAAACATTCGATTTGCTTAAGAAAGCATACGGTGATGATGTTATGGGCCGAACTCAAGTGTTTCAATGGTTTAGACGTTTTAAAGATGGAAGGGAATCTGTGGAAAGTGATGCACGATCAGGGCGTCCATCAACATCGAGAAATGATGTCAAAGTGGAACAGGTTCGTACTGTTGTGTGATCAGATCAAGAAATGACAGTTTGAGAGATTGCGGACGAAGTGAGAATAGCAAAAACTGTTTGCCACGAAATTTTAACCGAAGATTTGGGCATGCGGCGTGTATCGGCTAAGTTTGTCCCACATTCGCTTACCGAAGATCAACGAGAACTTCGTATGCAAATGGCTTCAGAGTTATTCGAACGGTCGTGTGAGGATCCAGAATGTCTGAATAACATCATAACAGGGGACGAGACATGGGTGTATGAATACGATCCGGAAACCAAACAACAATCATCTTGAGTGGAAGAGTCCGAGTTCCCCCCGACCAAAGAAAGCCTGGCAAGTTCAAAGCAAAATCAAAGTGATGTTAATTCTTTTCTTCGACCGTGATGGAGTTGTGCATTACAAATTTGCCCTGGATGGACAAACCATTAATAAAGAGTTCTACCGCGATGTGCTCAGGCGACTTTGTGATTCCGTGAGGAGGAAACGACCAGCAAAGTGGAAATATGAGAAATGGATTGGAATGGAATGGAAGCTTCACCACGATAATGCCCCTGCTCACTCCTCACATGTGGTTCAAAATCTTTTAACCAAACATGGCACCGTTCTAGTCCCGCAACCTTCCTACTCACCAGACCTTGCTCCGTGCGACTTTCGCATTTCTAAAGCTAAAGAAAATGCTTAAAGGACGACAGTTTGAGGATATGACGACCATCAAACAAAAAGTGATCAAACAGCTGTTGACCATTCCAAAGAATGGCTTCAAATCCTGCTTCCAAGAGTGGCAACAACGTTGGGCTAAGTGTGTTGCTTCTCAAGAACGTTACTTTGAAGGGGATTAAACTGAAGTATGTATATCCATTATATTTTTTTAGTTATAAATTAAATTAGGATACTTTACGGACAGCCCCCTATCTATCTATCATATATATATATATATATATATATATATATATATATATATATATATATATATATATATATATAAGATAGATAGAGCAACTGTTAGCAACTTTTTAAAATTTAGTCATAATTATGGACAAGAAAATAATTCTGAACCTGAAATCAATTGATCCATTTTGAGTCTTTTTTTCCCTTCTAAGATAAGAGGAATTATTTTCAGTGATGGTACATGCAATAAAGCTGCACTCTCTGCACTATTAAAAGCTGATATGACATTACCATAATTTTTCTGGAATTTTTTTACACATCAAATATAAGAGGATTTGTTTTTGTTTTTAACAATCCACTAATTAAAACACATGCAACTTAATAGCAATAGTGGTAATAGTGGTGCAAGAGCTTCAAACTTGTTTGGGAACGAGAAAAATCCTACTTTGGAACAGCCAGTCTTTGGGAGAAGAGAAATTAAATAAATTTTAAATTAAAATATTTTAATGGTAAATTTTTTACCATTAAATTTTTACCTTTAATTTTTTAAATTAATCTCTCAGTAATTAAATTACAAAATTGATGTCCAAAATGTAGGAGTCCGAATTAGCATATATAATAAAATTTCAATATAATCTTATTAGGCTTAATTAGGACAATCATTATTTCTAATCTTGAGTCATTTTAATCTGCTTGCAAACTAATGAATATTTTTTAAGCTTCAAAAATATTTGACCAAGCATTTTACTATGCAGTTGCAAATCATCAACAAAGGGGTGGGGGGAGGGGGGGAATTACATAATTCAAAATCTTTTTTAAAAAAATCAAATTTCAGAAGTAAAAAAAGGGACAATTTCAAAAAGTTCCAAGACAGAAAGGGGGCAGAAAATGAAGGGGCTGCTGAGTTTTACAAATTGCCAATTGACCATTTCTTTTAATGATTTGTCAATTTTTTTAAAAAGGACAATATACAACACATAAATGTCAAGAAAGAGCTCTGATTTAGACTCCAATTTACCTTCTTAACTTTGTCTTGTTCAGCATATTTCTCAGCATTCTTGATCATATTTTCAATATCATCCTTACTTAAACCACCAGATGACTGAATAACAACTATAAATGAAATGAAAGACTAAGTCATCAGATTAATAGAACTACTGAATAACTAAAGCTCTTTTTTTTTAACGTAAATACTTACTGTTCTGTTCCTTGCCAGTAGCTCTGTCCCTAGCAGATACATGAACAATTCCATTAGCATCAATGTCGAATGTAACCTCAATTTGAGGAACACCTCTAGGAGCAGGCGGAATGCCAACCTAAAACAAGAAGTTTGATTGGTAAATTATTTCAAGGTAATTAATTCATCACAAACATATCTACAAAAATTAATGTATGAACACTTCTATTTCAAAATGAATAAAACATTCAGAGTATTTCATTTTTACATGTATTTCCTTAATTTAATGCAGTGAAATCAACATAACTGAATTTTGCCAGTTGTCTTTAAGAATTGATTGCAATATGATTGAAAGATTAGAAAAAAATTAAGAATATTCTTATACTGTTAAGGACATTTTTAGTTTACTGCCTTTTGTTGCCAACTACAGTGCTTATTTCCAAAAGTCTGATAGCACATAAGAGATTCAATTAACTAGACATAAAAAGGGTTAATACTTAAATCTCACAGAAATTAAGAGTTTTTACACATCCACATGTGCACGCACAACTTTTTTTTTAAAACAAACCAAAATGTAATACAAATATACGATTACTTTTTTATTAATTGCAAAATAAAAGCATCTTGAAAGAGCATATGCGGATTCATCATTAAATAAATCTAAGACATTATAAAAACTAAAGGTACTTCACTCAATGGAATAGACTCCTTCAAAATCATAATACATACTGATCATAAAATTATTCAGTGTTGAAATAGCGACAAATGCTGAACAAATTTCATTTCCTTATCCTTTGAAGGAAACTGTACACAAGAGTAATTAAAATTGAAACACTAAGAACCCTTATAAAATTTTCTGCAACAAGAAAAAAAATGCAAAATTTTCAACTCAAAGACCTATTTTCATCCATACAAAAGAATTGTTAGATAAAAAATCTTCAAACTACAAACCTATAGAAAATCAGTATTGACTTTAAATAAATACTAAAAATTATGCAGAAAAAAAAAGACCATCACATCAAAAGCATGTGCATACAAAATAAAGAAATGAAATTTTCCTTGCATTTTTATGCCTCACTGTACTCAAGCAAGATTTAGGAAGAAGATTGGTACTACGAAAGAAGTGGTAAATTCATTACCTAAATTGCATATTGTAATGAATCTTAGAGGAGAGATTTTAGAATAGCAGCTTCATTTAATTACATTTAGAGAGAGGACATGAATATGAATTTCAAAGTGACTGAAGTAAAACTGGCCTGCAAATTATGAATTGGATTAGGCATATGAGCTAATTTAACTCTTTAGTAGATGATTGTCACAGTTTTTGAAAGATGCAATTTGGCACAGACCTAAATCTTTGCTTAATTTATGAAAAGGAAATTTTAAGTTCTTTAAAAGACTGCAAGACCCTGAATAAGAAGTTGGTTGGTGTTCCATTGATAATATTGTAATGATTTGTCATAATGGAAGGTTGCTTTCCACAAGACATAGTTCAAAGGGAAGTTGCATGCTAATACCATAGCTAATTTTACCCAAGAATTGAACTCCTCACTAAAACACCTACCTAAACTCAGTTTTCAGTATGATGGTGACTTGGGATGGAACTCAAAGATTTCGGCTTACACTTTTTATGAGTAAGTTTATGATATGCTCTCAGACAAGAAGTGTAAAAACATTTATTGTGAAACAAAGTTATAAAACGACAGCAAGAACTGGAGCAAAGATAAGTCAGTAGATCAAAGACAACTGAACAGTTATTCACGAGAATTAAATGCCATGGCTCTCACAATATAACATGTTATCTGTTAATAAACATGTAACAACTCAAAACAGAATATTACCAGTGAAAATTGTCCCAAAAGCTTGTTATCTCCCGCCATTTCTCTTTCACCTTGGAATACTTTGATTTCTACTTGTGTCTGCCCATCTGCTGCAGTGGAAAATATCTAAAAAGATTAAAAGTAAAATTAAAGAACAATGCATAAAAACACTAGTATTAAACACTTCATCACCATTTTAAAAAATTTCATCTCACCTGACTTTTCTTTGTAGGAATGGTTGTATTTTTTGTGATAAGTTTGGTGAAAACACCACCAAGAGTCTCAATACCTAAGGACAAGGGAGTAACATCTAAAAGTAAAACATCTGTGACATCACCAGCAAGAACACCACCCTGTAAAATTATAAATAAGAATATAGCACTGCTATTTATAGGTTGAAGTTTCTAATTGTATGCCATTTAATCACAAGTATTACTCAAAATAGAGTATAAACAAATATTTTTAAAATAAATAAAACTTAAATAGTAACTGAAATTTATGTGCATATTACAGAAAAAAAAAAATACCTGAATAGCAGCTCCAACAGCAACAGCTTCATCGGGATTCACAGATTTACTAGGAACTCTTCCAAAGATTTCTTGAACAACTTCTTGCACCTAAAACAGCATTTACAGTTTAAGTTTTGGGAGAGAGAAAAAAACCCACAAATAAATATATATATATATATATGAATAATTTACTTCATTTTACAAACCATACAATTAATAATATAGGTTATGCCAATTTCCCATATAAATGTAATTACTCTTCCTTTTGTTAACTATATTTAACATTTTACTACAAGGAAAGGATGAAGTAAATTAAAATTTTAAAAATAACCATCAACAAAACTAGTTTATTAAAGACATGAATTTCACAATGGCTATACTGTGAAACAATTAAAAATGGATGCTGCTCTGATTAGCAACCATTCACATTCAGTCAAATGTCATTCATGTCAATAGATTTCAATCTTAAAATTTGGGGGGGGGGGGGGGGATCAAAGTAAAATTCTGTATAAAAATCAATAGAAATCACAGCTAATGTCAAAAGAGATTATAAGTCTTGGTTATTGTTGTTTTGTTTGCTTTTAAATATATAACAGACTTTGAGAAGGGTAATCAAGTTGTATTCAATTTTGGGCTGCCAAATTATAATAGTGCAATGAAGCTAATTTTCATTGAATATGTCACTTCATTATAAATATTAAAGCCAACAAATATAAAGTTTTAAAATTTAGCAGTACATTGAACAATGAGAGGGGAGGGGACTACAACAGTTGGAAAAGTCTTCACAGTTAAAACAAAAAGACACCAACCATATTACAACATAAAGAACCTATATTCTTGTAGAAGCATATGCACATTCATTAAAAGTTACTTTCACATCAGTTTTTTAAAAATATAACATTTAAATTAGAAAACACTAACCTTTGGCATTCTAGTCATTCCACCAACTAAAATCACTTCTTGTATATCAGTTTTTTTCACATCAGCATCATTTATAGCCTTTTTGCATGGCTCAATTGTTCTTTTGATGAGGTCACCAACCAAACTCTCTAACTTTGCTCTGGATAATTTCATATTCAAATGCTTTGGACCACTTGCATCAACAGTAAGATATGGCAAGTTAATGTCAGTCTGAAATACAAAATAAAATTTATTCAAATGCCATTAATTATAATCTATTTTAAGTAAGATAACAGTATACCCACAAAGGCATTAAAATTTACATTTGAAAAAAGTTTTGTAATTAATGGAAGGCCTACATTAATTATTTCAATTGCTAACAATCCCTACGAACTTATGCTGAACACTGATCCTTAGGAATTTACAAGATAATTTATCAAAATATTATCAATAAGAGAAACAATCTCAGTTATTTTTCAAAATATATGGTAACTCCATAGTTTTAGATATAACTTACTTGTACAGATGATGACAGTTCTATTTTAGCTTTCTCAGCAGCTTCTTTTAATCTCTGCATTGCCATAGTGTCTTTTGACAAATCAACTCCTTGCTGGAGAAAAAAAGCGATAAGAAAATTTATCAGAGAAATAAACATAGAATAGCAAAATATGCATTCAAAATAATATTGATAATTATGACACTCACTTCTTTTTTGAATTCTTTAGCTAAGTGATTAACAAGAGTATTGTCAAAATCTTCACCTCCCAAGAAAGTATCTCCATTAGTAGACTTTACTTCAAACACACCTTTCTGAATTTCAAGAACAGATATATCAAAAGTACCACCACCCAAATCATAAACAGCTATTCTGTAAGGGAAAATAGCACTTGTAAAAAAAAAAATTACGGTGTCAAAACATGTACATAATTTAGTAGACTACAAAGCACTGGAAGAAGTCATTAACATCTGTAAATTAGCCATCTGCAAGCCTAATAATCACAAATTCAGAAAAATTTGTTTAAGTAATCCTAACAATGATTGGTTGATAATATGGTTTGCAACATTAGTCATCTTTCATGTGCTACAGTCGGGCATACGAAACAGCAGTTCTTTTTTTTTTTTTTTTATACCATGAGGACTATTCAGACTGGGACAAACAATTTTATGTCTATCATGAACAACTACAAATAAATGTCTCTCACAGACTCAGATTCTGAGACCAACTCCCAAATCATTCAGCCATTATCCAGATACTGTCAAATATCACTTTTTGTACACATTAAATAATTCATTCAGTAATAAAAGTTAGAGAATGCCAATCCTTTCCATTATCTGCCTTCTTTTAATATTACTTTCTTTGTGTGCTTATCAAATACTGGTGCATATGTTTCCCGCTATTTTAAATTTGCTCACTAATTTGCCATTAAATCATTTCCCAGTCCTTATGGTTTAGTGTTCTCCTATGGAATCCATTTCTAAGAAATTTTCAAACAAGACAAATTTCAAGTGCCATTATGCTATTCAGCATTTTAGAGGCTGAAAAAAGGAACTTAATTCATGCTGTACAATCTACAAAAAAGACAGCCATAAAAACTGGAATGTTTTACAACTGCTAAAGTGAGGCAAATTTTGAAAACAGATGCTATAACAGGTAAAATAGAATACATTAATAAAATTTGACAAGTATGCTGGAAATTACAATCCCAAAAGAAAAGGGGGGTGTGAATGGCAGAGTAATCCTTACAGCACTTATGAATGTTAAAACACTTCATAAACATTATAAATAAACTTTAAACAGACTATTTTAGATTATACTAAAAACTATCAGCACTGGTGAAATGATAGATGACGATATCTTAATGTAAATTACAGGCAAGGATTTTAATTCTCAAATTATTCAACATGTATAGAAATGAAATTTAATTTTACTTACATTTTGTCAGTTTTATCAATACCATATGCTAAGGCTGCAGCAGTAGGTTCATTGATCACACGAAGAACATTAAGTCCAGCAATCTGACCAGCATCTTTCGTTGCCTGGATGTTAACATTAATTTTAATATTTTATAACAATTCACTACGAAAAATAATTGCTGAATTGGTAAATAAAAATAAGAGATTAACAAAAAATATTTAATTACCTGTCTTTGTGAATCATTGAAATATGCAGGCACAGTAATAACAGCATTTTTAACAGTCTGTCCCAAACAACTCTCTAGAAAAAATAAGACCATTAAGATTGCAAAACAAAATAAGAATGAGAAATCATTGCAGCTTTTCAATCCGAAATTTCCAATACAACAAATAATAAACAATATTCATCTCTCAACATTCATTGATTTGCTGTGCTGTGTTTCAGTATTTAGAACTTTCAGATCCAAATACTGAATCCTACAGCACAGCAAATCAACAGTTTACAGGTTCTATAACAACTAAAATGGAAAGGTAGGTAACAAGAAACTGAACATTTTACGATAAAGGCTACATAGAGAAGTTTTGAATATGGGTTGAAAGGAAATGTTTTTTACTATTTAACATAGTTCTTGGAACTACAGACACTATAACTGCTGAATATACAAACATATGCATAATCCATCACTACACTTAAAATAAAGAAACATAGAAAAATTCCAATCACATAAGCAAAAGATATCTGAGATTAGCATTTCAATATGTAAGATAATGGACTGACTTAAAGCTAATAAGAAATAGCTCTTGAAATGCAGTTGAGTAGACAAACTGCATGATTCAACAGGAAATACTTCTATTAAAAGGGTAGAGTTCTTTTCTAACATTACAGGCAATTACATAAATGTTAAATATATTTTCCTCATTCAAAATTCTTTAGAATTTTGGACTCCAGTTTTCCCTCCAGTAAAAACTTCAATCTAAATGAAGTTTCTTAACCAGTTTTTAAATTTTGGAATCCACCTTATTTCAACTTGCAGACACCCAGCAGTTTATTACATCTTACATAATATATTACACCATCCTTCATAAAATTATAAGCAAAGCAAACTTACTGAAATTTAATTAGTTCTTAAAAAGTATTTTTTCATCAAGCTTTTAAAAATTACTATTTTTACAAGCCCACATCAAGAGTAAGCACTTTTAAGAGCATTAAAAATGTTATCGAACTTAAGCTTTACTTAGGCACTTTTAAGGACATTTTGTATCCTGATCAGCAGAATAAAATTTTAAACTTTACGTAATATTCACTCATTATTAATGCCTGTAAAACTAGGAATTTACATCATGAAGAATAGAAATATTTTGTTAAAACAGTTATTTTAGGAGCGTTTCAAGACGAGTGAAACATGTACTTTCACTGTTCTGCAAACTCCGAACAAATACAGGAAATTTAAAAAGGCTACAACTAATGCATTTTATTGCTTCTAAACAAATACAGTATTAAATGTCAATGACATATGCTATATCACAAGTATTTAAAATTTTAAACTTTTTTTACTAAATTCATCAATATAAAACATTTTAAAAATTCAACACTGCTAAAATTTACTCATATTTCACACTGTTCTCAGAGGAAACAAAATTCACCCAACCCTCTCATAGAAAAATCCAGTCAAATTGCTAAATAAATCCTTATTTATAAGAGTACTGTTTGATAAAAGAACTATTCTCTTTTGAGACTTAGGCTGTAAGACTAGGGAGATCTCATGAAAGACCAAAAGCCCATTCCTGGACACTTGAGTGCCTAGTATACCTTTCTGATCCTATCTGATCTTCAGTGAGACAGTGCTAAAAATCTCAACCTTTTCACAAGTGAATTACCTGTGAAATATTAAATTTATAAGTCACAAATTTTAACCAACTTTCAACTAATTTTTTTAAGCCTTGTATTTTAGGGTAAAGTGATTTTTTAATTAAAGTATTATCAATTATAACCATATGTATGTTAAAAGAGGAATTAGTATTCATAATGAACGTAATAACTTTCATTTAACATTCTATTTAGGAGGTTTTCAAGACAAATGGAACAGATTGTTTCCACTGATCTGCACACTCCAAATAAATCTTTTTAAGTTGAAAAAAAAAAAATTCTTTCTAAATTCACTGTGCTATGCAAGTTACAGGGAGTTTTTTTTATTAATAGATAAAATCTGCACCTAAACATGAACAATGTAATTTCAGCAAAGACAAATTAAGAAGATGAGAAGTCATGTATTCAAGGATTAGTTGATTTACTTATATTAACGTATTATCAAATATAATAATGTATGTCAAATGAGGCATTAGCATTCATAATGAATGTAAAAATTATCAATTAACATTTTATTTAGGAGGTTTTCAAGACAAATGGAACAGATTGTTTCCACTGATCTGCACACTCCAAACAATTATGACATATTTATTTTTTCTAAATTCACCTATGCTATGCACGTTTTTGAGAGATTTTTGTTAGTATATAGATAAAATCTGAACCTAGACATGAACATCCAACTTTCAGCAAAGATAAATTATTATGAAAAATCAAACAAACAATAGATCAGTATTAAACATGGAATGAACATCAGAAGTACTAGAAAAAAATTCTCATGTTCTTTAACAGCATGTTAAATTCTCAAACATAAGAAAAGCGAGCATACATACACTTCAAAGATAACACATCTCTAAGAAAAAAACTTAAAACTTGTGTCTCAAGTAACACTAGCTATAATAACATGCATAAATGGATATTATAACAATTTAAATGAACAGTTTACTGTCGATTTAGATAATTTTGACAAAAGGAAATTTTTTTTTAAAAGGAAATATCACACCTATCCAAATATTATGAATCCTATTATTATACTTCATGAGCATGAAAATAAATATAACTACCTAAAAGCACAACAGAAAAATGATTTTTTTTCTTTCATTTCAATGAAGGGTGAATTTAAAGTTAAACAATAAGAAAAATAAACAAGTAGCACAGAACACATAAATTTAACCAGGATATTTTTCACCATAAAATGCCTGTATAAACATAATTGCCAAAAAATTAATTTTCAACAACATCAAATACAATATGCAAGTTCTATACCTTCAGGAATTCATGCATTTTTAATCTTAATCAAAAATCTGAAATATTCTATCATTTTTTGAGGACAAAAAAAAAAAAAAAAAAAAAAACAGAAAAAGTGAAAACTACATGCAATAATTTTCAACTATGCAGCTCGACAATTTTTAAGAAAGTGATTCCTTAAAAGTTATGTCATATTTTTTTAAACAGTTTAAGATAAATTACATTTATCATAAAAATTAAATATAATAAAATGAGATTATTTATTGATTATATTGACCTATTTCATTGACATGGAATTAATTTCTAACATGCTATAAAAATTTAAGCCCAATCTTTCCTGCTTTGTTTCAGTTACCTCAAACTAACTGTCGCTCATTTCAAAATCAGACGAAAAGCATTTCCTCACAGGCTGAATGAAATTTTATTGAAAAGTTATAAGGTCATTATTCTGATAAATTTCATCAATTCATAGGAAAGTAATATTTTCCACACAGACAAAAAAACTAAAATTAGCATGCAAGACACAAAATTAACAAACAGTGGTCAATCAGAAACCTCAAATTCATTCTCACAGTAAGTCTGCAATACCAGTCTCAAGACTAAATATTTAATTTTTTAATAGCGCAAACTCATGCCAGAATATTAAGTTCCTCAGACAGATCTTTCATCATTAAACATAAGAGACGAAAAATAAATCATGGGCATCAAATCTTCAATAAAAAATATTTTCTATGTAAACTGAAAATTTTTAAAAGGAATTTTCTTAATTAAATAATTATGCATGGAAAATTTTAGATTTTGTAGATTTGATACTTAAAAGCTAAATCTGATGCATAGATAAATTGCCAAATACATGGATTTGAAATAGCTAATATTAGATTGCCAAAGTTCAGTTTGTCAACATTAACATTAAAGCATATTAAAAATAAGTTATTCCTACAACTTTTTTTTGAAAAACAATGATTTACAAAAAATAGAAGTTGTCTTTAGAGCCTAAAGATATACTGTAAATAAAATAAAACTTACACATAAATAAGAGTCAAAATGATTTGAAAACTTCTAATCATAATTCTTTAGATGGTTTTCCAAGAAATATGAAAGATGTATTTCTGCTACACTTCAGACAAATTAAAACTTTACTGATTTACCACTATTAAATGTCTTAACAAGCAATTTTTAGTAGTATTTACTACAAAATAGCATGAGAACTAAATTTTAGGCAACATCAGGAAAATATTAATACCATGAAAGGCCCCACATACAGCAACTAAAATACAGATAAGAAAATACTGCTATGCATGGTCCTAAAAATAAGCTAATGATGCAATAGCAAATTGTTCACTACATTTATATACATGAATTTGTACTTATTCTCGTTTGTTCATATTAATCACACACACATGCACATATTAAACTTCTTATAACCTTCATTACCACCTGAACTTATCAATTTTAGGAAATTATGAGATGTATGCTATCTCTGGTTCTGGCAATATTCTGAATTTTAGTTGCTGAAATTTGTCAACAGATTCAAATCAGATCTCCAGTATGACAATGCTAAAAATATCAATTATTTTTTTAATAAGTGAAGTGTATATGAAATACTAAATTTATCGTCACATTTTAACCTACTTTAAACCAATTTTTGTAAGCCTTGTATTTTAGGGTTAACTGATTTTTTAATTAAAATATTATCAATTATAACCATATGTATGTTAAAAGAGGAATTAGTATTCATAATGAACGTAATAACTTTTATTTAACATTTTATTTAGGAGGTTTTCAAGACAAACGGAACAAATTGTTTCCACTGATCTGCACACTCCAAATAAATCTAAGTTCAAAAAAAAAATCTTTCTAAATTCACTGTGCTATGCACGTTTTAGGGAGTTTTTTTTATTAATAGATAAAATCTGCACCTAGACATGAACAATCTAATTTCAGCAAAGACAAATTAAGAAGATGAGAAGTCCTGTATTCAAGGATTAGTTGATTTACTTATTTTAAAGTATTATCAAATATAATAATGTATGTCAAATGAGGCATTAGCATTCATAATGAATGTAAAAATTATCAATTAACATTTTATTTAGGAGGTTTTCAAGACAAATGGAACAGATTGTTTCCACTGATCTGCACACTCCAAATAATTATGACATTTTTTTTCTTCTAAATTCACCTATGCTATGCAGGTTTTTGAGATTTTTGTTAGTATATAGATAAAATCTGAACCTAGACATGAACATCCAACTTTCAACAAAGATAAATTATGATGAGAAATCAAACAATAGATCAGTATTAAACACGGAATGAACATCAGAAGTACTACAAAAAAATCTCATGTTCTTTAACAGCATGCTAAATTCTCAAACATAAGAAAAGCAAGCATACATACACTTCACAAAGATAACACATCTTTAAGAAAAAACTTAAAACTTGTGTCTTAAGTAACACTAGCTATAATAACATGCATAAATGGATATTATAACAATTTAAATGAACAGTTTACTGTCGATTTAGATAACTGACAAAAGGAAATTTTTTTTTTAAAAGGAAATATCACACCTATCCAAATATTATGAATCCTATAATTATACTTGATGAGCATGAAAATAAATCTAACTATCTAAAAGCACAACAGAAAAATGATTCTTTTTTTTCTTTCATTTTAATGAGGGGTGAAATTTAAATTCACCCCTTTTAAACAATAAGGAAAATAAACAAGTAGCACAGAACACATAAATTTAACCAGGATATTTTTCACCATAAAATGCCTGTATAAACATAATAGCCAAAAAATTAATTTTCAACAACATTAAATACAATATGCAAGTTCTATACCTTCAGGAATTCATGCATTTTTAATCTTAATCAAAAATCTGAAATATTCTATCTTTTTTTGAGGACAGAAAAACAGAAAAGGTGAAAACTACATGCAATAATTTTCAACTATGCAGCTCAACAATTTTTAAGAAAGTGATTCCTTAAAAGTTGTCATATTTTTTTAAACAGTTTTTAAGATTAATTTTTATGATAAATGTAATTTAATATAATAAAATGAGATTATTTATTGATTATATTGACCTATTTCATTGACATGGAATTAATTTCTAATATTATAAAAATTTAAGCCCAATCTTTTCTGCTTTGTTTCACAGTTACCTCAAACTAACTGTCGCTCATTTCAAAATCACACGAAAAGTATTTCGTCACAGGCTGAATGAAATTTTATTGAGAAGTTATAAGGTCATTATTCTGATAAATTTCATCAATTCATAAGAAAGTAATATTTTCCACACTGACAAAACTAAAATTAGCATGCAAGACACAAAATTAACAAACATGGGTCAATCAGACACCTCAAAGTCATTCTCACATTAAGTCTGCAATACCAGTCTCAAGACTAAATATTTAATTTTTAAATAGTGCAAACTCATGCCAGAATATTAAGTTCCTCAGACAGATCTTTCATCATTCAACATAAGAAACGAAAAATAAATCATCATGGGCATCAAATCTTCAATTTAAAAAATATTTTCTATGTAAACTGAAAATTTTTAAAAGGAATTTTCTGAATTAAATGGTTATGCATGGAAAATTTTAGATTTTGTAGATTTGATACTTAAAAGCTAAATCTGATGCATAGATAAATTGCGAAATACATGGATTTGAAATGGCTAATATTAGATTGCCAAAGTTCAGTTTGTCAATATTAACATTAAAGCATATTAAAAATAAGTTATTCCTACAACTTTTATTTTAAAAAACAATGATTTACAAAAAGTAGAAGTTGTCCTTAGAGCCTAAGCATATACTGTAAATAAAATAAAACTTTACACATAAATAAGAGTCAAAATGATTGAAAACTTCTAATTATAATTCTTTAGATGGTTTTCCAAGAAATATGAAAGATGTATTTCTGCTGCACTTCAGACAAATTAAAACTTTACTGATTTACCACTATTAAATGTCTTAACAAGCAATTTTTAGTAGAATTTACTACTAAATAGCATGAGAACTAAATTTTAGGCAACATCAGGAAAATATCAATACCATGAAAAGGCCCCACATACAGCAACTAAAATACAGATAAGAAAATACTGCTATGCATGGTCCTAAAAATAAGCTAATGATATAATAGCAAATTGTACACTACATTTATATACATGAATTTGTACTTCATGAATTTATATACATGAATTTGTATATACATGAATTTGTATTCTCGTTTGTTCATATTAAATCACACACACATGCACATATTAAACTTCTTATAACATTCATTACCACCTGAACTTAGCATACATCTCATAATTTCCTAAAATTGATATCTCTGGTTCTGGCAATATTCTGGATTTTAGTTGCTGAAATTTGTCAACAGATTCTTATCAGATCTCCAGTATGACAACGCTAAAAATATCAATTATTTTTTTAATAAGTGAAGTGCATATGAAATACTAAATTTATCGTCACATTTTAACCAACTTTAAACCAATTTTTGTAAGCCTTGTATTTTAGGGTTAACTGATTTTTTAATTAAAGTATTATAAATTATAACCATATGTATGTTAAAAGAGGAATTAGTATTCATAATGAATGTAATACCTTTCAATTAACATTTTATTTAGGAGGTTTTCAAGACAAATGGAACAAATTATTTCCATTGTTCTGCACACTCCAAATAATTGATACATTTTCTAAAGATAGAAACATTGATATTTTATTCTAAATTCAACTGGTGTAGAGCCACATGGCACAATATGTTCAGAAAAACAATTTTTCAATTTATACCAGGATACAAAAATTCATGAAACATGTGAAAGCAGAATTTTTTTTTTTTTTTTTTTTTTTTTGGGGGGGGGGGGCTCTGAATTAATTAATAAATGTATAAAGATTAACAATGCAAATGGAAATTTTTTTTATAATCTGTCAGTCTTATTAAATTCTCAAATACAAAAGTTTTTTTTTAAATTTTATATCATAAGTGCTTTAACTTCATAGGTGATTTCAACACTTTCCAACAAGCAAAATATATTTTCCTTGAATAAGACCCAACTAATCAAACTCTTTAGAAACAACTTTTTTCACTTTAGCTCAAGAAATGAAAAACAATCATCATACACAGGGCAAAACAATTCTTAACTGAGTTTAAGAAAAAGAATAATCAATATTATGACATTATCTATTGGCAAATAAAACTCCCAAACCATATTAAATATTACAATTCTTTATATCTTTCATTATTTTACATAAATGAACAAAATCTCATGATAGTCAAAACTTTTCAAAAAGTATTAGACATAACTTGGAAAACTTCCAAAAGAATTACCTAAGTTTTATTTACTTACAAACTACACTTCTACTCACAATTTTATAATCCTTTATTTAGCAAACTTGGTCTAAACAGTTTTAATTTCACACACATGAAAACTAGATGCTATAAACTAAATGAGATATATGGTGAGACAACCTAGGAATATTCTTAATCATTTGACATAAGTATGAGAAATTAAGCCATCAGAGGTGGAATAATTTGGTCATTTTGGCAACTAATTATTTTCTATTGAATAAAACTCATATTACAACTTTGTCAAAAAGCTGAATAAAAACTATTTACAAAAATTCTTATTTAAGCTTCTACCATCGTAATAACATAACAGCCAGTAAAGTCCACTAAAGTAAATTTACAATGACATAAAGCAAGTTTACATTGATATTAGATAAGAGAAATATGTAGATACCATAGAAGTGATTATTTATCAACGTATTAACTTTAAATATGTTTAAATTGCCAAACAATGACACATTACATTCTGTTTTATCTTTCATTATTTTAAATGAAAGGATAAAAACTCAGTCAATATTTTTCTTAGTTTTAAAACATGCTGTTAGAAGTTTTCAACTTTTAATCATTTAATTTTCTTTTACGCATCACTTATAACCACAGTTTTACAAACTATAACAAACTAGATCTTAATAATTTTAATTTCCCACTCATGAAAACTTCTTGATTAGGTATACAGTGAGACAACCTCAGAGTATTCTTTCATCATTATACATAAGAGACGAAAAATAAAGTCATCATAGGTGGAATAAATTTGTTGTATTAATAATTTTAATTATTTTCTGTTAAATAAACTATAACACTTTTTTCTCAAATTAAAACTAATAAATGTAAAAAGTTCCTTATATGTTGTTGTTGCTGATCAACTGCAACATCAAATCAAGTCCAAAGACTCGTGAGTTTTCAAAAGATGAAGAACTGCGCCAGGATTGGAGTACAGCTGGCTCCTCTGGCAACCAATAAAAGTTCCTTATATAGGTATTATGAAACAGTTATTCTACCTCCATTAAACATTTAAAATATAAGCAAGACTCTAGGGAGATTTCTTCAGAGAGATTTTACATCATTTTCTAAAGATGAAAATAAGTCATCTACAGAATATTTGATACTATGTTTGAGTGAATGGGAACTTTTGAGAAGGGGTTATTTTAAGACCTCAGTCAAGCATTTTACATTATTGACATTTTACATCAACGTTGACACTAAGCATAAACAAAACAAAGCATATAAACAAGATTAAATTGCATACATATATAGAATAGGGAGGAGAAATATATGAACATACATAATAAATATATTAAGAGAGATATGAACAAATAGATCATTGATTAACATGCATATCATGCAGCAACTTACAAATCAAAAGCAGAAAGTTAAGCTTATGTCTTTCACATATTAAACTTTGACAGAGCTGAATAAAAATATAAAAATAAATTTTCTTATTACTGTATCGATAACATAGCAGCCAAAAAGCAAGCTTTAAATTTACAGAGATATTAGGCAAAAGAGAAATATCTAGAAAACAATAGATATCCTCCAAGTGATTACTTGTCAATGGATTAGCGTTAAATATGTTTAAATTGCTGAACAACATTAAGTATTAAATTTTATTTTAACTTTCATTATTTTAAATGAAATGATGAAAACTCATGGCCAATTTTTTCCATGTTAAAAACATTCTTTTGGAAGTTTTCGACATTTAATTACTTTATTTACTCTCATATACATCACTTCAATCCACAATTTTGCAGCTCGATTTAAAAACTGCTTAATTATATATATATATATATATATATATATATATATATATATAGATAGATAGATGGCAAAGCATTCCTCAGAATGATTTTTCATCATTTGACATAAGAGACGAAAAATAAGTCATAAGCAGAATAAATTGGCAATTTTGATAATTTTCATTACTTTCTATAAAACCTATTTAATAAATTTTTCTTTGTATCTAATAAACTAAAAAAAAAGTTCTTCAAATAATTATTAAATTTAAATAATCAACCTAACTCCACTAATACAGCTAAAATATCAGTAACACATTGGGGATATTTTACTAACAGATTTTATATCATTTCCCTCAGTACAGATTTTTTTTAATAGCTTAATTCTTTCAGTTTTACTTACTTGAAAAACACTTCTGCCCACAATTTTGTAATCCTTCATTTAAACTAAATCTAAACAGTTATATTACACACAAATGATACCTATTCTATTATATACACCGAAAGACATCTTCAGAATATTCTTTCATCATTTCAAAATAAGAGACGAAAAATAAGTCATCATTGACAGAATTAAGTGGTCATTTTGATATTTTCTCATAACTAAATCTTTTTAAACACTCTTTTTGTAAAATAAAATCTATTAAACATGGGTAAAAAACAATTCCTTACATATGGACTTTGAAATAGTTATTTTAACACCATTAAAGCATATACAATGTAAGTAACACTTGGCAGATTTCATCAGAATGAAATCTTGTCACTTTCAAAAGATGAAACGTAAGTCATCAAAAGAATGTGATACTTTGTGTGTGAGACTCTTGGGAGGAGAGCGTTGTAAACCTCAGTGAAACATTTTAAATCGCAACTGAAATAACTAAAACTAAAAAAAATTATCACAGGCATTCAATACAGGAAACAAAATTAAACAAAAGAATGATTAAATTGCATACCTATGTATTGAATATGTAAGAAAATCGATACATAAAAAAATGTGCTTTTATATTAACCTACATTAAATCTATATCATTCAGCAACTTACATATGCCTCAGAATAATCTTTGTTAAACAGCTAAATAAACAGTATACATTTTATTATTCAAGCCATTACTTTAATAACCTGACAGCCAATAAAACAAATTTAGTTTTACAGGTATGTTAGACAAAAAGAAAAAATTCTAGACACTAATTAGAAGGAATTACCAATCAAAGAATTAGCCTTAATTTGCTGCCAAACCATATTAGTTATTACATTTTGATTTACCTTGCATTACTTCTAAAGAATGGACAAAACTCAGTCAATTTTTCTAAAAGTCTAAAACATCTTTTTCAAAGTTTTCAAACTTTAAATTATATTTATTTTATTTAATCACACACACTTCTGTCATCAGTTCTGCAATCATTTAGTTAAACTTAAGTTAACAGTTCAGTTAACAAACAAATCTTAAAACTAATTTGCTTTAAGATACACATATGAAAACTACTGAATATGGCAAGACAACCTCAGAACATTCTTTCATCATTCCAACATAAGAGACGAAAAATAAGTCATCAGAGGCAGTAAATTCTTCATTTTGATTATTTTCTATAAACAAATCTTAAAAACAAAAAAGTTCTATAAATACTATTAAATATTCTAACTATTCAAACATCCAAAATATTAGTAACACATTTAGGGTATTCTTACTAAATGATTTTACATAAGCTCCATTAGTATAGATCCTTTCTTTTAGTTTTCAAATTTTTAACAGTTTGTTTTATTTGCAAACACTTCTATTCATAATTTTGTAATCCATTTATCAAGCTGTATCTAAATAGTCTTATTACACACATGTGAAAACTACTCTATAAAATATGGCAGACAGTCTCAGAATATTCTTTCATCATTTCAACATAAGAGACGAAAAATAAGTCATCATTGGCAAAATTAATCATTTTAATATCTTTATCTTATAAACATAGGGGGAAAATAACAGATCTTTATATAAGTAATTTGAAACTGTTTGAAGAACTCCATTAGAACATCTAAGATATATACTTCAGAGAATTCCATATTTTTCAATCACATTCACAAGATGAAAGACATCTTATGAACATTTCATACTTTGAGCGAGTATAACATATGAAACCTAAGCCAAACACTCAAAAGCATTTAAAATTATTCCATTATGAATCATAACTGAGAATTAGAAATTAATGGACATTTGTTGAAGGCAGCAAAATGAAGCAATTAACAAGATATTGATTTTCTTACTTATTCCATGAGTATGCAAGCAATGTAAATTATACAGATCTATATGTAAATGTGCATACAGAATTTTGTACCTGAATATCATACAAACTTATAAACAAATGGCAGAAAAGTTAAATTTATGTCTTTTGCACATTAACTAAGTCAACAAGCTGAAAAAACAGTACAGAAATATTCTAAAGAGTTACTATATTAATATCATGTATTATTAAATTCATATCATGACAGCCAATAAAGAAAACTTTAGATTTAGAGGGACATTAGATAAGAGGAATATCTTTAAAAAAAATGTTTACCAAAATATTAGATCTAATTTTATCAAGCTCAGCTACTCTAGCATAACATCTGTCCACGTTTAAAATCTCAAATATCCTGGCATTTCTAGTTATTGTGAATGATAAAGTATCAGAACTGCCATGTACTAAAGTAAGTCAGCAAATTTCAATCAAAACTATTTTTTCACTTATAATCTGATAAACAGAAAGTAACTTCAATAATTTACTTATAGTTTGTAATTTTTTTCAGTTTACTGAATTAATAAACTTTACCTGCTGTTTCCTTCATTTTCATTAAAATAAAAGCACCAATTTGACTAGGAGAATACATTTTGCCCTGAGCTTCAACCCAAGCATCTCCATTTGATGCTTTAACAATTTTGAATGAAGCTGTTTTCCTATAAAAGAAACATTTAAAAGTTGAAGCATTATAAAAATCAAACAGTTTTCAAATTATTTCAGGCAAATTGACAAATATAATAGATTCAAAGGGAAAACCAATTAAAAACTAAAGAAATAAATCACACTGTCACCCTAAAAATGTTATTAGGCAGAAAAAGATTCAGGCTGCTCTAGAGTTTTTGATATTCTGCTTGAATAAACGTTTAGGTTAAGAATGTAATTAGCATGTTCATACTTAGAATCGCTCCCCCCCCCCCTGAAAAAATAATAATAGAGGCAAAAAAATAAAGACATTAAATTTTGGTCACATGTAAATGAAGACAAACTCTCAGATTATGAACAACAAATTAAGGTTAGTTAAAGGCACCGTTATTTCCACCTTTATCAAGAATTTACAGCTGACAATATTCCCTTCAGACTTTGGAACAAAATTAGGGCCTTTTTAAAGGGGCTCCATTAACAATTCTGAAAATTTCAACCTACTAAACACTTGTAGGAATCCTGTAATTAAATGAAAGTAAAATTATTTGAGTAACATGAATGAACAATGCATTAAATAAATTAAGCATGTCTATATCTAAAATCTTTAATGTTAACTGTAGAAAGAAAAACCTAAATAGGACAATATTTCTTTTTGGGGGAAAACAAAGATACCCCAGGTTTAAACAACCTGATAAAGTGTACAGCAAATTTTCCTTAAAAAATTCTAGAAACCCTAATCCAAAGAACATAACCATAAATAGACCAGTCTGGTTTTTGGGACAGGATCTGCCATCTAGGAAAAATCACAAACTCAGAAACTGTCAACAAAATTAATATCATAGTTTTTTATTTCTTATTAAAAATAATACAGATACCATTTTTTAATAACTTTCTGCTATTTACCAAGATTAGCTTATCTCTTTAGATATTTTTGTTATTTTTTAAACTCTAGCCTTTCCAAAAAAATTTCTTTGCTAGTGTTTCATTTTAAATCTAGCTTTCCATATAAGCATTTTATATCAGGTTTATAATTTTTTGTCCTCTGCCGTATCATGAAAACACATTTTTTATTTTTCCAATTCAATTGTAAAACAAATTTTATAAAAAAAAAAACAGCATTTAAAAACATCAAATGAACATGTTAGCAAGGAAAAGCATTGAATGTAAACTGAGAAGCACTAAAATATACATTTCACATTTCCAACACAATTTCATTTTTAATTACCAGCCTTATTTTTATTTCTGAGCAACATTCTACTCATAGAATATAATTTGTTTTTACAATAAAATAGACAATTTTTTAAAAAAAGTATTTTTAATGTGTTCAAGAAATTCATCTACTTATAAAAAAAAAAATCTACTTTTATATATAAAAAAAAAACTTTTACCACTGCAAAGGTAAGAAAAATCAGATAAAGTCTACAAACAAGGTTAACAGCAATGATTCACCTTCAACCATAAATGTAGCAGCTGTAATATAGGTAATTTTTTATGACATTAAAAACATCTTTCAAAGGTCAACAACCAATGGGATGTCTTGGAAATGGCATTAAAAATAGCATTAGCTAACAGAAAGCTGTGGCTAAGTCATCTTCAAAATAAAGTATGCAGTGAGAGATGAAATAATTATCACCTCAACAGAGTAAACCAAGAAAATGCATAAAACTGAGATCAATTATTTTGTCCCCAAATCTAACCTACCATATTGAAATTCTTTATTTAAAAATAATGATCTTACATGTCTTTTTGTACTTCAGCATCTTCAAACTTTCGACCTATTAGACGTTTTGTAGCAGAGAGTGTGTTTGCAGCATTGGTGATAGCTTGTCTTTTAGCTGGCATTCCTACTAATCTCTCGCCATCCTTTGTGATTGCAACGACAGAAGGAGTAGTCCTTGAACCTTCAGAATTTTCAATAACTTTTGGTGTTTTACCATCCATAACAGCAACACAAGAATTTGTTGTTCCCAAATCAATGCCAATGACACTTCCTTTAACTGCATCAGACCTAGAAATGTTATTTCATATTATTAAAAACAAAATATAAAAGTGAAATTTGACTATCAAATGATCTAATTCAAGCTCCAGAACTAACAGTACATCTCTGATAAAACGAACTACTTTAAGTTTAAAAATAGTTATTACATATGATTAACATTATAAGGATCGACATTGTTAACTTACTTATATCGCATATGAAGTCCATTTTTATTTGTAAGGCTGAGCAGCGCCTAAAATAAATATGAATATTGTAAATATATATTAGCAGAGAAAAAATATCATACAATACATAAATTAACAGGTAATTTTAAATCTCACTTCACAGCCACATTTAATAATCCTGTAAAATATTCTTGAAAAGAAATGTCTATACAGATAATTATGAGAAATATTAACTACTAGCATTTATCTGTTATTTATATAACTAGGATAAAATATTAACATATAAACTATGGTTATTAGATACTCAGACCTGCCAACCTCAGTAAGAGCAAAATCCTGCAATATTCTACCAGGCATAAAAAAATCGACATAATACAAAACAGTATAATAAAAAATTATAAAAGAATTATAATGTATACTTACTTATACTTTATAGGATCTTTGTAATAATATTACATAGTTCAAAATATTTCCTTGCTGTTCAGCTCATCTTGAAATTATAATATTAAACAAAAGTTATATATTTGGAATTTGTAATCATACATTTCAATGTGCATCATATTTACACCAGCAGAGACCCCAGCAGTCTATATTTTGAGTACTTCTGTTTCTTTGTTTGTTTTAATTAATTGCAGAAAATCTTTGAATTTTTGTAGCATTTACTGTAGCTGATTTTGCTCTTTTTAAAAATTCATTGTTAAATTATTCTTCATAACAGTATCCTTGTGGGTTCAAATTTTCTAAGGATTCCTTGACTTAGATGACCTGAACTGAGTAGATATTTTTGTTATGTAACTAAATATCCTCTCACTCTGCATTATTGTGAGGGGTTGTTAAAACCAACGTTATTTTTTTACATTTCGGAATCCGGTAATAATAGTGTCCATCCCGGAAACCCGGAAGATGCATTAAAAATCCGGCATTGTCGGGGTAAATCCGGAAAGTTGGCAGGTCTGGATACTCTTCTGGGTAGTCTGAATTAGATCAGATTTTAGTTAACACAATTTAACTGAATATTTAAATACCTATTCAGCACAAGTACACATTGATAACTACCTTCAACACTCAAAATGTTTCTTCTTTAATAAATATACTAAACAAGTAATCCAAATAATTCTGAGAAATCATAATCTTTTAAAATATCATGACTCCTTCAACTCACAGCTTATTTTATGTTAGCAATAACTCAAACTTCATATTCAGTAGGTAAGATAGAAAATCTTTTTATTGTGGCCCTGGAGGATTTATGAATACATCATGGTGCTCACAAATATTTATCACAAAAATCATACTCCAAATTTCCTGTCACCAGTCGCTTTTGAAAATTTCATGCCAGTTCTCAAACAGTAATTCATGCAATTATATACATATTAGACTATAATCATGATAAATCATGGTAGCTATATAGATGATAAATTTAAAGAATAGTAATGATGAATTAAATATGTTATTTATCTGTAAATCACATTTTGAAAGAAAAAACCGTACTTCTCAGTATTACTACTACATTGCCTACAGTACATAGTACTAACTTCAATAATTATTTAAGCTACAAATTAAAGGTATTCGAATGACTTAGTCAACTATACATTTTACAGGTATTTATAATTTCAATGAATATTTCATATCAAAGAATGATCTTTCTTTCACATGGACTAGACTGCCATTTAAGAGTTAGATGGCCTTTCAATAGGAATTTGAAAATAAAGAATCCCTATTTTCAAAGTAAAAAAAATCACAACTACTGCGTATATCATATTCGAATTTTTTAAGCGTTCATTTAAAGAAACTTTTATCAATAGGCTAAATCATCATAAGTGAATTAAATGACCTTCATTTCAATAGATATATACCGTAAATATTTTTTAAATTATTTGAGGCAAATTTGCAAGAAAAATTTAATTATATAGAAACATGAATACTTTACATAGACACTTAAAATATGCTGTAAATAGAAATCTTTTCTCAGGCATTACTTTGATACACATGGTAAGAGATCTCGAAAATTCGAAATGCCGGTCGTTATCCGACTAGTCATAGTATAACCAGGTAAATAACAAAGCGGGGGGGGGGGGGGAAATCTGTAGCCTGTCATTCCAATAAATTTTATAAAATAAGGTAACATGTACATATATATGACAAAAAATATATTTTTTTTTATACTTTACCCTATTGTGCACTTGATAAGAGAGTGCTCTTGAAGCACAAAAGTTGCCCAGAATGGATGACCTGAGACAATTTGAATTCGTACTTCTTAAAACTTTAAACATTTTTTTAAAATTTGAATATTTTTAATATACAAAATATGAACTGCTAGACAATAACGCCTAACTTGCTTTACAAATGTACAAGGACGAAGCGGTAGAGCTAATGGTAAGAGGGCTGACGAAATAGCACATGCACGTTTCTCTCATGCGCAGTGCGCAGTGAACACAGTTAAATGAATTCCTTCACTGTATTTAAATGGCATATATGCTATTTAAATGCACTTATATAATGAACTTTTCAAATGCGTCAACAGTACAGTGTTCCCTCGAATAATATAAGCAAGTAGATTATGCGGAAATTTTAAGAGAGAACTTTGACAGCATTTATAAGTACGTGTGTTTCAAGTTTTAATCAAATTCTTTTAGAGCTGTATACGCAGGAAGTGTGACGTCAATCACATCTCTGGGGTCTCTTTAAATATCCAGGGCCTTTCCAACCCGCGGGTGCCAGGGGTGCGGGGCACACGGCTGGCAAGTCAACCGCTCGTTAAAAAAAGATTTATTTAATTTATTAGTAAAATAATCAAAATAAAAATATTATCATTATGCCAGGTAACTACTTAGAGTTAAAAATGCATTTTACAAGTATAACTGGAAATAAACAAAACCACATTGGTTTTAAAAACGCTACTCCACGTCGCAACCAGTTGGGAAATACATTGTTCGTTTTTGTTTTAACACGTTTTAACCCATTATCCCATCAAATTGCGTCGCATCGCCGGCATCGCGTCGGTGAGGGCGAATTTTGTCAGGTTGCAGGAAAATACTCATTTATGCCCGGAGCCTATAAATAAACGGACCGGGATAATTTGCACTATATTAATTTTGAGCGTGTCCATCTCAACAACTGAAAAACAAAGCTTTTTGTCTCTAATTTTTATGCTCGATTTTGTGATTGCTGAACAATAAAAATATTTTACAGGTAAGTAAACTTGATGATATTTTTTTCTTTTGCGCGGTTAGCTGTTAGAAATTGAAGTAATATATTTATGGTTTGATATTTGTTTTGCAAAAAAAAACTAGGATTCATTTCTTAATTCTATTTTAAATGTTTTTTTTTATTTTGCAAATGTTAAATATATTCTACAGGAACAAGTGTAAACTTTGATTTTTGAACTGCATCACCTTATTTTTTTTAACAGGTGCGTGAAATATGGCAATTTTTTTCAGAAATCGGGAAAATAAGATTTTTTTATTAAAGTAAACGTAGGGGGAATTGTATTTAAAATATGAACAAAATTTTAAAAAAATCGATTTGGAACGTTTCTTTGCAAAGGACAATCTTTATCGAGAAACAGCTTAACTTACATTGAGCCTTTTTTCTAAGTTCTTTGCGAAAAGAACCTCATTTTTTTACAGATGTCTGATAATCGAAAAAAAGCTTTCTGGGGCTCAATACAGAAAAAGAAAACTTGAAAAAGAAGAATTAGTAAAGAAGGCTGAAGAAATTAAAGAAATTCAATGCAACCAAGCAGCTGTTGAATTTTAGAAGTGGAGTTCCTGGACCTGCAGATTTTAACTCCTGTCGCAGGATATTTTGTTGTCAATGTAAATGTGCTCAGTAAAATTTTAAAGTCGTTAAGATAGTAAAAGTATTAGGATAAGGATCTTAATGAGTAATTAAAATTTAAATGTCTTCAAGAGTTGAAGGATAAAAGCTAAATTTAAGTTAATGAGAAAAAAAAAAGAGAAAAAAAAAGAAGTAGATAGTAATTAAGGTAAGATTAAGTTTAAATAAGAATTTAGGTATTAAGTTAAAGAGAATAATAATAATCAAGTATAGGTAAGGTTGGCCCACAGTAAACTAGATGTTAAGTTTGCTTAAGAAAAAAAAAGGCCCCATTATTCAGGGTCATACAATAATAATGTGATAATTGCAGAATTCCACTGGGGGAAAAGTGAAAGTATCAAGATAAGGGAATTTGGACTAAGCGACACCACCTGGACCCGAACCCTCATCGTAGGGTTTACCGGGCCAGCGCGAATGCACTGCGCTACGACAGCGACGTGAGTAGGTGAGCAAGATGTGAAGAGTATCGCGGTGTGGGAATTAATGTTATCTCCTGAGGAGACAAGCCCGTGGGCGTTTGAAATTAGCAGGGAGACTGAAGTCATAATCTGGGAGTTCTGCAAGTACCATATTATTAATATTAGGCAGGTTGTTATAAAATTTCTTAGAAATTTTATAAGCCTTCTTGGTGACAGTAGAGATGCCGAAGTCTCTTCTAATTGTCTCGTTCGACATATATCGGTACGCTCGGCGAATTCTTCTGAGAGTTTTATTCTGGAGAATTTCAATATTGTTAATATGTATTTGTGCAGAGGAGAACTACACAGGGGCAGCATACAGAGCAACAGGTAAGACGCATTGCTTGTAAAGAAGCACTTTATTTCTCATGGAGAAATGTGGACTGAAAAATAGGGTGCGGAGTTGCATGGTGACAGCATTGCACTTACTAATAATATTGGTTATGTGGGGTTTCCAAGTAAGTTTACGGTCCAGAGCAACGCCGAGATACTTTACTGTGTTTTCCCATTCAAGTGGGGATTGTTGAATATAGAGCCGTGGAGGATTGCTATAGCGATTTCTGAAATAGATCGCGTGACACTTTGAGGGATTGATTTTAATTTTCCAGCGCGTAAACCAAGCCTCAAGAGTGTCTATATGACGCTGAATTTGAATAGTCAGGTAGTGGTCGTTATTGGAAGAAGATAGGATAGCTGTGTCATCCGCATACATAGCGAGGAGAGTATTCTCTCCACGTGGCACATCATTGACGAACAAATTGAACAAGGTCGGTTCTAAGATCGAGCCTTGTAAAATTCCCGACGTGATGTACCTGTTCCTGGACAGGTTATTGTGTATGCGGACGGCGAAATTTCGATTACGAAGGTAGTTATGAATCAAATGGATGAGACAGGCTGGCAGGTTAATTTGAATAAGCTTAAAGATGAGTCCCGGGTGCCAGACCTTGTCGAACGCACATTTAATGTCTAGAAGCAGAGCAGCGGTAGGTTGTTTACCCTGTAACCCATCACTGGCAAATTCCCCTACCCTTAGGAGCTGCTGCGTCGTGTTGTGCTCAGACCTAAAGCCAAACTGCTCTGGGATGGTTATGTCGTGCTGGTAGAGGTGCTCGTTGATTCTGTGAAGGATGACGCGCTCCGCCACCTTACTAAGGGAGCACAGCAAGCTGATTGGACGATAACTCTGGGGAAGATTACTGTCCCCCCCCTGGCTTGGGGATAGGGCAGATTATAGAAGTCTTCCAACAAGTGGGTAAGAAATTAAATTTAAGAATAGAATTAACTATTACAGTGAAATAAAGAATAATATTAGTTGGAAGGTTTTTAAGAATTAAATTATTAATGTTGTCTATGCCAGGAGCTTTCTTATTATTAAGATTTTGAATAATATCCGTGATTTCAAAGAAGGTAGTGGGGGAAGTAGAGTCGGTGGGGGGGGGGGGGGGTGGAAAGAAAATTTTGAACGGTCGTGAGGACAAGTCTATCATTTTCCTCATCGACCAAGTCGTTGTTAGGAGAGAATTGCTCTCTGTAGGAGTCAGCGATAGCGTTAGCTTTGTCTAAGTCAGTCATAGCAACTCCATGTAGGCCTTGAATGGGCGGAAATTGAGTGTGCTACTTACGAAGACGTCTGACAAATTGCCAGACGGAGTTATCATCGGGATCAAGCCCTTGAATGAATTCAGCCCATGTGGAGTTACGGAAGATTCGAATATCGCGACGAACACGTGCGCGTAGGAGATGATAATTACTCCTATGGTGGGGGAGACGGGTAAATTGATAAAGTTTACGAGCCACATTACGATCTTTAATTAGTTTAACGATATTAGGTGGGAGATTATGATAACGTGGCTTTTTCAAAGCGTGCGTGGAGTTAGCCTTGGCGTATTCAATGGCAGTCGTTAAGCTGTTGGTGGCGTACTCTATGTCCTCGGGGCTGCGAATGATGGGGTAGTAGAGGGTGGAATATTGGAGGATTTCTTTGAGCTGCTTCCAGTTGGTGCGAGTGGGGGGGATTGGGATTTTGGATATCGACCTGCCTATCAAAATTAATTAACACAGGAAGGTGGTCAGAGTCGAAGAGATTTAGAGTTTCGATGGTGTAAGGGTAGAGGATATTTTTGGTGAGAGCAAGGTCGATAGTGCTGGAGCCCGTTCTATGAAAGTGAGGGGGGGACATAAAATTAATATTAGCGTTGTCGGTGACATATTTTTGGAGGGCTCGGCTGGAATGGTTAGACCTATGGCAGTTCCAAGCTGTATTGTGTGCGTTGAAGTCACCAGCCACAATACAGTAGTTACTAGACTTAAAAATATTATGAAAATCTGAGCACAGAAAATTTTTGCTAGGGGGGATATAGATGGAAGAAATTAAGATTTTAGTGACTCTATCTGGAAGAAACATTATGGAAGTGCTCTCCACATTAGTGGTGTTAATGTCGTTAATTTTAAAGTGTTCCAGTCCCCTACGGACATAAATAGCAGTGCCACCGCCAGGGTGCTGAAGAGTATTAGGGGGGCGAGGGCGGTCGGTCCTATGGAGCGTATAATTACTAATATTAAAACGCCAAGGTGCGGAGAATTTGGTTTCCTGAATCAGGGCAACGTCTATATTGGAATTTTCCATAAACTCCCTAAATTCACTCATTTTGAAGACAAGACTATTTGCATTCCAGAATAGAACTCTCAGTGAACTTTTAGTGGATGAACTACTCATGACCGGTTGGTGGGTCTAAGTGCAATGCGATTTCATGAAAGACAGCCACCATGTTGGAAAAAATATCAGTATTGGTTCTCATATGTGCGGAAATTTTTTTGAAGAGCATCATGATATTAGCGATGTTAAATTCGGACATAAAGTCCTTAATGGCACGAAAGATAGATGCGAATTCGGCGAAGCTTGATGTTGGCAGCGCGTCGTGAGTAGTTTCTCCACTCTGAATTGAAGCAGCTACGACCGGTGCAGCACTGGGGGTGGTTTCAGTGCGCGCTTTAGGATTGGATCTCCTAGGTGCGCTCTCATTGGGGGAATTTCGATCCGCTCCTTGTCTACTTAAGGGGGTGACTTCGGCATTTCTCTGTATTTTATTTGAGAGAAAGAAGAGTGAGGAGAAAGAAGAGAGAATTAGAGAGAAACGGTCTGGACACCGAGGTGAACAGACGCGTCTTTTTTCAGCTCCGTTTAAGCCTTGTTACCGCACGTGGTTACACGTGCACTGCTGCTTAGCCAGCCTTGCCTACGTTTTTCTGCTCTTCGCTCACCAGTTACGTTACTGTCCGATTAGTCTGAGGGGCCTAGGCTTGCTCATGAGTGACCGGGCTAATGTAGCTGGCCCGTCGGGCAGCAAGCATTATGGCAGTGCCAACCGTGCTCCTGACTCGGACTCTGACATGGATTCGGAAATGGATTTTTCTACACCCTCAGTGAGGAAAGACCTTCGTAAACAGCCGACAACCTTGGCCAGGAAAAGCGAGGATACCCTGCAAAGCCAGGAATGAGCTTCAGACTATATCTTCACCTGTTCCGGACACTAATCCCTGGATTACCAAAGGACGCAAGAAAAAGCTCGCCGGCTCCAACGACCAGCTGTCGGACGCTATGAGAATTATTTATCGTAAAAGTCACAAATGCACGGATTTCATATTCAAGATAGACTGTCCAGATGAACTCAAAGATGTGGTTGGAGGATTCACAAATCGACTAATAATGATGAGCAAGAACAGCGACCCTGGTAGACTCCAATGTGTAAGTGATACGTTTGATCATTTTAATGCAGTGCTCAGTAGGAGTTCTTATGACATCAAAACCATTCTAGAATTTGAACCCCTTGTTAAGGATATTATAGAGAACTTAAGTTTCTATAACGACGGTCTAGCTGAAAGTAACCTAGAACTTACTCTAGCTAACGGGAAACCCGAAATTAAAACCAAATCCAAAAAACGCACGAGAGAGGACGAGGAAAATTCCCCGGTCTCCCGCACTAAATTCACGGCTTGTAGCCCGGAAAACTCTAATCATCCTAGCGTAGCTAATACTAACGATAATAATGACGACGCCATTAACGTTCCTACCATTATGGAAAGGCAGGAAACTGCCGCTTCCAAGCCTAACAAAAAATATCATGTTTTCTTTGAGTCGGGAAATAATTTCAAAAGTCTGATTAATCAGATCTTAACTATTTCGCCTGACGCCGAGCCAATTCTGGCCGGCACGCTTATTCATATAGTTTTTTCCGAAAACGAAAATTGCAAAAAAACTCAGCAGATATTGCTCGAGAATAACGTCCCCTTCAGGATTGTCGACCCGAGGTCGGAAAGGCCAAAAAAAAATTCTAATCAGGGGCCTGCCTGCCACTACCGATAGACAGGACATTCAGGATGCGCTGACAAGCATTGGCATTGAGCCTATTAAAATTGCCTATCTCACAAATAAAAAAACTAACGTTAAATTGCCGCTATTTATGGCCTCCCTTAAACCATCCCCAAATAATGATAATGTTAACACCTTAACTTGCATTAACCACCTAAAAATTACTATCACCCCATTTAAAAACTCCGGATATGCTCAATGCTATAATTGTCAGCGTTACGGGCATTCTAGCAACACCTGCAACCTAACTCCCAAGTGTCTACCCTGTAGTGGTAGCCACCAGGCCAGACTTTGTCCCATCAGGGGAAACCCTGAAAAATTCACGTGTGCTAACTGCGGTGGGAATCACACCGCTAATTATTCTAAATGTAGCAAACACCCCAAATTCATAGCCAATTCCAAAAATGCCCCAAATAAACATAAATTTAACAACATCCCAAACTCAAGTTCAAATTTTACCCCTGCTCCTACCCCGTCTACCTCGGCTTGGAATAAAAACGCTCCCCCCTCAAGCAAAAATAATATCCCCCCGGTTCTTTGTGACACCGCTGAGAATAATGTAAATGTTAACTCTGCCCCTAGCCCCCAGGATTTGCCTACTCACATTAGGACTGCTCCTAAAAAGAAAATAGTGTTAGAAAAACCTATTTCCAAATACCCCCCCAAAACTCAACAAACTCATAGTACTCCTAACCCCCGCAGTAGCAGTAACGACGGCCTCTCCGACTTCGGCGAGATTATTAAGTATGTCAGGGAAATTTCCCAAATTTTTTCAATCCAAGACATATTAAACCTGCTTAAAAACTTAGCTGTCGCTCTCAGAGAGCCCGGCGACGAAATCAACAAAATGTTCAGGGTCTTTAGCATAATTAGTGATTACTTCAACCCCGATCCTGGTTCTAATCGGGATCGGGACTCCGCGGCTTAACCCTTTTTGTTTTGATTTCACTTGCCTCTTTTGTTCATTTTAAACTTTTTTAATTTGTCCCTTATAATTATTATTGTAAATTTTTCTGTTAAAATTTACTTCCTGAGTCATGTAATCCCTGCTATTCCCACGTTTTAATTTCTTAAGAGCACTGTATTTAATATGATTCGAATGTATCACTGGAGTTAAAGCCTAAGTGCCCGGGTACTCCCAGAAAGCCCATTATTGGAAATCGGCGTTTCTCTGTATTTCGCTGGGTGTCGGAGCAACGCTCTTGTCGCTATCAACCTGTTTCACTAGGGGAATATTCCATGCCGATGTTTTTGGTGGGGGAGAGGGGATAAAAACCACTGGTTTATTTTTAGAGCTGGAATTATTGCTAGTTGGAGTGGGTTTAGGGCCCTTAACTTTTAATTTGTGCTTGTTTTTGGGGTTTAGGGGACACCCTCTGTAGTTCGCTGTGTGATTACCCTTGCAGTTTGCACAGCAAGTTTTATCATCAGTGTCCTTCAGAAGGCATTCCCCTGGGACGTGAGAACCACCACACTTAACGCCGCGTGGGGACAATTTGCATGTCATAGATGAGTACCCGAACATCTGACACCTATAACATTGGCTAACGCCAGTTTGGGTGTAGTGTTCGAAGGACACTGTTAGGTAATTAATTTTTTTAAGTAAGTGTAGGTTTTCTAAATTAGGTGATGGTCTGACAGAGACCAAAAACAGCGGCATGGGTTTCTTAGCTTTTCTGTTCGTTAAATAGGCAGTTTTAACGGGTTCGATCCCGAAACCACGAAGGGCTTCCTCAATGTCACTCACAGGAATGCAAACAGGCAAGCCGCGCAGAACATACTTCCTCGGCCGCTCAGATCTAGGATCCAGCGTACGGAAAGGTATTTATATGAGCCAAATGTCATACGTTGCACTGGTACCACATTTGTTTCATTCGAATGGACTGTAGACTAATTATATTAAAACCATTGTCGACTATACGACACACGAATTAATAACAATTTTATTTACTTAAGCGAATTAACTACAATACTAATGTATGAACAAAATCAATACATGAAACATCGACGATACGATGTGCGAGCGAAACAAACTTTTTTTATGGAACAAACGTTTTTAAACAAATTCTAATATCTTTAAGTTTACGATGCCAACATAAGAATTAAAAACTATGATACCTATATTTGTATTCTTTCAAGAGCGCGTTTGGCGATTGCCAACATAGCCATTGGCGTCAACATTCTCCCCAGGTTGAAATATTATATTTCAAAATACATTAAAATACAGTTATTACAATTGAATACATAAATAAACAATATATTACAAAACAATTTTGCCTCATATTTTGACTTAAACATTTTCTAAATGAATACAGATAACTTAAAATGTAAATAATGTTATCAATAATACACGAATATACAAATTAAATATAAACTCAAAACATAAACCAACTAAAAATTTACATATTTTGATTAGGTAATACACATAACTTTCTAATACTACGTTTATATATACCGTGGTTTGTTTTCACCACAGCTACTCCAATTCTATTATCGGATCGTGGTATCACTTCTTAAATACGTCCAATCAAAAAATGTGATTGAGTTAAAACATCTAAATTATCCACATCTGAGCTCATCGGAATTAACGGTCTGCTGTTTAAGATGCCTTCGATCTGAATTGTAATAGTCTGGAATTCTTCCAAAGTCAGCTTTCGATCACCAATAGTTCGTCTAAGATGGTATTTAAATGATTTGACACTGGCTTCCCAAAGTCCACCGAAATTCGGGGCTATGGGAGGAATAAAATTCCAGGCAATGCCTTCTGAGGCTAAATAACAAGCTAAATTTTCCTCTGGCTTTTTAACAAGTTTGTACAATCGTTTTAATTCTAAATGCGCGCCTACGAAATTGGTGGCATTATCCGTGAACAGAGATGAACTTTTACCACGTCTAGAGAAAAATCTTTTTAGCGCCGCGATTAGCGTTTCTGAGGTTAAATCTGTGACAGTCTCTAAATGTACCGCCTTTGTCACAAAGAGGACAAATATAGCTATGTATACTTTGTGGTATACACTCTTTCTTTGTCCTTTAAACTTTACATAAAAGGGTCCACAAAAATCTATTCCTGTGGCATTAAAGGGGGAACTTGGGTTTATTCTTTCCGGAGGGAGATTGCCCATAAGCTGACTTTCTGTAACAGGTTTTTGTTTAAAACATGTAACACAATTATGGACAATTTGTCGAGCGATACTTCTGCCGTTTAATGGCCAGTATTCTTGGCGTACTAAATGCAATAAATTCTGTGCTCCTACATGCAGATATTTCCTATGGTAGTAATTCATCAAAATTTTTGTAAATTTGTGGGTCGCAGGAAGTAAAATGGGATGTTTTGCATTAAAATTTAAATTCGATTTTTCTAACCGTCCTCCAACTCTTAGAATTCAATTGGAATCTAAAAAGGGTTGGAGGTCCTTTACCTTCCCTTTTATAACCCTTTTACCAGATAAGAGAACAGATATCTCCATTTTAAATTCATTTGCCTGTATTTGGCGAATGATAAATTCTGTCGCTGTTTTCTGCTCCTGGGGTAACAGGGGGCCTCTGTACCTGTCCTCTGGTTTGCTTCTAGTATTTTTCAAAAATCTGAAAATAAAACTAAAAATATATACAATTTTAGAAAAACTATTTGATCTGTCTAAAACTCTATTTAACAAATCACTTTCTAAAGTCAATACAAAAGTCAATGAAGGGACCGGCAATTTCTGCACTTCTGGAACCTCCACAGCTGTTGGGCAGGGATTATCCTTTAACGACGAAAAGTCATTCAAAAGGAAAGTGGGACCATCCCACCACAGTTTGCTATCTCGAAGAGTTTCAGGATCAACACCTCTAGAAATTATGTCAGCTGGATTTTCTTCTGAAGTTACATGGTGCCATTGATGAGTCGAAGACAGTTCTTGAATAACTGCGACGCGATTCGCTACAAATGTTTTCAAAGTATGTGGTTCGTGTTGAATCCACGCAAGTACTATTTTCGAATCGGTCCACAAATGAACGCTATTCACAGATATTTTTAACGATGATAGCACTCGGTTCACTAATTTTACTAGTAATACTGCTGCACAAAGTTCTAGTCTTGGAATTGTTGTACGCTTCAGAGGCGAGACTCTTGATTTGCTGCAGAGTAACTTCACTGAGACTTCCGATGATGTGCCAGTGGCTTTGACATAAACTACTGCTCCATAGGCCTTTTCGGAGGCGTCCGAGAATCCGTGTATTTCTAGCTGACAAATACTTTCATTCAAAATATAGCGATCGACATCAATACTTTCAACTACTTGGAGGTTTTTTACAAAATTTTTCCATTCTTGAGCTTCTTTAGCTGAGAGTGGCTCGTCCCAGTCAATCTTTAAAAGCCATAATTTTTGAATAAATATCTTTGCTCGAACTATAATTGGTCCTAAAAGTCCTAAAGGGTCGAATAATCTAGAAATATGAGATAATATTGATCTTTTAGTGCACTTTGATGAATATATTGAGGGAGAAACAAAAAATTTAAATTTATCAATTTTTGGATTCCAAATGAGACCTAGTGTCTTTACTGTTTCTCTTGATTGATCAAAATGATATTCTTGATCTTCGAACGGCACCGATTTTAACAGTTCTCTTTCGTTAGAGGACCATTTACAAAGTTTCATTCCACCAGCTTGTAACATTTGTATCAACTGGTTTTGTAACTCCTTAGCACTATTTAAATCATTGCTACCTGTGACTAAGTCATCCATGAAGAAATCAGAGAGAGTGACAGCTGAAGCAAGAGGAAAATTATCTTTCTCTTCTACTGCAAGTTGTCTCAAAGCTCTTACTGCTAGAAATGGAGCTGAGGTTGTGCCATATGTCACAGTTTTAAGTCTATATTCTTGAAAAGACTCATCGGGAGAATTATGCCAAACTATTCTTTGTAAATCTGAATCATTATTCGTAACTAAAATTTGTCTATACATTTTAGAAATATCAGCTGTCAGAGCATATTTATGTAATCTAAATCTTGATGTTATGTCGAAAATATCATCCTGCAACTTTGGGCCTACCATTAGTGTTTGATTTAGAGAAATGCCTGTTGATGTCTTAGCCGAGGCATCAAACACTACCCTCAATGCAGTTGTCGAACTATCCTTCAAAACAAAATGATGCGGAAGGTAGTTTGTTTTACCCAACACTTCATTTCTCTCGTAATGTGGAACAAGCTCCATATGACCTAATTTTAAATAAGCGTCCATGAATTCTTTATACATGGTTCTACAATTGGGCAAGCGTTCTAATCGTTTTTCTGTACTTAGAAAACGCTTAATAGCCATATCCTTTGAATATCCCAAAGATTTAGTACACTCTTTGGAAGGTAATTTTACACAAAATCTACCCGATACTCTAGTATAATGTTTTACAAAATGATCTTCACATTGAATTTCTTCCGGTGTTAAAGAACTAACTGAATTCACTTCTTCCAGTTCCCAAAATTTTTTTAAGTTTTCTTCAATATATTCTGAAGGCTTCAATAATCCACAGAAGTGCGTTTTTACAGAACTAACTACTGTTCCACTAGCTACATAACCGAATACAGTTTCTTGCAATAAAATACCATGCGAAGGTAAACGAAATTGTCCTGACCTTAAAATTTCAAAAAAATGCTCTGCTCCGATAAGCAAGTCAATTTTGGCTGGATTTGTGAATCCTTCATGTGCCAGTTCAATATGCGACGGTAAATTCAACTCATTTATGTTTATTGGGATATTCGTAGTAATGTCTGTAATATTAGGTACAATTAAACATTCCATACTGGCAGAAAAATTCCTGTTCTTATTTGCAACTTCTATAACTACACTTTTATTTACAGTGACCGATGTATTATTTAATGTTGATACGGGAGCAGGTACAAATGTGTTTCACGCACCTTTTTCAATTTGGCGATTTTTTTTATGTTTGGCGATTTTTTTATTTTTAGCGATTTTTTTGTTTGGTCTGGCAGCCATGCGATTTGTGGTGATATTTGTTTTTTGTTGCAACCCTGAATAGGTGTTGTGGTATTGTGTAGTGTTTTTGGAAGTTTAATATACCGGTGTTCGATATTTTTGTTGGCGTTTCATAGTAGCGGTTTGGGATTTCTGTAATGCTTTTGGAAGTTTAATGTCTTCGTTTTTTGATATATCTACGTATGTTTTAAATAGATGTTGCGGATATGTGTAATGTTTTTGGAAGTTTAATGTCTTCGTTTTTTGATATATTTGCGTATGTTTTAAAGTAGCGGTTGAGCATTTCTGTTTAGGTTTTGAATTTTAATGTAGCCGTTTTCAGATATATTTGCGTATGTTTTAAATAAGTGGTTGAGTATTTCTGCTGAGGTTTTGAAGTTTAATACAGCTGTTTTTAGACATTTTTGCGTGTTTTAAAGTAGCTGTTGTGGTTTTGTGACATGTTTTTGAAAGTTTATTATTGCCATTGGTAAGTTTGTTTTGAATTTATTTTTATATTTGAGTTGTTATTGATATTTTGTGTATATTTGTAATTTTAAGTGTAAAATGTCCGCGTAGGCCTGTTTTGGCGACAAGTTGGCGACAAAATTTTTTGACGAGTATTTGGCGTCAAAAAAATTTTGTCGCCAAATTGTCGCCAAGGGAGGTGCGTGTAATACATCTGTTCCCGGGAGCATATATTCTTTCAGCTCTTAAACCCAATTTTTGCAAAAATCTATAAGATAAAAATTGAGCACATGATCCATTATCCAAAAGGCAAATGGCAGGAATAAATTCCCCTAACATATTTTTCACATAAACCCGTGCTGTTTGAAGAAGAATATTTTTCCTTTGAGAGATTAAACAGCTTGAAACTGCTTTAGCTTCGACTGCTAAATTATGTTGTGGTTTCTCATTTTCGTTTGGGATGAATAAATTTGATGACTCAATTGGCGAGTCAATTGGCGCCGCCTACAGGGTGTCTACACTTTCTCTATGAAGAAGTGTGTTGTGCTTAGCTTTGCATACATTGCACACGTACTTCGAATTGCAATTTACAACTTTATGTTGCGTACTGAAGCAATTAATACACAAATTATGTTTTTTTACAAAGTCAAATCTTTGCAACGAATTTAGTTTTAAAAATGCAGAACACTTAAATATGTAATGATTAAGAGATTTACAGCAAGCACATACTTTATTGTATGATTTCACCATAAGTGATTTCGGTTTTTGGTATTTATCAAAAACTTTCAATTTTGAAGAGACACTACGTGATAAATTATCCAACATTTGGCACCTTTTTTCCAAAAATGCAATTAAATCATCCAACTTCGGAACTTCCCTGGAAGTTATATTTAGCTCGTATTGCTTTCTTGATTCTTTATCGAGTTTAGCCAAAATTATATTTAATAACACAACATCAGATAATTTATTTCTTTCAAGACCCATTGTATTTAGTGCTCTTAAATTTTTGTTAACTATATCTATCAAACTTCGCAGTTCCTTAGAAGATTCATAAGTTATTTTATCAAATTCTAGTATTTGCTTAACATATACATCAACTAACATGCGTTCGTTTGAATATCTTTCATCTAAAGCTGCGAAAAGCGTTTTAAATGTATCATTAACAGTTTGTAAATTCTTGGCTTCGCCGACTAAAGCCGAATGTAAATACTGCAATTTTTGAGTTTCATCTAAATGAGAATTATTGGTAATAATATTATCAAATTGCAGCTTAAAACAACTATATTCTTCTATTTTTCCCGAAAATTTAGGAATTACAATTTCGGGAAGTCGAATATTAACGCTATTATTTACATCTTTATTACTATTTGAAATAAATGAACTATTTTGACAGGTAATCAAACTATTAATTTTTACCTGTAATGCTTCGATACGAAATTCCATATCCAAAAATTCTTCTTCAATATCCGATATACCTTCTTCGGGATCAACTTTCTCGAAAAACTGTATTCGAATGTAATCCCAACTTGATTGATACTTCAGTAAATTTTCTAATTTTATTTTTAACTCAGCAGCTAAAATATCCGATGGGGCTTTTACCTCCTTTTCTTTTAAGTATGTCTCTATTTTAGTAATCTGAGCCTTCAATGTCGATTTTTGCCGATTTAGCACAATGAGTGCCATTTTTTCTCCGGCTACGTGGACCAACTATATGAGCCAAATGTCATACGTTGCACTGGTCCCACATTTGTTGCATTCGAATGGACTGTAGACTAATTATATTAAAACCATTGTCGACTATACGACACACGAATTAATAACAATTTTATTTACTTAAGCGAATTAACTACAATACTAATGTATGAACAAAATCAATACATGAAACATCGACGATACGATGTGCGAGCGAAACAAACTTTTTTTATGGAACAAACGATTTCAAACAAATTCAAATATCTTTAAGTTTACGATGCCAACATAAGAATAAAAAACTATGATACCTATATTTGTATTCTTTCAAGAGCGCGTTTGGCGATTGCCAACATAGCCATTGGCGTCAACAGTATCTTCTCGTGATCAAGAAAGTTTTGGATTTTGCAGTACGAATCTACCGACTTGATTGTAATTTTAATGAGGGAGCCGGTGAGCGAAGCTTCGACATCCTCAGCTAGTTCGTTGATATTTTTTATTGTGTCACGCCATTTATCCCTGACCTCGAAAAAGACTTGACATCTTTTCGAAGTCGGAGTATCACAATTTTTGTTGCTCTCTACCGGATTGGTAGTATCCATATAGGATACAACATTCTCGATAGTTTGAGCTATGGTATCGGTAACATTATCGGATTCGTCGTTTAAGACGTCGAATCTATTTGCAGTAGCAATTATTTTATCGTTGCCAGTAAGGTTATCCTTCGAGAGTTTACGTTTCCTAGGCTGTAAATGCACTAGAACTACTTTCTTGTCAAATATGCTTAACCGCACATTGAAAGGAGCAATAATTTCGTTGATTTTCTCATTACAAGTTTCGTAAAATAAATAGAACATATTGAGGGCCAGGAAAGCATTGATATCACTTATGTTATTACTGAGCACAAAGTACAGAGACTGCAAAAATATACTCACGTTAGGAGCGCTGATTTCAGGATTGCTGTTAATCGTCACTCTGGCGAAGCGCAGGAACTCGCCAACCAACTTGAAGTATTCCCAATCACTATTGTAATGTGTTTCGTAATAGTTAATCATTTCCTCGATTGTAGGCAAGGGAGTGGATTTGTCGGTAGAGTCCATCTGTATTATATGTTCAGTCGCTCGTGGCGCAGCAGCGTCACCCTGGGAAATAGCCAGTTCCATTTTCTAATCAATCACACGATTACCGAGAGCAACCGAAAAGTGCCACTAAAACTAGCTCGTCACACACACGTAGGATAAATCCCCGTGTGGTCACAAGACAGAAGTAGAGGCAAGACGAGAAGAATACACGTGCAGAAGCACGTGCAAAGCAATGCGAGAGCTCGGTAGAGTGCGTCCGTACTCCACGGAGTCCGGAGGCTGAGTGAATGATCTTTGATGTTGCAATGCAACCAAGAATCCAAGCGTCAGGCTTTTATTCGTTCAAGAGTCCAACTGAAATACACACGCTTCGCGCAAAACGAAGCAGCCAGGTGACACTATCAGTATGCCCAAAACAAATATATAATTTAAATTTGCAACAAAGGCTTCTGGTTCACTAAAAACATTTTTAATACCATTAAGATCGCATGAGGCGCCATCAAGTTCCAGAGATAAAAATATGACGGAGACCGAAATCACAAACCCTCAAGGAAGATGTTTTAATTACAGAACCAAGTCCTGAAACCAGTGAAACCGTGACCAAAGACCGTGAAGATATTCTTCATATTTCTTATAAAGATGATGTTTATAAAGATCCTAGCTGTTGGCCTTCCGTACTATCTGACAAAATTAAATTAACTTTAGTAGAGTTAGGGCCTGTTCACATAGGAGTCCGTTGCGTTGCGTGAAGGAAAAGATGACGTTGAGACGAAAATAAACCAATCATAGGCGTTAAAAATTCCATTGCTAATCGTTTGGAAGCATATGATTGGTTTATTTTCGTCTCAACGTCATCTTTTCCTTAACGCAACGCAACGGACTCCTATGTGAACAGGCCCTTAAAGTATTAAAATATATTTAACCAATAACAAACCTTCAAACGATTAGCAATGAAATTTTTAACAACTATGAATGGTTTATTTTCGTCTCAACGTCATCTTTCCCTTAACGCTACGCAACGGACTCCTATGTGAACAGGTCCTTAAGCCCAACTTACAGAAGCGATTGTAAACTTTCTTTTAAATAAAGATAACAGAAGTTTCTCATCACTTTATTATAAAAAAATTAAGTAACGGGGAAATAATTCCAAGAGTTTGGCTAGTATATTCTGAATTAAAAGATTGTGTATTTGTTTTCCTTGCAAATTATTTAAAACTTTTTCTAGTGCCTTTGTTGAGGGATATAACGATTGGTTAGATTTAACTGAGATTATAGAACGTCATAAAAAATCAAAAAGTCACATTTGTAATACAAAATCTTGGATTGATTTAAATAAATCAATTTCTTCTAAAGCAACTACTGATTCTCTAAATGAGAAATTAAAAAATATGGAAAAAGATAGATGGGTTTCCGTGCTAAAAATTATAATTTATACCATTAAATTCTTAGCCGGTCAAAATTTGTGTTTTAGAGGCAAAAATAATAAGTTATACGAGCAACAAAATGAAAACTTTTTAAAATTATAGAAATAATTGAAACAATTGCAAAGTTTAATGATACCATATCAGACCACCTCACTAGAATTAGCAGAAATCCATGAAATATGCCTCATTATTTAGGTGTTCATATTTAAAATAATTACAAGATAAAAAGAACTTTTTCTACACCATATTTTTAAATTTTCTGTTGAATCATATAAACTTGACAATTCTATGTATTAATAAATACTTTAAAAATTTTTTTTTGATAAATTATCCCATCAACTTGAAAGAAAATGAAGTTAATTGGAAGTTAACTTGCGTTTAACTTTTCGTTCCCGTCCTGGCCAATAGATGGCTGCACCAGTCTACAAAACAAAATTAACTGAAAATAACTGAAAATTAATTTAATTCTGCTTAAAGATGGCTAACAGTATTAAAAAATTGCATTGTGATCGTGTTCTGAGCCATTCTAAAAGTTTCAAATGTCTAGCTAGTCGGGAAGTTAGTTAAAAATAGATTGCAAGATTTGTAAGGGACAAACACACACACAAACAAACAAGAAAGAAAGTTAGTAAAAACATGGTAATGAACTTATTTCCCTTTTGGGACAAAAAATAAGACATGAAATAATATCGCTCTTAAAAGTTAGTAAATATTATTCTATTATTTTAGATCCCCCCCCCCCTGATCTAAGTCACCAAGACCAATGTTTACGCCTGGTTAAAGGTTGAACTGTAACCGTCGTTATTTGGCGCCTATGAGTTGGCTGCAACAAGTGTTTGCTCAGTTGAATTTTGTCTTTCGCTCGAGTAGGAAGCTTCATTCGGAAGCATCCCTAAATAAATGAGCCATATCGTTGGCTAACGTCAATAAATCTTTGATAACTGAAACTTGCCAGTTTATTTGAACTTTCTTCGTACAGTCCAGATCGACCATTATGGTCCTGTTACGGCCGGAGAAACGGCTAAAATTTGATTAATTTTTATTAATAACTTTCAATTTCGACTTACTTTGGGTTGCAAGAACTTTGGAACTGTTTTCGATATGTCTGATTCAGATGAAAGTGAACCTGTGGATACATTAAAAACCTTGAACCGTCGAAAAGGTAACTTTAAATCTCGAATTACGAAATTAAATTCGTTTTTCAATGAAAAGGCTGCATCGGCAGATAGTTATAAGCTGCAGAGCAAGCTCGATGGCGCCAAGGACATTTCTTCTAAGCTAGATGAACTAAAGTTTCGTTACTATGAGCTTTTAGAGGATGAACAATTAGCGGATATTGATTCTCAATTCGACCTCATGGAAGAAGAGCTAGAGGATATCAAGGTGAGCTTCCAAAAATTCTTATTTGAATTAAAAGAAAATAATCGTTCTAATTTAAGTAATATTAATAAACAAAGTTCTAGTTCTGTAAAATTGCCTGATGTAAGCTTACCTGAATTCCTTGGTAATATCGAAAACTGGCATTGTTTTAAGGCCCAGTTTGATAGTTTAATAACGAATAACTCTTCTTTAACTGATTCTCAAAAGCTGTTTTATTTACGTTCTGCTTTGAAAGGTGAAGTAGCCTTTATTGAAACTCCTGAGGATACATTTAATTCTTTAATGAAAGTTTTGATCGATAGATATGAGAATAAACGCTTGATTGTCAATAAACATGTGCAAAATATTTTGAATATTGAAAAACTTACTACTGAATCAGCTAAACAGCTGCGAAATATTGTTGATGTTGTTAATAAAAACTTGAGAGGTTTAAAATTATTAGAATTAGAAGCAAATGAGTTAACACAACAATTTTTAATGAATATCCTGTTACAAAAATTAGATAAGGAATCTCGCAAACTTTATGAAATGAGTTTAACTTCAACTGATTTGCCTAATTGGGATACTTTTATTGAATTCCTGCAGAAAAGATCACAAATTTTAGAAAACATGCAAGGAGCGCAAAGTTTCTCTTTTAAAGTTAAAGCTTCGAACATACTAAAAAATAAAACCTTTTTGTTAAAGTCTAATAGCGACTTGTGTTCTTTGTGTAAACAATCACATATGATTTATAGATGTCCTTCGTTTCTGAAAATGACTCCTATGCAGCGATTTAATGTGGTTAAAAGGAATAAACTTTGTTTAAACTGTTTAAGTGTATCCCACAAATTAACATCTTGCTCCTCTAAATACTCTTGCCGCTTATGTCAAGGCAAGCATAATTATCTGTTGTGTCGGAATGAAAATAACCAGTTCAATGAAACAAATTCGCCGGTGAAAGATTCCTTGCCAAGCTGGCAACCACCGGCCCAGACGTCTTTTTCGCCAGCTCCAATTGCAACCCCTCGGGTCTCCGATGATGTAAACATTTCAAATAACCAGGAAGTGTTGAGTTCTTTCTCGACCATCAATGAAACTTTGAACAAAACAGTGCTGCTGACGACAGCTAATGTATGGGTTTGGTCTCCTACTAGACATAACTATATTCGGGGAAGAACGATGCTCGACAGCGCTGCTATGTCATGCTTCATAACAACAAATTTTGCCTCGGAATTGGGTCTGGTAAAGAAAAAAGTAAACATTCCTGTTTGCGGTTTAGGTGGAATTTCAACTTGCGTCAAATGGAAAACGAGAGTATTAATCAGTAATAAAAATAATTCTTTTAAGCAGTTTATGGATCTATGTGTTGTATCGAAGATTACCGATGTCATCCCGCACTCGGTTCTTGACATTAAAGAAGTAAACATCCCACCGCGCTTGACACTTGCAGATCCGCAGTTCGATCAGCCTGGACCGATAGACTTGATAATTGGTGCAGAATTCTTTTTTAATGTAATTAAAGATGGTAAACAAATTGTGTCAGATAATTTAATATTTCAAGATTCGGTTTTTGGTCTCCTTGCCAGTGGTTCGGTTATGACAAAATCTTCTAAAGAATATTGTGGGTTGATTTCTAATTCTGAAAACCTAGAGGATAGTATTCGAAAGTTTTGGGAGGTAGAAGAAGTGTCTTGTGATCGACCATTAAGTAAGGAAGAAGAATTCTGTGAAATTCATTTTCAGAAAACTCATAAGCGAAATGAAACTGGTAGATTTGTCGTTAAGATGCCAATTCAAGAAGAATTGAATATTTTAGGAGATTCTCGAAACTTAGCTGAAAAAAGACTGCAACAAACAATTTGTAGACTCCACAAGAATCCGGATATGCATAGGCTCTATGATGACTTTCTTAAAGATTACGAGTCTCTTGGGCATATGGAAAAGGTTTCGAACGAAAATTCGTCTGCTGTAGTGTATTATTTACCACATCATGGAATTTACAAACCGGAAAAAAGTACAACGAAACTTAGAGTAGTGTTTAACGCGTCGGCCCCTACCACTTCGGGTAGAAGTTTAAATGATCTACTACTTACAGGCGAAGTTAAAGAGGATATATTCGATATCATGATACGATTTCGTAAACATAAAATAGTGATAACTGCTGACATAAAGCAAATGTTCAGACAGATAATAATAGATCAAAGTCAGAGGGATCTATTGAGAATACTTTGGAAAGATAAAGAAAATCAAAAAACCGTTGTCTTTAACTTAAACACGGTGACTTATGGCACAAAAAGTGCTCCGTTCCTGGCAGCAAGGGTTATTAAACAACTTGCCCGAGATGAATCTGCAAAATTCCCATTAGCTTCAGAAGTTGCGTTATCAGATGTTTATATGGCCGATATCGTTACTGGTTGCCCAGACGTTACTTCAGCCAAACTTTTGAAGGTTGAACTAACTGAAATGTTTCAAACATGCGGTATGAGCCTTCACAAATGGAATTCAAACTGTGAAGAACTTCTTGAAAATCAAAAACAAATTCGAGAAGAGCATTCATTTGCTCCAGATTCAGAAGCTACGATCAAAACCTTGGGAATGGTCTGGAAATCTAAGGAAGACCAGTTTATCTATAAGGTATCTGTAAAGCCACAAAATTTCTATACTAAACGAGATGTATTATCAACGATTGCTAAGTTATATGACCCATTTGGATTAATCGGACCTGTTATTTGCAGAGCTAAAATTTTTATGCAGAAACTTTGGTTAGAAAAACTGAACTGGGATGATAAATTACCCGAAGAATTCGTCAATGAATGGCATTATTTTGTTAGCTCTTTAAAAGAAATTGAGCATATCACAATCAACAGGTATGTCTTAAAAGAGGAGGTTGAAGTTATCGCACTTTTTGGATTTTGTGATGCCTCAATCTCTGCCTATGGAGCTGTTGTTTACCTAACTTGTTACACTCGAACTAGATCTCATACCTCTAAAGTACTCGCTAGCAAATCTAGAGTCGCCCCGTTGAAGACTTTATCGATACCTCGTTTAGAATTATGTTCTTGCTGGTTACTTGCGCAACTGGTCAACAAAGTTCTTGTTTCTTTGAAAATGACTATTGACAAGGTAGTTTTATTCTCGGACTCTACCATCACCTTGGCATGGATCAGATCACTTCCTCATCAGCTAAAAACCTTTGTTGGCAACCGAGTTTCCAAAATACAATCTTTAACCTCAAATCATCAGTGGAAACACATCTCTTCCAGTGACAACCCTGCGGATGTTCTTTCCCGTGGTGTCGATCCTAAAGAACTTAAAACCTTGGAATTGTGGTGGAATGGACCACAGCTTGCCTTTGAAGAAATTCTAAATTCTCCGAATGAAAGTGGAATGGACGCTCCTGATAAAGAACTATATTTAAGTGAACTAAAACAATCTTCGAACGCTAACTTGATTCTCACATCTAATAATGGCTTTATTAACCAAATTCTTGATTTAAGTAATAGCTATGTTAAATTAATTAGAATTCTTAGCTTTATTTTTAGGTTTCAATACAATTGCAGAAATAAAGAGAAAAAACGTGGACCTATCACTAAGGAGGAATTTAATGAGGCTAAACGATATTTAATCAAATCAGTACAGGTAAAAGTATTTTTCAAAGAATTAAGTTCTTTAAAGAAAAAGGAAAGGTTGAAGGACAATCATGTAAGTAATTTAAATATTTTTCTAGACAATGATGGATTAATTCGTGTTGGAGGTCGACTTAATTATTCAAATTTGTCATTTGACCAAAAGCATCCTATTTTGTTACCAAGAGATCATAAGCTAACTATTTTAATAATGCAATATTTCCACCTAAAGAATTTGCACGTTGGTGCTCAAACATTACTTAATTTTGTTAGACAAGAATTTTGGCCTTTAAATGGCAGAAATAACGCTAGAAAAATTGTCCATAATTGAAATTACTTGTTTTAAAAATAAACCTAAAATAGAAGAACAATTAATGTCATCATTACCAAGGGAAAGAGTGACGATTAGCCCTACCTTTTTTAACACGGGTATTGATCTATGTGGCCCATTTTTTATAAAATATAAAAACCAACGTAAAGGTGTTGTAAGCAAAATTTATGTTGCTATTTTTGTGTGTTTTTCAACTAGAGCTATTCATTTAGATATTTTAACTGATTTGACCTCGGATGCTTTAATTTCAACTTTGAAGAGATTTTTTGCCAGACGTGGTGTTCCCGCGACAATATTTTCAGACAACGCTACGAATTTTGTCGGAGCTAATTCTGAACTGAAAAAACTGTACAAACTGGTACAAAAGCCATCTGATGATTTAGCATCATACTTAGTATCGCAGTCAATATCTTGGAAATTTCTTCCTCCCAGATCTCCGAACTTCGGGGGATTGTGGGAGGCGGGAGTCAAATCTTTTAAACATCATTTAAAGAGAACAGTGGGAAATTCAAAATTGACTCTGGAGGAATTTTTAACGGTAACTAATCAAATCGAAGGAATTTTGAATAGCAGGCCACTTATTCCACTCTCTTCGGACCCTAATGATTTTGAAACCCTAACCCCTGGCCACTTCTTAATAGGTCGCCCAATCAATGCTATTCCAGAACCTGTATTAACCGATATGCCAGGAAATAAACTTTCTCGATGGCAAAAAATAACTAAATTTAATCAAATTATTTGGAAAAAATGGACACGAGATTATTTAAATCATTTACAGCAAAGAGGCAAATGGCTTTTTGACAAAAATAACATTACCACTGGAACACTAGTACTACTAAAAGATGACAAAGTACCAATTTGCACTTGGTCTATAGGTAGAATTCACGACACCATCCCAGGCAAAGATGGAAAAATACGAGTAGTCTTAGTAAAAACACCTCGTGGTATTTTTAAACGTAGTATATCTAATATTTGCATTTTACCTTTAAATAATATGGAAAGTTAAAAGAGTTAATTTTTATCTATATCTTTAATTTGTATAGTCTACTGAAGTATTTGTATGGAAGTGTATTTATAATTATATAAGTGTATGATGTTTTACTGTATTGTGATCTACATATTAATTTTGTTTGTAAATTTTGAATTGTATTAATCTATGTATAATTTGAATATTGTACAAATATGGCTGTAAAATTGTTATTTTCTTGAAATCACTAGGATTTCAAAGTCGGGCGGTATGTTTACGCCTGGTTAAAGGTTGAACTGTAACCGTCGTTATTTGGCGCCTATGAGTTGGCTGCAGCAAGTGTTTGCTCAGTTGAATTTTGTCTTTCGCTCGAGTAGGAAGCTTCATTCGGAAGCATCCCTAAATAAATGAGCCATATCGTTGGCTAACGTCAATAAATCTTTGATAACTGAAACTTGCCAGTTTATTTGAACTTTCTTCGTACAGTCCAGATCGACCAACCAACCTACTGTTGTAGTAAGATTTGTTCTATTAAATAATAAATCAAAGCAAATAGAAATTAGGGAGAATTTTTGGGGATTTATTTCAATATCAGATTTGACAGGTCAGGGTTTAACTAATTTTTTATTAGATTTTTTGGAAATTCACAATATTTGATTGGGGAATTTAAGGGGGCAGGGTTATGATAATGGTGCGAATATGAAGGGTCGCATGAATGGTTTACGAAAAAAGTTCTTGACTTAAACCCTAGAGTTTTTTATGTGCCTTGTGCGGCCCATTGTTTAAATTTAGTTGTTAATGACGCTGCAAAAACGTCTTTAGAAATTACAAGCTTTTTTGTAATTGTACAGGAAGTATACGTTTTCTTCTCCGCATCGACTAAACGTTGGAAAGTATTAAAAAATGAAATCCCAATTTTAACACTCAAACCCCTTTCAGATACTAGATGGGAAAGCAGAATAGATGCTCTAAAAGTTCTTAGATACAATCTAACAAAAATATATGATGCTTTATATACCCTCTATTCTGATAATACTAGGGACTTTTGAAACTAGAAACATGGCAAATTCATTACTTTTGTAAATTAAGTCGTTTAAATTTATTTGTTCCATTATTACATGGTATAATGTGTGTAAGGTATACACAAGATTCGATTCACAAGAATCGAACTTTTGAGTGAATTAAAGAAGCTGCTTCAGATATGCTAATTTTGGCATACGCGCTTAGTATAAATACCACGCAGCGTCATTAAGGAAGGAGGGAGTTGTTGTTAAGGTTGAAAAGGTGTTATCCTGCTCTAGTCCTTAAAGGGCTAGAAGTTTACGTGGCAGTACTGCTGGTTTGACTTACTGTTCGTGAGTATAAAAATATATTGTTCTTGAAAGCTGTATTTACATTCCGTACAAGTAGTACGCATGCTTATTGCTGTAAAAGCCAATTATATGTGCAGCGAATTTAATAAACATTATTTCATGTATAAACTGTGTTTGTATATAATTCAAATAGAGTGCCACTTCAAATTATATACACCCAAGTCTGGGTAGAAGTGAGTATAGATTCTCTATATGTGTTAACAAAATTTAATATCGTAAGTAAAGCTATGCAGGAATCGGATGCTATAGTACCAAATATTATTTTAATTTTAGAGCAAACCAAAACATATTTATATAATATTATGTCAGATAAAGGTTTTAGTGATATTTTAGAAGAGGCAAAAAATATTGCAGAAGATATAGATTGAGACTCTTCATTTCCTCTGGTTAATATTGTTAAACCCCGAACAAAAAAACGTTTATTTGACTACGAATGTAAAGACGAGGCTCCAAAAAATCCAGAAGACCAATTCAAAATTAATTTTTACTTTGTAATATTGTACACTGCATTATCAAAAATAGAAGAAAGGTTCGAACAAATAAAACCACATCACACAGTTTTCAATTTTTTCAACGACCTAAATAATTTCCTTAAAACAGATAAATCAAATAGGTCTACAAAATGTAAATCTGTGGAAAGTATGTTGCATGATCCATTTAAAAATGAAAAAGATATTATAGCTGAAGATTTATGCGATGAAATTGACAACGTTGCACCCTATATTTCCCCTGAAATGAACGCATTAAATGTGATTCAATACCTATTTACAAATAACCTCATCTATCTGTTTCCAAATTTAGTGATTGCTGTTCGTTCCTTTCCAGATGTGCTGACGCGCATTTGTATTGTTTTGTTGACTCAGCGATTTTGTCTCGCCCTTTTTGACTCCCCTTGTGGCGAGAAATTAAATCAAGTAGTTGACTTGGAATTCTTGAATATAGTGTACGTGTATCATGGCCGCTGTAAGCGGAATTCTTGGATTTATTTGTGTGTCTTGAAAATATGAAAATATATATCTTGAAATGCTTGAAAGCTTAAAAATAAATAACTTTGAATTCTTGAAGTTTTCGGCAGTATGTTTTTTTCAGTCGGCATGCTGCTGACTTGTAAGCTCTCCATTTTTTTGACTTTGAAAACGAGTATTCGGCGCAAATACAATTGCCATACGAATTTTTTTAACATTACCTGTGACTGTGGCTAGCGGGGAAAGAAGCTTTTCAAACCTTAAAATAATAAAATATTATTTGAGATTATTTCAGATATTATAACAGAATTTGCATAAAAAAGCAAGAAAAGCAAAGATTATTTAAGCATTTTGACTAACTTATTAAGTATATGTATTAATGGTGAACCATCTTCTACAAGACAAATAGACAATTGTTAATTGAATTGAATTGAATTGAAAATTTGTGAGACTTATGCTACAGCCAGGCGGCCGGCTTTGTGTCTACATAAACGACCCGAAAAGGAAAAACATGGACGGACACAGACGCTAGACCAACTAGCACGGAGAAACTTTGAAACACAAACTTCGAACATGGGAGAATGAAAGCGGCGAGAAGCCTCACCCGGGACCACAAAAGCAAAATACGGGGAAGAAGAACCACGCAGACACCGCAAACCAACGACAAACAAAAGACACAGAACAACGCACACACGAACAAAATCAGAGATCACCTCCAACCAAGGGAGCAAAGCGTAAAACACGCCAGGGCAACCAGCCCACGCCACGAACTCGTAGCCGAATTAATAACAGAATCATAAGAAGGGTTATCGCTAATCCTAAGAGAATTAAATAAAGCACAACGCTGCACCCGGAACTTGGAGCAGCTTAGCAAAATATGATCTTGCGTATCATTTTCATTACACGTGTCGCACAGAGGGGAACGAGCCATATTCAACTTATGCCAAAGATGGTTGCACTGAATCGTTTTGGTACGCCAGCGAGCAACCAGAACATCAATCTGGCGATGGTAAATCCACCTACGATGCGTTTGATTCTTGAGGTTAATTGCTCCATACCGCTGACGATAAATGCTTCTATTCCATTCATCCTCCCCGGCAGCATACATGTCACTTTTGATCTTTCTTATGATGTCTTCCGGGCTAACCACATTAAGTTGGTTGGTAGTGAAAGGGCCATGTCTACACATCTCATCGGCCACCTCATTTGGATAGATGCCCCGATGACCAGGGGTCCAGACCAGCCGAATGGAATTGATGCTCTCAAGAGCGTTAGTAATTTTACTATGCAGCAAAAGGATGACCGCTGGGGACTTCGAATGAGCCATATGTAGCGCCGAGAGAACGGAAAGGCTGTCAGAAGCAATTAAAACATGATCAACCTCCTGGCCACAAATATCAATAACCAGAACGATAGCTAGAGCTTCCGCGGTAAAAATTGAATTCAAACGATGGGTTAACATGGCTTTTCCAGAATTAGTCGAGTGGTTAAAGGCCGCTATCGCCACTTTGTCGTCGGTCTTGAAGGCGTCAGTGGCCATCAAAAAGCACTTTGGCTGGTAATTATTGACAAACTCAGCCCATAACGCTGAAATCACCGAGTTCGGGAGATCTTTATTTTGAAAGGGGAGACCCTGCGTAACAATCTCCACCTGATGAGAAAGAAAAGTGCGGCCAGGGTCAAGGAAAAAGCTTGAGCCCAGACAGTACTATCCATAGTGATATTCATGGTATGCAGCAAACCAGGGACATTGGAAGAGTTTCCCGAAATACACCTATGAAGGTTACTGTAAAGCAAGGATTTGGTATGGAGTGACAGGTGTTTAATAAGAAAACATTTATTAAGGTGCTGAATACGGCACGCAATGCTGTTTTGGTGAACCTCAGCCCGAAGTACAGGGATCGGCGTCCACCGGGGGAGACCAGTGGCTGTTGGGAATATATATGTTTTCACCGCCAGATAGCGCTGTACGGGTCAATGCCCTGGGGGTGTCTGTCGCGGTTTGTCACTTCTTGTTGTTTTGGCAGAGCGTAATGACTCGGAAGATTTTTACTCTTGAATCTTGAACTAAAATCCTAGCCCAACTTTGTTGGGAAATAAAATGTTGTTATTGTTACTAATTCTTTGTTTAGTTAACTTTAACCTATTTTATATTTTACTTAATTTCATTCAGTGGCCAGACGGAGGGCAATGGAGTATAAGGCCTCCATGGTATTAGCGTCACTCTTTGAAATCTGGGAATACAGGAAACCACAATAGTCAAAAACACTGCGGATAACCGCATTGACGATTGGGATAAGAGTTCGTCTAGTGGCGCTACGAGTTTTATACACCAAACCTTTTAGCATGTTTAGCCGGCGGTGAGTTTTTTCACGCAGATACTGAACCTGAGGCGCGATGGACATGGTTGACGACAGGACGCAACCCAGAATTTTGATATTTTTACTCCACGGAATAGGATGGCCAGCGATACGGCTTTCAGGGCAGGGAAATCTACCCCTTGAAAAATTTATAGCCGCGCTCTTCGATGGGGAGAGAGAAAACTTCCAATAATTACACCACTTCAGAATGTTAACAAGAGCTGTTTGCAAATCATTGTAAGTGGTAGCAGGATCATCACCAATAGCATACACAAAAATGTCATCAACGTAAGTCAGCACAGTAACCCTGGACGGGGTCGTTTCAAAAATATCAAGCATATACGTACAGAAAAGAAATGGGGACAGAGCGCTACCCTGAGGAATTCCAGACGTAACCTTTTGAGGAGGGGAAATGTGATTGTACTATTTCACCTTAAAATTCCTATCCTGTAGCCACTTAGAAATCCATAATAAAACATTTCCACCAACACCAACGGAAGCCAGCTTGTAAATCAACCCGTCAATCCAAACGGAATCATACGCCTTTTCAATGTCTAGGTTAACAAGGAGAATATATTTTTTGTTCAGGCGAGCTTCCTGGATATCAAGGTACAGCTTGGCCAAGACAGATTGGCTGTCCCGATTGGGGAGACAGCCACCGAGGCCGGGAGGAAAAACATTGTGGCTAATAGACCAGCGAGTGAGACGATGGAGAATAATGCGTTCAAAAATTTTACTCCAAACCGAAGTAAGGCCAATCGGGCGATACGAAGAAATCAGAGTACTGGGATTCTTGGGTTTCAGAATGGGGAGAATTATGGCAGAGCGCCACTGACTTGGGACACTGGTCGTATCAAGGAGATTATTAAAAATACCACCAATCTTGCAGAGGTTATTAGGATCAATGTGCTTGATTAGCTTTGCCGAGATGCCGTCTTCCCCGGGAGTGGTGGGTCTGGTAGCCTTGATCGCAAGCTGGAGCTCCGGAGTAGAAATAGGGTTGTTAAACTCCCCCATTACATTGGTAAGAGCGTACGGAAGGGGAGGGTGATGTGAAGTAGGGTAAAGGTTCTGGCCGAAAAGGATAGCTTGACGATAGGGGCAATTGATACAAACACCCTGATAAAGCAAAGTCCCAGAAGCCTGTAGGGTAGATTGCTTCTTAAGAATGCGATAGATGGTCTGCATACTGTTATGACTATTACAGAGTTTGTTCTAAAAGCTACGAATGCTGCATTTTATATGACGCCGTAAAAGACTTGAAATTTTTTTATACTGTAACCAGTAATCACGCGAAAAAGTCCGCTTAGCCAGCCGAAGATACTTCCTTTTCTGCCCCAAGATCCAAGAGCACCTCGAGTTCCACCACTGTGGGTAAGACGTGCCAGTAATTCTTTGAGAGTGATTATTATCTGAGATAGCCTGTTTACTTGAAGACATAAGATCCGAGAAGGAAAGAGTGTTATGGCAATTCATGCTATTATTTAAATCTCGGCCAGCCGTAGTCCAATTGGTCCGAAGTCGAAAGGTAGTAGTAACACACTGAGCATAAGGGCCATAAAGCTGTAAGAACATCGGACAATGATCCGAGTCAAAACTATCAGGGTGGATATAAAATTTTAAATAGGGAATAAGTCTGGAGAAATAATAGCAAGATAGAGTACAGAAGGTGAATTGTTAGCCATGAAACGGGTAGGAATGTCCCTGTTAACAATGCAAAGATCATTTCTAGCAACCCAGTCAAGAAACTGATTCACCGGAGCCAGGCCTTGACTGCCCCGTTTTAGTAAATTTAAATTTATGTCCCCCATGATAATAAAAGGTGGTTCAATATCATCAAGAAGAGAAACGAAAAAGCCAAGGTCAAAACTGCATCTGGGATTATAGATATTTACAATGGTGAGAGGAGTATTATTGATCCATAATTTAACAGCAACATACTCGATGAAAGGATGTTGAATGGGGAGAGAAAGGTCGATGGAAATAACATTACGCTGGATCGTGGTGAGGACGCCACCCCCACCGCCCCCAGGCCTATCTCTACGATACAGGACTTTCTGATTGACAGCGAAAGAAAGAGCCGGAGTAAGGAAGGTTTCTTGAGTAAGCAAAACAGGAACAGAAGCAGAAACCGGACACCGGAGCCAAGCGGCCCTGGCCCGAACACCACGAACGTTGCACGACACAACAGAAAAAGAAGCCAGACCAAAAACAAAAAAGAACACGGGCAAACCAAAAAAAGGCCGCCAGACAGCCCACCCCCCTAGAGGGGAGGAGAGTCAGGAAAGGCCCCCCCTCAAAAAACAGGGGCGGCCCAGGCGGAGGACCGGGATTATCAAGATCGGTGGTCCCGGAGAAATCCATCGAACCGAAGTCCCCAGCAGTAGAGGACAGGGGCGATGGCGAATTAGCTTGTGACAGTCTCTGTTTTTTCGTTATTTTCTCTCTAGTTTGCGGAGCACCCGACAGTGTCGGGGGGAGAAATTTTTGTAACATGTTCGTAAAGGATGATGTCATTATTTCGATGACTTTGTTGAAAGTTTCGACTTGAGTACTTAAAAAATTCTGGAGGGTTTCCTCAAACTTAGCCTAGAATCTTTCCATGATCTTTTCAAAGTTCGTGGTTACCTCCTGTAGATTAATCTTTTCCTCCCTATAACTGGGAGACGCAACCCCCGCATAGGAAGGTGCCTTCCTATTGCTATTATTCTGTGCCTAACGACGCCGAGCTTCTGTGATCGTTAAATGGCTAAGGTATTTGAATTTATTTATTTCCGCTTCTCGGATATATGCGCTGCAACTTTTGCTAATTGCTTCATGGCCCTCGCCACAGTTGCTACATTTCACTTTATCAGCCTGGCACAATTGAGTAGCATGTTCTTCTCCACACTTATAGCCTACCACAACGTTTTTACATGCCCTAGTCGAATGTGAGTATTGGAAACAATTATTACACTGCCGGGGTCTATCTATAAAAGGCCGTATGCGTATTTCTTCGAACCACAAGTGAGTTTGTTACCAGCATGGTTTTAAGCGGAACGCGATTACCTCCCGTCAGCTTCTGAAAACGACGGACTTCAAAAACCGGAATGCCATTCTCTAACGCCGCAACTTCCGCAACTTCATTGCAGGTGACATTTAGCGGAATATCATAAAGTAAAAACTTTGACGTAAGTGTATCCGGATTTAATCTGGTCACGATAGGTACCGACAATATTTCATTAATTTTTAACAGTTGGATGGCAGTATTGTTGTCTTCCGTGACACAAACGATTTTTCCGTTACGTGTGGCCTTTAAAAAACTTAAACTTATCTTGAGACCGACGCGACTGACCAGCTCATCCTTCAGTTTTTTTTGGTGTGAAATAGGGATAGCCCCTGCAGGACTTTCAAGAAAAATTGTTAAAGTTCCCACACCTTGACCCAAAGCTTCATTCAAAAATTCATGCGGCTGGAGCTTAGCAGACCAGAAGAAGTTGTCGTCAGCCGGCGACTTCTCCATTCCAGAAAAGCAAAATTCAGAAACCACTTACCGCATACTCCGTCACCGGCAGCTGCAGAATCAACACCACAAACAAAACCGAGGAAAAAATCTCAAAACCACACGAAAAGCAGCCACAAGAAGCACAACGCAACAAAGGAAACAATACACAAACGGTGCACGAAGAATGCCTACCAAAAAGCAGCGAAAAAACAAGATAGAACAACAAGAAACACAACCGACCACGTGTCACGTTAGCCACGTGTCACTAACTAGACAATTGTTATTTTTGCTTTCTATTTACCACAACTAAGTTTACTTTTTCGCAGAAAGGTAGGCAGGATGTAAAAATGACTCGCTAGAAAGTAAATGATGTTACGTCCAAGAACAATCTTAGAGCTTTCATCTAGTCAAGGTACAACTATGTCTGAAAACTGATGAGTTAAGAAAAGATTCTTAAAAGGATATCAGCTCTGGTCTCTAAAGCTTAAAGACACCCGAGTTCGAGAACTTTAGTTGGGGGAGGGGGGTCCTCTAGCTTAGCGGAAGGAAAAGTTCATGTTGGAGGAGACTGCGCCATTATGCATAGTTTATTAAACGCATACATACTAATGTAGGTCAGTCAATTAATACTACTTTAAATTTTTGATATGAAAGTGATATTATGGAAATAAACTATCTCTACTCTAATTTTCAAATCATTATGCATAACAGTAAACATGAGTAATTTTTAAAGTGTACGTAACAAAAGATAATTTACTTATTTATTACGTGTTTTGCAAAACAAAAAAATAAATAGAATTTAGAATATTCAAAAATTCAAGAAAGTGTTTATTACGAACTTGAAAACAGTAGAAACTAGTCGAAATTTTTATCCTAAACAAAAATGCCACCAAACAAACCATTTAGCAAGTGTTCGCTAGTCAGCAATCGTCTATTTCGCTCTTTTTTACACATCTGAAGTCGAATTAGCCGAATAGCAGTATAGCGAAATAGCCGATGTTACATTGAATTCGCCGATCAGATTGCGGAGCTGAAATCTCGGAGCTGATCCGAGAATGTACTTTCACTTTATACTATGGTCGAAGATTTCATTACTCCATGGTTCAACTGAAAATTCACGTAGTGGCTATTTCTGGAACTAAGCAGACGGGTTTGTAAAAACTGGTTTGGGTTTTAAGTTTTCGTAGATTTGTTGTATGTATTTCGACAAAACAATTATGGATAATGGCTACTAGGCGTTCGGGTATACCCAACGCTAATGAAAATTCTCATATTTGTGATATAGGTCGAGAATTATTTGATGCTTGTCGATATGGTGATGTTTCGCGTGTACGAAAGTTAGTTACACCACAAAATGTTAATTCCAGAGATGCTGCTGGTCGTAAATCAACACCTTTACACTTTGCTGCTGGTCAGTTCCTTTTTCATGTCAATTTTTTAATTCTGAGTTTCCGTGCCATCTAATTAAATTAAAATAATCAATCACATTTCATACTACGATGAAGTTTATTTGCTTGAAATAACATTAATCGTAAATTTTCGTATTGTTATGTGTAAAATTGTACTACTTTAAAAAGATATTTTATGTAAATTCTTATGTATATTGATGTTAATTTTGCAATAGCATCTGTGATTATTTATCATGAGAAGATATTCTTGGATCATCAATATTAGAGTATAGGTGCATTAACATCTGGGGACCGTTTCAGTGTTTCGCGTTACGTATTATGATATGTAACAATGCTGTTAAAAATTTACTTGTATGTTGTCTACTTAAATGCATGCCCGTGACATTCTATTAGTTTTTAGTACACATTAATTTAATTAAAATTCGGAATTTGTAATTTATTAAATCTAACATTGCATTTGATATATCTAGTCTCTACAGGATTTTCAGTCATATATAGTTGTTTTACTTTTAAAATTTCTTTCCACAAGTTCCCATTTTCTAAATTTTTCAGTAAGTATTTGAAATTTTAGTTGGAAAATTATAATTGAAAACGGTAGACATGATATAGGTATTATTAATGACGTAAAATTTTTATATTATGATATATTCTGTAAATTTTTTTCACATACACAGATATATGTATATTATCAACGATTTGTTTACTGATGTGGTTGTTAAATGGATAGCATCAAAGCTAGTTTGCTGTCTCTTTTTCTATTCTTTTACATAGCTAATGGAATGTTTCTCTGGTTTAATATTATTATTGATACCACCTAAGACTCTTTGTTAACATTTATGAGTTTTCTGTGTGTAAACTTATGAATTTTAGACTAAAAGTTATCAATATAAATTAGAGCCAAAAATTTATAAACATTAAAATCTTACCTTCTTAGATCTTTTTTGATAAAATGTAAAATTCTTACCAACTTAGCTTTTCACTAGTGACACAGAAGAAAATTGTCTTTAAAGGTAGTGTAACAGAGTAATAGCATTGTACACAACTCATCCCTTTGATTTCACACGTTAATGCTTTGAAATGATACTGCTCTATAAATTAATATATATGTAATATATATATATATATACTCAAGTCATTTGTAGTTGATTACTTTAAGGATTATGAGATATTTTTCTAAAATTTAAAATAAAGATTTTTCTAAATTGATTTATATTGCATTCTATCATCTCTTTTTGTCATTTTAATAGACCTTTAGTTAATATTTTATTATATTACATTGTATGCTTCATAATAAATAAAATTATCTGACTGTTATGCTGAAATCTATTAAATAGGTTGTGGAACTAATGTCTGTTTATTTATTTGTACACGTTATAATAGATAAATTTTTCTGGATTTTTAAAAGACCAATAGAGTAGAGAAATTGCTTTGATAGCTATCATAAATTCCTCAACTTTTTTTAACTCTTTCAAAAAGGTTAAATGTTAAGTTTAAAAGTTTATTTGAATTTTGTACTTATAATGCATTTTGTATCTGATGATTTTATGATTTGGATCAACAATTTGCATATTGATTCATATTTTCATCTGAATATTACGAATTTCAGGATTTGGTCGTAGAGATGTTGTAGAGCATTTATTGCAGAATGGAGCAAATGTTCATGCCCGAGATGATGGTGGTCTAATACCACTGCATAATGCTTGCTCTTTTGGGCATGCCGAAGTTGTTCAGCTTCTTCTTAAACATGGAGCTGATCCAAATGCTCGTGATAACTGGAACTATACACCTCTTCATGAAGCTGCTATTAAAGGGAAGACTGATGTTTGTATAGGTATGTCTTCTATAAATTCATTAACTTTGATAGGATCTTACTTTATTTAGATTGCAGTGTTATAAAAAAATTAAAGCTTTTTGATTAGAAGGATAGTTTTTCTAAGGGATATATCACATGCTTGTGGAGTGATAGTGATAACTCTTGATTTGTTTGATAACTTTAAGACGAGGGCCATGCTTTGGAAATGATAATTCATATAGCCCGTTATTAGCTGTAGGCAATTCAAAGGTTAGGCTATGATGTCACATTCTCCTAATACAATGAAGAGCACGAGAGAAGAATACCAAATTTTAATAATTATTGCCAATAAAGCTGGCCATGAAAAGACTTAAGAAGACCGAAGAAAAAAGTCCAAGATGTCAGGTGGTGCCCAAAATATTAGAGTATCCTCGTCTAAAAAGTGGTAAAATTTACTCTAGATCAGGGGTGTCTAACCTTTTAGCTTCCTTGGGCCACATTGAAGGAAGACAAATTGTTCTGGGCCACACAAAAATATACCTAACATTTAAAAATAGTTGAAGAGTAAAAAAAGTATAATATATAGTTAACATATTTATTTCATTATAAATTTTATTTATAATTATAAAGATAACTATAGGAGTCATAAAATTAATGTGATATTTGGCATTGAATTTAAGAACTAATGCATCAATATTTGGGTCAGTTGAAGTGGTTGCAATTCTCAGGGAATTCTCAAGATGTTTAACCGATATTTCGGTTCTAATTTGACTCTTAGTATGCTTAACTCTTGAAAATAGTTGTTCACAGATGTACGTTCTTCCAAACAATGATGACACGAATAACGCATGTCTATGCAGTGAGGGATATTTATCTCTGGACAGGTATGATTTATAAAAGTCCAACAAAGAGACTTGATTGAATTTCTCTTCAAGTTGGATGTCAGATTTCAACTGTATGCCTTCCATTTGAAAATTTTCTGGCAGCATATCTATATCGACGGTAAATGGAGTAGCAAAGATGCAAAACAATTGTTTATTTTTCTAAAAGTCCTGAAATCTATTTTAAAATTATTCTACTAAATCAGAAAGCAAGGCTGCTTTTTTTTTTACCATTTTTAGAATTATGCTTGGTCAGCGTCTCGAAATGCAAAACATTGTGAACATTTACTTGGGCTTTCCATAATTTCAGTTTCATTTGGAATGCATTTATGGTTTGAAACATTGTACTGATAAGTTGGCTTTTACCCTGAAGATGGGTGTTTAAGTCATTTAAATGGGTGGTCAAATTATCAAAAAAACTAAATCTGCAAGCCAGTTGTCATCAGCAAGTTCTGGCACAAATTGTTTTTTCAATGTCATTAGCAATTTGATTTCATCAAGGGGGCTATAAAATCTTTTTAACATTAGCCCTCAATTGAGCCACCTTATTTCTGTAAAGTATATGATATTTCCATACTCCGCATCCAAGCTTTTAAGAAATTCCTAAAATTGGCAATGATTCAATCCCAGAGTCCTAATAAAATTCACCATTTTGATGACAATTTGCATAACGTGGTCCATTTTTAGAGCTTTTCCGCATATATTTTCCTGGTGTATTATGCAATGGAACTTTATCAAATGAGAATTTTCAACAGCAGTCTATTAATCTTACAAGTCCCTCTTTTTTGCGTATCATAGCTAGAGCATGATCTGTAACTATACCAGACATGTTGGCAAGAGTTAATTAGAATAGCACATCAATGTTTTCTTCACTGTTTCATATAATTCTCTCTTGCTTGTCATGTCTTTTAAGGACACTAAAGAAGCCATTTCTTCAGTTACAATAAACTCGTCATTTATACCTCTAATAGAAATGGCAAATTGAGCCGTGTCAGTAGTAACAGTTCTTTCATCCATCGACAAAGAATAAAACTTAAAACTCGAAATTGTACTTTTTAAGTTGTTTTCGATATATTTCCCAAGTTTGTCAATTCTCCTGGAAATACAGTTGGCTCTCTGTTTAACCACGCTGTACTTAACGACGATCTCTATTTAAAGATGATATTTCACAGTCCCGGCCCCTTATGGGAAATGTTATTTTTTCACAAATTCTGTTTAAAGCCGATCTCTACTTAAGGATGATTTTTCACGGTCCCTTGAAAGTCGTTCGTTAAACAGAGAGCCAACTGTAGTTTGATAGGACAAACTGATTTTAGGTATCATCTTCCTTATCAGGGCAAATTTTTATTTTATTTCCAATGGCAAAGGAAAATGACAAACTCTTACAAATTAACAAGTTTAACAAGGAACATGAAATATAAAAAAAAAAGAACAGTAAGAGAAAAAAGTCAATGTCCCATCAGCAGATGTCGTGCTTTCCAATATCGCTTTACCTCGGAGTCTCCACGCAAAGCCGAGCATCCCAACAAGTGGTTCCTGTCCATGATTTCATCTTTCCCACAAAGTGGGCAATTAGGACTCGCAAAAATGCCAATTCGGTGAAGGTGGTTCGCCAGACAGTCATGGCCCACCGTAAGTCTGAATTCCGCAACAGCCTTTTCACGGGGCTTATCTGAAATGTTTTGACCCAAGCTATTCCTCCAACTTCTTGAAGAAATGCGAGAAGTGAGCAATGCTTTCCAGTTTTGTCTCATTAGAAATATGAAATGTTAAATTTGTAAAAACTTCACATTTCATTTTTGTAACGAAATTAATATACAGAAATTGCATACGGAATTATGTATAGAATTAAACATATTTCAAAGTATATATTGTCGATTTATTGAATGAACAAAGTGGGATCTGTAATGGCTGCCTGCCATTGTCATCGAGGTAGGCTATTGATATATATATGTATGTATATATTTTTTTTTCTTTGAGCTCTCTTTCTGGGCCGCATGCGGTCCGCGGGTTCTACATCCCTGCTCTAGATAGTCAGGTCAACTGTATATAGCATTCCTGAGATTTAATTGATTCTAACCAAAATTGTAGCTAAGCTTCTTTACAAAGATAAATTTTGATCTAACTTGTGAATAATGATTAAAAGAGCTAAGCACATATACTCTGTAGGGGATAATCCTTAAGTTCTAAATAATGAATGCACTGAGGTAAGAAAGTTGCCTGAACAAAATGCTATATATATATTTAAAATACTAAATTTTTTTTATGACTTAAAGATAATTTTATAAAACTAACCATATAGTAAACTGTTTCAGGAATGGATTTGTTTATATTGTTACTGTACCCATAAAATTTACACCATTAGTTTATTTATATTGAGAGTAATCAGTTGTAGATAATTTGATTTTATATATTATATGTTTCTTCAAAGTTATAGGTTTTCTTCATTGTGTTTGTTTTTTTAAAATAATTTTTAGATTGTTGATCATTAATATCTTATAAGTAATATTAATATAAATATGTTTCTAAAAGTTTATGCACAGTTTAATAACAACTGTCATATTCAGTCCTAAATATCAATACTGAACATATTCCTGATTTGTGTAAGCAGTTGAAATTAGGCAAGTTAATTAATATTTATAACATTGATAAATACATTGATAAATTCATTGATGTGTTTGTACTGATAGTAATTTAGCTGTTAAAAGATCCTGGAAAACTGAAATTTTATGAGATCCAAAATAGTTTCCCATAAATTTGTTTAGGGATTTGAAATCTTCAAAAAGTATTTCAATGCTTACGATGTGAAATTACAGTAATAAGCAAAATGCTTCAGGAGCTTGTTTATAAAATAACAGTCAGCAATTATATAAAATAGTAGATTGCTATTTAATTGTGCTTGTATGGTGTACCTTTTTTTATACTCAATATTTTAGCTGTGCAAGTTTATACATCTGTTCTACATATATTTCACTGTAAGAAATTATGTATTATGTGGATAAAGGTTATAATCATAATATGTAGAATAATAAAGTATGTTATAATTTTAGTGTTAATAATTTTTTGCACTATTTCCTCTCCTTATAAATTGTTGTTGAGAGTTTGTTTGAACACTTAATAATAGATCTATGTTAGATTTCAATTTTTAAAAATGTAATGAAATAGAGACTTTTAAGATAACCAATTCATTTTCAGGATCTTCTATAACTGTTTAACAGTTCTATTATTTTGCATAATATATTTTTTTACCAAAAGAAGAAAATTATGAAATTTACTATCAAATTATTTTATAGGTTTTTGTAAGGAAGAGTGAAGTGGTGATACTTCACGTAATGACCTGTTATCAAATAATGTTTAATTTATTATCTTTTTAATCATCCTTCTAGATGGCAGCCAAATTTCAGTAGCTAAGTATATCCCTTGGGCCATGTTATTAAATTTAAAATATATCTATTCTACTTGTTTGGCTCTTTATAGAATTTTTTTTCTCATCTAATTATAAGAAGGTTATGTAGATTCTCAATTTATGCATATGCTATGTTTTTGTTTTCATGGTAAAAAATTGTTTACCATTAAAGTAAGTAAATTCAGCAAGCATGATTTGATTTGGTGCCTTTTAGACACGATCTTTTCAGAATGTCGAAAGGTGTGCCGAACCACTATTACAAAGGTGTGCTAAGCTTAATAAGTTACAATAAAATGTTGTAGGAAATTCTGAATTGTAAAATTAAGTGATATACCTTTAAAAAGATTTTTCCTTTGTATTTAGAAGGTAAATTTCCAGTTTTACATCTTAACAAATAAAATAATTAAACAGCAAAAACATTGGATATTTTTTAATTACTTTACTCAGATGTATTTTCCTGTTTTTTATTTTGGTGTACATCTTTAGTTATCCTTACAATGTAGATAAGTTCATGCAATTAAGTTTAAAAATCTGTGATGTGTCCCTTATCCATTAAAATAAAGGTGAAAAAGCAACAAAATTGTGATGAGAATACAGGAAAACAAACAAATCATGTATTTAAAAGTTAAGTATCAAAATGGAACTGATGCCTTATAATTAGTCAAAATTTTATTAGTTTTTACATTCTGACCAGATTCCTTGCAAAAATCAGATTCTGATGAGATCCCTTTGTAACCAACGAAACTTCAGCCAGGAAGTTTAAGACTCAAAAGTATCTAACCACTTCATCCCAGAATGTCTTTAGTATGATGGTTATGTCTAATAAGCAGTGTTGTTCATAGGTATATGCAAGATAAAGGTATAGTGATAAAGTCTTTTTTTGGTATGATGCAATTTTGTACTGCTGAAAAACATTACTTAACTGTCATTCATTATTGAACTATAATTAAACTCTGTCTAATTTAACCACCAAATAAATTTATTCAGATTATAAATGTAAATTTAGGTAATGCTCTGTCCCCCAAAACATTGCCATCCAATTTATGTTGTCAATTACTTTGTAAAATTTATCTTCTTATTTGGGAGTCTGTTTCATCCGAATTGATCATATTTAGAAAATTAAAATGTTTTGAAGACATAATAATTTAAACAACTCTAATATAAGATATTTTTGTTTAGTATTTATTTATTTTTTAAAATTTATTTTATTGTCTCTGAAGAAATTATACAATTTAAAGCTGCTCTGATTTTATTAAAAAGAAAAATTTTCACCTTTAGGGCTTTTTTTTTATATTTTTTAAATGTTTTATTGAAAAACATGTTTTTATTTCAGTTTTGCTACAGCATGGAGCTGATCCTTCTGTTCGTAATACTGATGGAAAAACGGCATTAGATCTTGCTGATCCTTCAGCTAGAGCTGTTCTTACTGGAGAGTATAGAAAAGATGAATTACTTGAAGCTGCTCGTAGTGGTAATGAAGATAAGCTGATGGCATTACTTACACCTTTAAACGTTAATTGTCATGCTAGTGATGGGAGGAAGGTAAGTTTTTTTTTAACTTAATGTTCACAAAGTATGGGCTGCAAAAGCCAGTTTTAAATGATCAGTAATCATATTTTATTTTAATGTCTTTCCAACCTTTTTATAGGGTTATTCTCTTTTTTTTACTAAAAGATAACCTATTTAATGGTTTCATGAGAAAGAATATATTTCATTACAGAATACTTATAAGAAACAAATTGTTAGTTAAAGCAATTTTCCTTTTTTTGCTGAGAGAGAAAAATAAATTTGATACATATCCTAAGGTTTATTTTTGGAGATTTTTCTTACCTTAGATGTGTCCCATTTAAGTTATAAAAATAAATTTATAGAAGTTCTGATAGACTTAGTAGAGTAAATCCAAGCTTAACTATATAAGGATATTTTAAAACCAAAGCTTTTGGCAGTGATAATTTTTTAAGAGACAATGCTGACTGGAATAAGGAATACAGAATATTACCTATTTTGACAAATTTACAAGTCCATATTTAAAAACCTAATGTAGTAATATTTTAACGGTTAACTTCATTAAATGTAAAAAAATGTATTGGTGGAAATTGTTTGGTAGTTAAAATTTTTTATTTTCAAGGAAGAATGTAAAACAATAAGAAAAAGGTTGGTTGAGAGTTTTACAGTAAACTTTTGCTACACGAGAGCTTAATTAGACTGAGACCTACAATTTTAAGTTGATTCCAAACAACTACAAACGTCCATGCCAATAGGATTAAGAAAAAGGATTATGATTGTACAAATATTTATGAGTGTTAAGAATTAATAACTATTTCTGAAGTTAAAGGAACAAAGAGTATGCATAAGATTAATATTTTAAAAACAAGCCTTACCAGGGTTTTATTCTTCACTATTTAAAGTAGGAAAGATACAGTCTGTCATAGTTTATTGATGAAATACTTAAAAGGAATTATTTTATTTTAAATTATAACTTTTGATGTTTTTATACATCAAAGCACTTTATGATTATATTTCTTTCTTTTGTCTAGTCAACACCCTTACATTTAGCTGCTGGTTATAACCGAATTAGAATTGTGCAGCTTCTTCTTCAACATGGAGCTGATGTTCATGCCAAAGATAAAGGGTATTGTTAAAAATTTTAATTTTATAAATTTACAAAAATGTGTTGGTGCTTAAAATGGTTGTATAAATTCACCCTGTTTATCCCACACCACATGATTTTGCATTTATAGAAATAGTTTCTTTTGTGTTTGTTTGAATTTTAAGTACATTGGATGCTTTGTATGGTATTACATCCACACTTAGCTTTTTGATATCAATGATTAAATATGTGTATGTGTCTGAGTATTTTATACTATTTCCTGTATCAGAGTCATTTGATCAGGCTGTATTAATGCATTTAGAAATATGCATAATCAGCCTCTTTATTAATTCGTTAAAATTTCATACACAAAATGTCATATGTAGTTATTACTTAGAGATATAGAGATTTACCTCATTTGAGATACATAAATATAGTTTTGGAAGTTTATTTTCAGGAATGCTGCTAATTGCTGATATCAGCTTTAAATAATTAATTGTGTCAAATGAAACTTCATTTTATTTTATAAAGTATAATACTGAGTAGAGAGCAAGGTTAATATTATTTTCAAGAATTATACAAATTTCAAAATCCTTTTGCTCTCTACTGTGCTCTAAAACAGTATTTTTTTAAACATATAAACATTTGTTTCTGAAATCATTTTCAGGGGTCTTGTTCCTTTACATAATGCCTGTTCATATGGTCATTTTGAAGTTACTGAAATTTTAATAAAGGTAAGTTTTTTTGTTGTTATATACATTTATTTGTTCAAGGAGTATTTGTGTTCTGGAGTTTTCTTAAATTTATGAGGTTTGAGATAAAATCATTTTAGTAAACACTACTGTAAATTCTATGTGAAGATGATAATCTTCAATTATGTTGCCAGGGAAAATGAAATTAGCTTATTATTTAATGCTCATAGAACACCTTTGTCCTCATCAAGCCCTCAGTTGAAGGAAGCTTTTCCTTAAAGCAAAATGCTCTAAAGTTGATATATATATATATATATATATATATATATATATATATATATTATGTTATAACTACAAATCATAATAAATGCTTCTGACTTACCCTCATGCAAGAAATTACAATCTTTGCACCTATTAAAATGGATAAACTGGAGTTATTTTCCATATCTGTTATACATTCATCTACTTAATTGTCTGAAAAGTCTGTTGATGAAGGAGTGGTCTTAGTTCAATCATGACTGCGTTGTAGGCATGTGAAAAAGATGTGTGATAATTAACATGTAATATAAATTTATTTCCGTAAATATTTATTTATGAAATACATATTTATTGACAATATTATATGTTGCAAACAAGAAATTTTTTTTTTAAAATCTGTTATAAGTCCTGAATAGAAAATTTAGAGGTCTTTGAAAATTCAAGAAAAATTCACCTATACAATGAGACAAAATATGCTCAGATTGCAAAACATTTAGGAAATTTAATTCCAAGGCACATATTTTTATAACTCATTGATTATGTGTATTTTTGGAGAGAATAATAAGAATAAAATTACTATCTAATTTCTGACATATTTATTGATGTAACTTTTATTTTGACAGTAAATTTATCAAATCCAATCTCAAGGTCTTTTATTTTTACTGCATTTGTCGTAAAAGTACTTGCATAAATGATACATGCACACACACACACACCATTTATGCAAGATAAATCTGTATAATATGTAAATTTTATAAATTATGTATAATTTTATAATTATATAAATTTGTAAATAAGTTTTTGCTGTAGGAAACTACCTTCAAAATCATTTAAGTTGTTTTGAATCAATAAATAAAATTTTATTTCAGTAAATGTCAATAAGTAGAAAAACAAAAAATTTTTACTAATACGGTATAACTTCCAAAATCAAGATGTCTCAAATCCGGAAACCCCCAAATCCGGAGCGTTTTAATAAATGGCCAATTTTACTTTTCCATTTTACCAATAGATGTTGCTACCAAAATGATCGGTTAAAAAACCCCTTTTCTTTCAAGGAAGTGACAGCAGCGATTTTGAAGGCTTTCAAATGTCTGGGAAAGATGCTGAAATAGCAGAATTAGTAGAATGTGCAAATAATAGCAACATTAACTTGGATAAATCAGACATACAGGAAGTTTTAGACATTGACGAAAATGTGCCGATTGTTGGTTATCTGAGCGAATCTGAAATTATTGATAGTGTGGTAAATAACAAAGATTATGATGACAGGAATCATGAATGTGATTCAGAATGCCCTGAAAATGAAAGAATGTCAATGGAAGACCTGATAAAATCATTAGATAAAACATTATTACGCTTAGAACAGCGGAATTTTATCTCTGAACATGAAATTATGGCAGTATATAGGATTCGAGAAAAAGTAATTTCTAATAAGCCAAAACTAAAGCAACAGACATTATTGACTGAAATGTTTCAATTATAATGTAATTATATGTTCTGTATTCAGGTTTGTTTAATAATTAAACCACTTTAGATGTTTTTTTTAAGTGTGTTTATATTTTCCTAAAATTTTGTAGTGTTATTTAAAAACCTCTAAAATCCAGAAAATTCCCAAATCCGGAATTGCTGTGTCCTGAACAATTCCGGATTTTGGAGGTTGTACTGTAGTGAGTATTTTATAAAGGTTATGCTGGAATTTCTTAAAATGGAATCCTAAATGATTAAATATTCATGGATTAATACCTTGTAAATATTACAAGTGAGAGCTTTTCATATACTTAATTATATTGAAATGACAGAGAAAAATAATTTTTTTTTCTGTATTGCAAACATATTTCTTCTTCCCTTAGCATGGTGCCAATGTGAATGCTATGGATTTATGGCAGTTCACTCCACTGCATGAAGCAGCATCTAAAGCCCGTGTTGAAGTGTGTTCACTCCTCCTTAGTCATGGAGCTGATCCTACACTGCTCAACTGTCATTCCAAAAGTGCAATTGATGTAGCATCAGCCAGAGATCTTCCTGAAAGGCTCTCTTGTATGTAGAACCTGAGAATTTACCATTTATGCATGAATACTGTGAGGGGTTGAGGTTCATTGTTCTGTGTTGAGTGTATTGCCATTGATCACTTTATCTCAAATTAATGAGATTAAATTAGTGTTGTAAGGGCTAAAATAGATTGCAAAATTTGATGGCAAAAGGGTAACTAACAGAGAGATATGTAGTCCAATAAGCAATTTAAGGTTAGGATAAACACTTGGTCTGAGGCTTGAATAGGCAATTCTCTGCCAAAATTTGAGAATGAATCTCTGTGATGCTATTTCAAATACAGTGGAGTCCCGATAATCTGAAATGATTGGGACCAGACACTTTTCGTATTAAGAAATTTTTCGGATTAAGTGAAATCATTCTTAAAATAAACTTAAATTACATAATAATGTGTGATTACATAAATATTACATATTACGTGTGATTACACAGTTTATTTTATAAGGTCTATCTAAACATAACCAAATCTTTGGACAAAATGGGTGATAAGAGAGCAGAATGCTGCCTAGTACAGTACAGTAGAGTGTAAGTTGTTCTAACAATATGTCACAGTACTTGACAGTTGGAGAGGTGCGGCCAGGTGGAGGAGGGGGGTTCAGTTGACACGCCCTTTCTCACAGACAGCCACAGCATCGTTACTATTAGTGTAAGTTTCGCTCTAGCATAAACACGTGTTGTTTATTCTACTGTGTCCTACTTTACTATACTGTTATCTAACTTTGAATTTTCTTGTAATTTTCAGAAATAAACTTTATATTACTTAGTATCACTATAGTTTTATTGTAACCTTAGTTCTTTTTGACTTTTGGTTTCGGATTATCGGGACTCCACTATATTTCAAAGATCATGTATATTGCTGAATCAAAATTTCATGGGTGTATTTTTCTACCCTTTGATCAACAGTCGTTCTTAGGTGTGTGCGGAATTACTATTGAATCAGTGGGTGAGTTATGTAAGCAAGGTTTTAATTCTTTGGTTCTTGTTAATTAGGATGTCATTTTGGATTAATTTTAAGTATATTGTTTAGAGTGGAGTAATCAAACTTACAAGTGTATGTGTATACTATCATTAAGTTACCCAAAATACAGGCTGTAAATTTTTGAATTTTTGCAGAAAGGGAACATGACAAAATGGTAGAATTAAGCAATTTTGATGCTAAGAATAGTATTGTAATGTAATATTTAACATTTTATAAGTGTACAAGGGAAATATTTGATATTAAACATTGGTATGAAAATATAATTTTGAAATAGGGGATCAAATTTAAACTATTCTGGGAATATATTTTAAACATTGTTTCTATTTGTTGTAAATGTGAATGGAAAATTCTACTAACAACTATTTTATTTATTGTTTAAACTCTGATATTTTAAAGTCTGAGTAGATACTCTAGTGGATTATGTTATTTGATAATAGAGTTTTTATTTTTTATGTAATATTTTTTGTGATAATTTTTTTAAACTTAGAAATTGGTATGTGAAGCAAAAATATGAGTCATGGGGGATTTTTTTTTTATATACTTATTAAGAGTCTGTTTAGCACCAAAGACTATCAAGAAGTTCACATTTTTAAGAGTTGTGTTGACAAAAGTTATTTGCCAGCCTCTCTTCCTTTTATGCAGAGCATGAATTTTTATCTTAAGGAAATTAATTTATTAAATTTCATATCTTAAAATATTATGTGATAGTAATCAGTTAAATTAATCTATATATCTTCATATGATTGTGCTTATTTGTGTATATGTTTTTGAATTTTATTTTTCTTCTCTAATTCCTAGATGAGTACAAAGGTCATTGTTTGTTAGATGCTGCAAGACTGGCAGATCCAGCACGAGTTAAAAAATATTTGTCATTAGATGTTATTAATTTTAAACATCCCTTTACTGGTGATACACCACTAGTAAGTTAAGATTTTTGTGTTTGTGTCTAATCAATATTGTATTCAGTTTTTGAAACTTGTTAGTTTATGATAAGATTTTTACAGTTTGCATTCTGTTACTTAAATTTCTTTTTGTGTATAGTAACAGCTGTTATTAAATGTAACTTTTTATTATGTAATTTGCCTAGAATTTTCTTCTCCCCCTCAAAAAAATCTTGATTAAGAGCGATTGTTGTTAATATGATCAGAAATTGCTATTTTGATATATTCATTAAATAGTTAATTCGTAGTTTTTTACTAAAAATATTCATATTTCCTTTGACATATTTAAAAAAAAGTTAAATATTTATTATATTTTTAAATAACACATTATGCTAGGTAGAGGTAAAAAAAGAGTAATATCATACATGATAATGAAATTTTCCCCCCCTTTTCTTATTGAAAAAAACTGTTATGACTTTTTTTATTTTATTAAAAACTATAAAAGAAATTTAATTTCTTAGGATCTGTATATGAAACTAAAATTTTTGTATTTTTAGCATTGTGCTGTAAATTCACTGTATCCAAAGCGCAAGCATGTCACTGAAGTTTTCATTAGAAAAGGAGCTAGTCTGAATGAAAAAAACAAAGAGTGAGTATTTTACTTAGTCTGCAGTGCGAACTATATTCAAAATACTTTATATTTATTTGTATTAAGGTGATAAAAAAATTTCTTATCTGCTTGCCTTCTAAAATATTATTTTGGAATTTTTTTACTACTTTTTATAATAAACTGTAAAAGATTCAATTATGAAATCTTAAAATGCGGTATGTGAAATAATTTGTTTTAAAAACTGGATATTTTTTGTAGATTTTCTGAGTAATTTTTTCATTTCATTATATTTTTTATTTGAAGGAGTTTCCTTTTTTATATATTCCTATTCAGACCTTAGTATTAGGGCACTTATTTGAACATGTTAAGTTTTAGTAGCTCAGTTGACTTATCAGCTGGAAACTTCCTCTCCTGTAATGAGTTTTCCATATATATATATATATATATATATATATATATATATATAATGGCTTTACATGTACAATAAACTTTAACTAAAACTATGTAAAGAAGATGAAACACGACAGTATAGACGCAGTCAGAGTGACAAGAAGAATACTATTTCAAGAGAGCCCTTGACACATTGGGGAGGTAAAACCACAGAGAGGCATTGATGAAGACACAGAACAGAGATACAATTCACGAACAGTATCCATTGAATTTATTTATTAAGAACTTGACGATATAATTCAAGATGGCGACATGGATGCAAGGATGACACAAGAAGCGCCGGAGAAACATTAAACAGAAGCTACCGACCCTGTTGGAGCTTGAAAATATGATAAACTAACATTATGGTACTTTTGGGAGCAGTACACAGACAAGGGATGAGAGAACATGGGTCAGGAGAACGAAAGCAAGGCAAGGAAGGGCTGGAAATTGCTGCTCAACGTATTTATATTATGGGGGCAGTAGGAATCTAAAATTGTGCTAATTGGTTATACCCGAACACCTGACTTAACCACAGGAGACATAACTCAAGATTCTGAACATGCGATGCAAGCCACGTGGTTTCTGAATTATCCTGAATCATAGGCACCTAACTTTCAGCGTGTGCCTTAAGGGACAAACTAATTAGTTAATTTATTTACTTGTTGGTCGCATTTGGAAAAAAGTACTGTGCTTTATTGATGAAAATTTAGGATACTCATTAGATGTAGGACAATTAATATTAGTGGGGTGTTAGTATTACATATATATATATATATATATATACAATTTTTTTTCTTTTATCCTTGATAAAAGTAGAACATTTTTCAAGTTTTTTCCTCCTCATATCTTTGATTTATATCTTTTAGAATTGTTATCAAATATATATCTACTTCAATTGATTGTAGTTTGAATTAAATTTTTTTTTCATTTAATTGCATTTAGTTTTGGTTTGTTGATTTCTTATTTAAGCAGGTTGACTATTTTCTGTATGGATTACATTCAAATTAGAATGAATTCTCAAATCGACCTTCCTCCTCTTCTCATTGATACGCATACATACACACATATGTATGCATGTGTGCATATCCATTTTTATTTCTTTATAATAATATAATTAGATATTTTGGTATTTCAGTGAAAATGCTCATCTATGCAAATATAAAGTAAAACATATGTATCATTGAAATATTTATTTCATTATAAGGTCTCTTTTAAATGTGTTTTATATTTAGGTTTTTAACCCCTCTCCATGTGGCTGCAGATAAATCTCACTTTGATGTGATGGACTGTTTATTAAAACATGGAGCAAAGGTAAACTTGATTTTTAATTTTATTATAGAATTTAAACTTATTTGATTAGTATGTGTAACAAATGCTAATCTCCATTTTAGCAAGGAGGATGTTACTTGATAGGAGGATTTTAAAATAAATTTTACTGTCTGCTTTTATGATAATTACTATCTGTATATCAAATTGAAACGTTTTGATAGTATTGAGAGTAATTATCAATTTTTTGTCATTTTGTAATGTTGCATTTAATAATACGATTCCAAGTTTTTCTAATACAGTTGAACCCCATTATAATGAACTTCAAAGGACCAAAGGCTTTGTTCGCTATATCCGAACTGTTAAGAAAAATGCTAAAGTTCACATAATGTATAACTCATTAGTTACAATGTGTATTCAGTAATAATGTATTAAAAATGATCATTAATGAATTAAATCAACTGAAACAGATTACATTAGACTGACACACTACTTAATTACATGCAATAGAAAAACGGCAAGACCAAAATTTTTGTTAGTTATATCTGTGAGTTCGTTATATACCAGGTTCGCTATAACAGGGTTTGATTGTATTATTTAGCTGGATTTAATTGTATTCTAAATATATTTTAATAATTTACAAGTAGATTGTATTATGAGTAATTTAAATCTAAATGAAATGGTATGAAATTTGCTGTAAGAGAAATTCTTCGTATCAGGGCATCTATTTCTGCATATTAATTCTATGCTTTAAAACTTCACAAATTTTATTTTGGGCTTGAGCCATAGTGTTTAATTTTACTGAATACAGATAGTTCTGCTCTGTGGGTTTGAGATTCAGCCTTTTGACACATATTTGCAGTGCTGTAATAATTTATAGGTCCCCTTTCATTTAAATAATTTATGTGTTTAAATGAGAAGGTAATTATTCTAACAACCAGCACAGAAGAAATATACTTGCTGTAAATGCAATCAATATTTTTTCCTTTTAAACTGAAATTCTATTTTGAACCCAATCTTGCTAATATCAAGTCAGAGTCAGCTAAATTCAACTTACTTTTAGAGGTAAACCACTGTTCTTGTGATTGATTTTTCATAACTTGTGTGACATCTTATACAAATAGTTAATGGACTTCTCATTAGAAAATCTTTTATGAGAGTTTATTAAAGTAATATTGTGATAGAGCTCTTCCAAAATGTCATTCATCATTAATTCTTTTAATTGCTGCCTTTAATTTTAACTATACACCCAGGGAAATTACATTTTTTACTACTAGTGTTTTTTACATTACTGTTTACTGAGAAACCAACGATTAAATATTTTCTATACTTGTTCTGAGTTCTCATTACAAAGTTATTAAGATCTTTAATATAAATTGAAAAATTACTAGATTCTTGAACCCCAAATAACTGTATGTATCGATCAATCTTGGAATGTTTACATAAAGTTTTTAAATCTATTAAGAGTTCTTAATTTGCAAATATTAAGATCCCTAGAAGTGTTCCTTTTTGCATTATTTTTTAATGGAAATAGTGGGATACTGAAAATGGTATTGCAGGTTCCAAAGTTGTTTCTGAAATATTATTGCAAATCTTATATTGAACTATTAATTATATCAACCTGTGGTTTGCCTCTTTGGATGTATTCCATTTTATTTGCATTGCTTAAGAAAAGAGAAATTTTATGTAATATTCATTTAATGTGATAGTGACTGATCTTGTCTATTTGTTAGAATCTGTATCTGTTTTTGTGCTTTTTATGTGTTTATTAGTTTTGAAGTATGAAATTGATGGTCTAATTATTTAGTTTTAGAGAAATTTGAAGGTTTTACTTTTTTAACTCTCTTAAAACATCCCCCCCCCCCCCTGTAGGTTAATGCTCTTGATGGATTAGGGCAGACTGCTCTTCATAGATGTGCAAGAGAAGGAAACATCCAAGCTTGTAGAATTCTACTTTCATATGATGTTGATACTTCAATTGTTAGCTTACAGGGTTATACAGCTGCTCAGGTGGCAAATGAAAGTGTTCAAAAGTTATTAAGTGGTGAGTTAAATAATTTATATGATTTTAATGAGTATCTTTCTTTGTTTTGAGTTAAATAGTGAGCTGAAGTACTGCAGGATTCATTTTAATGTAGGATTACATTCCTCCATAACAGTCCTCTGGAAAGCAAAATTTCAGACTCTTAAAACCATTCGTTCATCCGTTCTCACAAGTTATAATTTTGGCAGCGTACCAAACCCAGTCTGTATCACCTTGACAAGCAATAAACAATTAAACAGAAAAGTACCAAAAAGCATTAAAATTTTGACATGCATATATGTATATTATATATACAAACGTACATATATATAGATACATATATACATAACAGATACATGCATATATACATACAAAAGAGGTAATCAACGATAAGTAATCATACATTAATAACCCGTGGTAGTTTCGTTAGAAGAGACTACCAGATTTTTATTTTTTTTGTTTGTTTCCTTATAAGTATGCAACCTTTAGCCTATCATTAATTTTTAGGTTTGTTAGTTAGCCAGAAAGTTGTGTCTAAAAGGATTTCTTGTTGGCAGGTAAAGAAGCAGTATTTCTTAAATAGATCATTGCCCCTAATTTAAGCTGATCTTACTCTGTAAAGTAATAATAGCCCAAGGTAGCCTAGTGATAGCGTGTATGCTTCCCCCCAGTTGTCACGCCTGAGGGTGCTTGGTCAAAATTGAGGTAGCACCTGGCTAAATTGGAGTCCAGCCCTTGTGGTGCCATTATAAACTGGAGCTGCAGCTCTCAGCCCTCTAGCCTATATGGACCTGGTATGGAATAATTGGACCTGGAATGGAATAATTGGACCAGGTAATGGTCCAATAATGGGGACCTATAATAATTGGGACCTGGTATGGAATAATTTTGACCAGGGAGCATTAAAAACAAAAACACGGTAATAATAATAATAAAAAAAATTGTGTTCTTTAGCTACATGTGTAATAAAAAACAGATTTAAAGAAAATGGTCTAGAATACTTCTGGTCAGGGGGCATTAAAAACAACAACAAGATAATAATAATAAAAAATGTTCTTTAGCTACATGTGTAATAAAAAATAGATTTAAAGAAAATTAATTCTTATTAAGATTAATTTATTTTATACGTGTGAGTTAATTACCATTGATCTGAGACCTCACCCCCCACACTCTTTCAATGGTTTTCAACTATTTAAGTGGCATTCACTTTAAATCATTAACTTTAAGTATTAAAATTGTTTAATTTTTGTATGTGATAAAAAAAAAAAAAAAAACTTGTATTGTTTATATTTTTTGAATTCTGTCTATCAACCATTGATCCCTTTTTTTGGGCTTGTAATTGTAATTATGGTGTACATGGATATTAATTTCATACTGTGTTTATGTCATTGTATTTATTTCACTGTTTTGTTTATTTCAGAACCTACTACTGTTGGAATCGATATTGAATATCAGCTTCTTGAAGCAGCTAAAGCTGGTGATATAGAAGTTGTTAAGGTTAATATTAAAAAAAGTTTTATTAGAAACTGAAATGTTTTAAATATTTTTTTTTACATCTATCTAAATGTTATTGCTCTAAATATATTCCACATTTGTGTGTATCATTCTCTCTTGCATACTGAAAATGTAAATTTTGCTTTAGTAGTCATTTAAAATGTGTTAAGCATCATATATTAAAATGCTTGTAAAACAGAGTTTGAGAAATATCATAAATAACGCTTTATTCTGATAAACATATACATAAATATATAAACTCCAGTTTATTAGCTAATTTTGATTTCAGAGAATATTGGGTACTCATTTGCCAGTTGTAAACTGTCGAGATGTAGACGGAAGGCAATCTACACCATTACATTTTGCAGCTGGCTATAACAGAGTATCTGTTGTTGAATACCTCTTACAGCATGGAGCTGACGTTCATGCTAAAGATAAAGGGTAAGAGCTGTTTTATTACTTTAAAATTAATCAGTGTCTATGGAGATCAAATTTATGTATGTATAAAATAGACTAGTATTTGCAAAGTCCATCAAATACATTGAGTAGCTATTAAATTTACTTTTGTATTCCATTTACCCATGTATTTGTCTTGATAATTACAAGTATGTAACTTTATAGAACATTTAACTGTGAATAATAGTATTATCTCTTAATATAATTCTAATTTGTTTATTTTTAGCTCTAAAATTTCTTGCAATTACTCTTTTAGTGTTTAATTTGTCTCATTAACATATGTTTCTTTTTAGTGGTCTAGTTCCTTTACATAATGCCTGTTCTTATGGGCATTATGAAGTTGCTGAATTACTTGTTAAAGTAAGTTATCTAGACATTCTTATTTTAATTTATAATAATACGTACAAAAACCTTATACATGTGTGCATGTGTTTATTTTCATAGCATTTTGTATATATATTTTATAGCTTTAAAGAAAGACTAATTAAAGATGCATTTTTTATCAAAATTTTTTGTCTTGATTATTTTAGATGTAAATATTTATTAATGGCTTAGAAATATTTCATTAGTGTGCATTTGAAGGCTTTTATTTTATTATACCTTTATTTCATGCCAGATGAGAGAGAGATTTTTTGAAAATTTTGTGGCTGACTTAACCCCTTAACTGGTCTGTTTTTTTACTAGAAATGCTGCCATAAAAACAATATTTTTTTGTTACCTATAATTAAACACAATACTTAATAGAATAAGAAAACAAAAGAATTTTATTAAATTTCACTTTTAATACTTTTACACTATTTTTTATTTTAAATATTTGGAATACAAAACCCCATAAATATTTCTTTTTGCAAGACAAAGCCCCTTAAATGTTTGTTTTTTTGCAAAACTGCTTGCAATGAAGAATGTTTAGCAGATCTTACAAAAATTTCTTTCATACTTACTATAAAATTTGAAGTTTACACTTTTACAAATTGTTCAAAAGTCTTTTCTGTGGTACAATTTGAAGCATGGTGTAATACAAAGTCCTACATCACAATCAGGCAGAAATAATGATCTGAAAAATAATCCAGATTATTAGAAGACAGTTCCGAATCTGAATCAGAATTCAGTCCATCATCTAACAGGAAAGTATTTTCGTTGTTCATTTCATCCATAATTTTAAAATAAAGTAGTGGTTTGAATTCACAGGCATTGTAAGCAGTAGAACAAAAATTCCACAAAGTGAAAATTTCCACGCTTCTATTTAATAAAGAAAACACGGGTGAAAAGAATTTAAATGAAATGGACAAGCTATGACATCTGTTAAAAATATTTGTACTTGACTTTGTATTAGTATTAGTCTTTACAAGCTAAAAATATCTGCAAACCAAAATAGGAAAGGAGAGAATATCGATGCCCATACGCTGTATGGGCAAACTGGTTAAGGGGTTAAGCACTCTGGCAGAAGTCTAAACTTTGCTTTCAGTTACACGGTATATTTTCTATATATACTACATATGATCTGCAGTTTCCAAATGTAGACCACTCTGTCACACAATGTTTTTGTATCATATTTATCCATAGCATACATATAGAAGTTGGTGCAATTGCACCTGCACCTAGTAGTACCCCGTTTTTTACAGTTGCATTCATTGCAGTTTTTTGTTTGCAAAATCTTATTTTTTTTTGTCAGAATGTCCTGCTGCATTATTGCAGGTAGGAGAGAATTGAGATAAATATTTGCTGTTTTTACATATATAATCTGAAATTTTTTTTATCATTGCCATAATCAGGTTTTAATCCTATCTCTTAGTCTTCTGTTACTATTTCAGTTATTGTTAGCTCACCATTTAGGTGTTCATTTAGTAAAGTAAACAACAAGTTTGTAGTGTATGGGCAAATGCTCTTTTGATAAAAATACCTACTGTTTTATTTGTTTTCAATTAGTCCCATTTTGTATTTTATATGAATACATTTATTAATGTGTTGACTGATTTCAGTGTAAAAACAGCATGGTTATTTAATAAATTCAGTGTTATTCAATAAAATTGACTTTTTATTGGGATAAATAAGATATTTTATTGGATTAAATAGAGTTTGTGATAAAAATATTAAATTATAGAAGAAATTTTTTCTACAGATTAATTTAGCTTTGTATCTCAGAATTATTTCAAGTTGTCCCTAAATATTTTGAGAGATTTTCTTGTAAATTTATGAATTTGTCTAAAAAAATTTGAACCTTCTAACAGCTTAAATAAAAAATTTAGTCATTTTCTTAAAAGTGTATGCATATTAAGAAATGTCTTGTTTATATTATTTACTATTCAAATGTGTTTTTAATTTCTGTCTGATGATATTGTAGCTTTTTTTTTTATCAAAAAAAAAAAAAAAATAGCCAAATTTTTTCCTTTAAATTGCTATATTGTTTAGAAATTTCACTGCTCATCTTTGAGTGAAGTATTCTCCTTCTGATAGTTCTTTGAACATAATTTAATTCTAATTTTAAATATTTCCCATTGATACTTCATTCTAAAATCATCCTATTTAAATGAAAAGTATGTTCTGTATTTGTTCATTTGTCATAAAAACAAATAAGAAAGATGATATTGGGCTAATTCAGTTTTCTGATTTTTATCCTAGTATGGTGCTAATGTAAATGTTGCTGATTTATGGAAGTTTACTCCATTACATGAAGCAGCTGCTAAAGGGAAATATGAAATTGTGAAGTTACTGTTAAAGGTATTATTCAGTTCATAAATTCTTATTTTTTGAGCTCACTTATTGTGTATACAATTTTTAATATTAAAATTTAGCGTTTCTCTGAGTTTTTAACTTGCTTTATTTTTATGCTATATTTGTAAAACTTGTTTTTTTTTCTTTTTGTAACGGTAATTTTATTAAAGATTTGTACTCTTTAAAAAGTTTAATGTATTTAAACATTTTGCTTATAGTGCAGAATTGAAGACTCTCAATCCATTGTTCTATTTATTACAAGGATTGTTATTAGTATTATTAATATTTAAAATATGCTTTGTTTCTGTCTTATCCAGAAAAGTTTTATTTTACAAGTTTTTTTTTAAAATATTGGCAGCATATGTTGTCTCATTATTCATTCACAATGCTTATAAAACATTTTTTTTATTTATTCAATCCTTGGTAATGTATTATATAAACTGACCAATTTAATATTGGTGTTGGCCAGCTTTTATGCTCTAAAATTCTCAGGGAAATGTGCATGATTTATGTTTTATTGTAGTAATTATGTTATATTGGGTAGAAAAAAATATATAATATGCATATAATATTCACCTAATAGAAAACCTACCTTTTTACATAGAGGTTGCTTTGATGTTTTTCTGTCCGAAATCGGTGTAACTTTCATGTTGTGTACATTACATCCTGATTGAAGGCTAAGCATCTGAATTTTCTAAAAAATTTTGCAATTATGAAGTAAGCTAAAATTGCTTTCCTGCACAATTTAGTTCATATCTGTTATTTTGGAAATAACTCAAATGAGGTTAATGAAAAAGCAAAATAATCATACATTGAATTATAACTTTCCAATTTATGGTAGGAATTTTCTGGTAGAGATATTTTTTGTCCTCACAGTTACTTACTTTACAATCTTTGACTTGGCCCTCTTATTATCTCAACTTGGAATATTCTTGAAATTCCTTATGAAAATAATGCTACATCCATATTCAAAGAATATATATATATATATAACATACAAAATCAAAAACCTTTTTTAATTTCCAAATTCTTTTTAATTTCCTTTAAAATCACTTGGGTGTAAGCAAGCTATTTTCGCTTTTAGAACAAAGGAATTTGGAGTATCCTAAATTCAAAAGTAGGCAATTAATATATCATCCCTTAACCCCCAATCTTGTGGGTGGCAAAACTTATATAACAAGACAAGGGACTTTTGTGCATGGATGGCTGGGCCGGCCAATAGGTGCAGAGTGCAAGGCTCATGTGACAACAACCTCATGAAGTTATTTAAGCCCGAACATACTCGAAGAGGGATTTTTTGCGTGACTTTGTAGCATAGAAAACATGTAATGCACTATCATATCCTTTCCTGGCCAACTGCGGTGGCCACTATGGCCAATGTTTCATTAGGTTCGAGATAAATAAAAACTTATCTACAGCATTTGAGTATTCCTTCCCTGACTCTATGGGGTTATTACGGTCATCAACCATCGGCTGACTACAACTCCAAGCACCCCGACGTCGCCAAACAGGATGTGATAGTGCACCGAATATGTCAATGCCACAATGTGATTAGAGGGACCCGCTATGACTACTGTACCATCACAGTCATGCTCTGATAAACCTCACGCTGCAACGGGTATCACTGAATATTAAATATATTTATTCAGAACCATCTTAAATTTGAGACTATGTAAAGTTTATTTTACAGATTTATGATAAAATTTTTTTATAATTGTGTGAACATTTATTCTACTTTCTACTTAGTGATTTGGATAACCTTATGTTATTCTGTGTCTTATTTTAAGTAAAATGATATATGTTTTATATCATTTTAAGTTTAATTTTAAGACTGTTTTGTTTTAGATTGTGTTTGTTGTATATTCATGCTTGTGTGCATCTAATATATGTAAATAAATTGCATATATATCTGTGGCTTGGTACAAGAAGTACCTAAGTCAGTTTTCTCCAAGATGGCTTTGTTTGCTTATGTCTCTTTAGAAAAATAATTTTCAACGTAAGAAGTACCTAAATCTGTCCAATGCTTTAAAAGTTTCTAAACCATTATACAGACCAGACTTGGGTACTTCTTACAGTGAAAATATTTTTTTAAAGAGATATAAGCAAACATTGTGATCTTGTAGGAAACTGGCTTAGGCACTTCTTGTACCAAGCCACAGATATATATGTGTACATACACACTTCAGTTTATATTTTTCTGCAAGGTAATTATTATGTATATAATATGTAAATATATATAATTAATTTAATAAACATCTTTTAGCATGGTGCTGATCCTACAAAAAAGAATCGTGATAGTCATATGCCTTTAGATTTAGTAAAAGAAGGGGACCAGATGTAGCAGATTGCTAAGAGGTATTATAAATAGATTTGTAATCCTTTTGGGTTCTTCTTTTCAGTGATGTAAAGATTCAAAAGCAAATATTATAAATTATCTGACTGCATTTTAATTTTTACATTCTAGGTGATGCTGCACTTTTAGACGCTGCTAAGAAAGGTAACCTTAGCAGGGTGCTAAAATTAGTAACACCAGAAAACATAAATTGTCGTGACTCTCAGGGAAGGAATTCTACACCATTGCATCTTGCTGGTAAGATCAGTTTTTGATAGCCATAAAAAATAATCTATGCAGTCATTTGGAATCAATTTGGAATATGTTGCATTATAAATTGTGGGGTTACAAGTGAAACACACCCAAGTCAAATTATCGATTTTCGTATTTTCAGCTTTTCTTGACCAGAAAAAGGAGATATTTCTATTGGTGAAACCCACTTAGTCATAATTTAATTTTTTTTTCAAAGTTTGTTATCACATTAAGTACTCTAACCTAGTAGTTTGTATAGATGAAACACACTAACCATCCTGATGATAATAATCTATATGTATAAAACAGTTCCGTAACTGACTGACTGACTGACAGATAACGCACAGACCAAACCGCTGGATATAAAGTGCTGAAATTTTGCATGGCGATTCTTCTTATAGTGTAGGGGTGCACTAAGAAAGATTTTTGAAAGATTCTTAAATTTTTTAAAATTAAATTTTTTAGCTGTTTTTGTAACATTCTTTAAAGTTTGCATTTAAAATAATAATCTGAGGGTTATAAATTTTATGTCACAAGAAAGACCATAAAAATTCCTTTAAAATGAAATCTTTTTCGAATCTTTACCTCCATTTTCTGATTTTTGGTGAATTTTTAAACATTAATTCTTAGAATTTAATTTATTAAATGCTGGTCATGTGGTTTCTTTTCTTTTTGTGATACTTCAAATTAATTTTATATCACGTGCATAACAATGAAATAAATTGACAAAAAGAAATATTAAAATACGGTAGAGGATAAAATTTAACCACTAGACTAATTGAGATGGAAGTTTTTTAAGAATTTAATTCAAATTACTATGTTTTATGGATATTAAACATATAAATTAATTGCATACATTGACCATTGTATTTAATTTGAATATTTTCTTCCACATTATTTTGTCTATAAAAATAATCCATTATGATTTTTTTAAATAATATATATATATATATATATATATATATATAATTCGGCATTAATTGCATACATTGACCGTTGTACTTAATTTCAATGTACTCAGTAGCAAAGCATGGGTATTCAGCTAGTATAAAATAAGCATATGAGAGCCAAGACTGGTTCGTAGTTAGCGAAAAAATGGCAGTGCTATACCTTAATTTGATTTCATACTGTTAGTACCAAAGAAGTTAAAAGAAAGAAATCTTTGATCAGCATTTTCTCAAAATCATGTATTTTGACTTAGTGTGTTTCAACTGTAACCCCATGAAATAATGAAGAAAAATTTCTACAGTGTTAAAATAAGCATATATTCTTTACATTTTAGCTGGTTATAACAATTTAGAAGTGGCAGAGTTTTTATTAGAGCATGGTGCTGATGTAAACGCCCAGGATAAAGGAGGCTTGATCCCTTTGCACAATGCTTCTTCTTATGGAGTAAGATTTTGTTTATTTATCATGAGATTATTTTTAAATAGAAATAAAGGGAAATTTAAATGAAAAAGAGATGGATGTATATGTTGTATAATTGTAAGATTAAATACTAACTAAATTTTTTGTTGAACATGTTTTACTTTTTGATAAAATTTTTTCAAACTGAAGTTTCATTATTTGAATTCATGTTGTTATTTTAACATCGCTTGTCTTCTCCTTATTAGTATGTTCAAGACTGACATTTATGTGGCTTTCTTGGGTCTAACTTTCATGTATATGGCTTTGGGCAGTTTTCCACCAGTAATCTATCAAGAGTTTTGTTGCCAATTGCTGTGCTAAAATTATTAATTTGAATATTTCACAATACTGTACTGTATAAAACTGAATTTTAACTAACTTTAATGATTTTACTCCAATGATGTACATATATATTGCATCTCATATTGTAGATTTACCTTATTGCCCCTTTCACTCTGTGTGTACCTTATAGTGATAACACAAATAATGTTAATAATTCAACACAAAATAATACATATAAAGAAGGCATTGACAGCAAACAAATTAACAGAAAACCTATCCTAGCGTTGAAAAATTTTAACTTTTCAATAAAAGATTGCACAACAAATCCTCATACTGAAAACAGATAAACATAACTAAAAGGTAAATAATTCAACAGAGAAAAATAATTACTAACAGGAAGAATGCAGACAAAATAAATCGAAATCATGCATTATGGGCTCAACACACCATAAATGCAAGATTCTGTAGCATTAAAAGAACTAAACCGTATAACGAGGCAACCGACTGGTCTCTTCATCAGGAGACCTAACCAAATCAGTTATCTCAAGGGGGAACTTTCTGAATAGGATGCAGGTCTAACCAAAAGACATCCCAAGGCCCCGAGATTCCCATTGACCCATTGAAGCAGATAGTCAAATCAAATGAAACCTGTAAATGTACCTTATAGTATAAACCTGTAAATGTACCTTATAGTGCTAATTCTGTAATTTTAAAGTTGTGAAACAACTTGTTTCAGTACTGTTTTGCTTTTTTTGTATAAGCTAAATATTGTAAACAGTATTATGAGGTTTGAAGGGTTGATTATTTTTTACATAGTTCTATCTCCCCCCCCCCTCCCCCCCCCCAAATGTTGAGGGCCAGCTAAAAATTAATTTTTTTAGAGTGAAATGAATTACAATTAATTTTTCAACTACTCAGAAAATGAAATGGGTGTCTAATACATTTTGACCATTGTTTTAGACAGAACAGCCATCTCTAGAGTCCATACTATAATCCTTGTTCCATTGTAGTCTATTGAAAGGGGAGTTTCTAGATCCCCATAAAAATGTTTAACTTATTCACACTGTGCTGACATAAAGAATTTTCAACTTTCTATTGCATGTAATGGGAATTGTGGCAAACACTTTTCTGGTGTAATACTTCCTGATTTTAAGAAATCAAGGGCTTTTATCGCATACCATTCATGTAACACTTTGAATTCACAATTTCACTGCTTAAATACCATTTTTTTTTTAATGTGTGAACCTATATCAATCTTTAAATTTCCTATTACACCAAATTTTTGAGTTCCTGTTCAATTCTTTTGCAAAACATCATTGAGAAAAGGCTAGAAAATTTAGCTAATTATCAAATTCTTTGTAAAAGCAACATAAAAGTGTGTGCATATCAGGTTGGCAACATTATGAGATCTATGTTTTATCTTTTTCTATACCTTTGAGATTTTAATTAAGTTATTTATTTTTTAAGCACTTGGACATAGCTGCCTTGTTGATTAAGTACAATACTGTGGTTAATGCTACTGATCGTTGGGGATTTACACCACTCCATGAAGCAGCTCAGAAGGGCAGAACACAGCTTTGTGCACTTTTGGTAATTTTTTTTAAATCATATTCTATTTCATGAAACTTTAATACCTTTATAGAATTTGTTTACATTTATTACTCTATTTGCTCTCCTTTCTATGTCTTGGGTCATTTAATAGTAAATTTTTTTCTTTCTCTCTTTATTATTATTATTTTTTTCATTTTGTAATCCTTTTTCTTAACAATTATACGTGTACATAGTGGTGCATAAACAATATTTAAATACTTTCTTCATAAATACTTACCTATCAAGTATTTAATTTGTTCATTTAGATTTCTGTAATTTTAATAGAATGCTATGAGATTATTTTTTTACTCTTTAAATTGATTAGTGTTACCTCTGGGAATCTTTATGTTAAAGTAAAATTTTTTTTATTCCTTAATGTAGTTGGCTCATGGAGCAGACCCAACAATGAAGAATCACGAAGGACAAACACCATTTGACTTAGCCACTGTAAGTGTTTGAAGTTTAGTTTTTGATGCCCAACTAAGTGTTTTTTGTTTTGTTTTATTGGGCTTTTTTAAAGGCATTCTTTTTTTTAAATAACAAATCATTGTGTAGATAAGTTTAAAAGTTGATTTTAAGAAATTTCTTACATACATAACATAGTGATTTGATTATTTGTTATAGGCAAGTGAAGAAATATATACTTGTCCTAACAATGATACAACATTAAAGATTAGCCAAAAATTACACATTAAAAATTTTTAAAGTTTCAAAAATATTTAAAAGGATGCAAAAATTTGCATTCAAGCAGTGTAAAATACCTGTTTATAAACTATGGCAATAAATTAAAGTACATTTCATAGATGTTTTATGATAATTTGCTATGAATAGACATCTTTATTTCACATATTTATACTACGTTTGCTTCTTCTTAAGGGTGATTTAACCCTTCAGCGGGCGCACCAATTTTTGGAACACTAGCAGGTGTGCATGGGACAAAGTGCAACGTCTCTTTCAACCTTGATTATTCCTTTTGTAATAAACTATTTTTTTTTCAAATTGAAAATAATAATTCTGCATTTTATGACAAGATATAAAAGGTTGATAATATTGAGATATATTTATAATTAAAGGCCAAAGAATGCAGATGTAATCACCTTATTTCAAAACTGACCAGTTTATTGTATCTAAGGACAACTTGCAAATTCATTCCTATTATGTCCAGAAACCTAAAAAGCAATGAGATTGTCCATCTTCGTGATATGCGGGATACCATGTAATAGCTGCACATTTGATTGACTACATCAACTCCTGCTTTTGTAATATTGTCATCCAGTATAGTCGCTGGTTTACCACGGTTAAATCACGGCTAGCAATGAATGGAAAGGAATACAAGGATCAGAAAATCTGACCTGCATTAGAAAGGGTGTAGCTATAAATAGAAGTTGCTTAGAACATTGAAACCTTACATGTAAAACAAACCATTCAAAATTCCAAAAATGTTGCACTTTGTACACGGGCGCACCCACTGAAGAGTTAAGAATGTGTATTATGTAATATCTATTTGTTCACAACAAAGTGAACATTTATTTCTTTTATGACTCTTTTTGTGTCTAAGGTGATTAGATGTTTAGTTCTAAATTAAAAATACTATTACTTGTAGGTATGTAAGATTATGAATGCTTTGGTGAAAAAAAATAGTTGAATTGTTTAGTTAAGTGTAAGTTGCATATGCTGAAATTAATGTTTTTGTGAAAGATTTTTCACTTATAATGCTTTAGTTTGACAGTTTAGTAAACTGCTGCCTTTGACTAAAAGAATTTAGAAATTATATAAAGCTGTTCTTATTTAGTCATTACTAATAGGATAGGTTACACAGGATGTAACTGTGGCTAAATTCTTTTTTTTTTTTTTAAATTTTAGGCAGAAGATGTAAAATGTCTTCTTGTAGATGCCATGCCTCCTCCTACTCTACCACCAACCACTAAAAGCAGTGCTATTGGTGCTTCTGTGATACCTGCTGTATCTTCATCTAGGTAATTTTTCTTTATTGTTATCTTTAGAATTTGGTATATTCTAGTTTTATTAAATACTAGCTGAAAACCCGTACTTTGCTACGGAGTACATTGAAATTAAATACAACGGTCAATGTATGCAATTAATGCCAAAAATATGCATAAATACATTTATAATAAATACAACAATCAATGTATGCAATTGATGTAAAAAAAAATGAAAAAATATATTTATAAAAAAAATCGTAACGGATAATTTATAGACAAATAATGTAGAAGAAAATATTCAAATAAATCTAATAGAACATACTAAAGAATATAGTACAGTTAACATAGTACAGTTTGAGGAACATATCTTTTACTGTATTTTAATATTTTTTGTGTGGATAATTTCCAATCGTCTGCCGCATTAACAAGTAAAAAAAATATTTTATTGTCTATTTCGTTGTTATGCATGTGACGATAAATTAATTTAAAGTACCAGAAAAAGAAATCACGTGATCATCATTTAATAAATTAAATTCTAAAAATTACTCTTAAAAATTCACCAAAATCAGAAAACTGAGGTAAAGATTCGAAGAAGATTTCATTTTAAAGGAAGTTTTAGGATCTTTCTCGTGATATAAATTTTATAAGCTTCAAATTATTATTTTAAATGCAAACTTAAAAAAAGTTACAAAAACAGCTTAAAAATTTAATTTAAAAAAATTTAAGAAGAAAATTTCAAAAATCTTTCTTAGTGCACCCCTATATTATAAGAAGAGTTGCCATTCAAAATTTCAGCCCTTTAGGTCCAGTGATTTGGTCTGTGCGTTGTCTGTCAGTCAGTCAGTTACGGAACTGTTTTATATATGTAGATAGATATATATAAGTTATGTATGTAATGCAGTTATGTATATTCTAGTCTGTGATATCACATTCAATCACATTTGTGTCTGTTATTTCTTTTTGCAATTATTTCTAAATATATATTAATTTAATGACATATAAAGCTATTTTAGGCTATTTTCATTTAATAAACTTATCACATGGTATGTATAAAGAGTTTTTAATTTTAAATAAATGTTTCATGTTACATCCAATCACAGTCTTTGGCATTGGAAAAATGGCTATCTGATGTGATTGGAACTGTTGGGAATCATTTAAAAGTGAGCACAATAATGCAGGAGCAATCTATATAGGTTAAGCCCAAAAATTGTAAAAAAAACTACCTGAAGTATGTGCGGGGAGTTAAGATAAAAAAAACACATTAAAAATACATTATAACAATTGAACGTTTAATGTTCCTTAACATTTCAACAAAAAAGTATAAAAAACATTTACGTATCTCCCCGTTCATTTTAACGGGGTCATTGTAGACAGGCGTCTTCTTCGTATGCCTGCAGTGGACATTGTCAAGTCGCTGTTTCCTCCTTTGAATGTGGCATCTTGAGAGACTTAATTGACGGTCTTGACTTGCACACCAGAAGGGGAAGTTGACTGTCTGATAAAACGTGCTTCGGCTAATCTATCGGTCGAACAAGAGAGGCAGACACATACTTATATTTCGGAAAGTCTTCCCTAATTATATACTGCGCTGTGGGTTTTATTATCCAATCATAAGCCCGGTATGTCATTGACAGTGTGTTTGCATAAGTATCATCTATATATATAAAACAGTTCCGTAACTGACTCATTCATTCATTCATTCACTGACTGACTGACATACAACGCACAGACCAAACCGCTGGACCTAAAGGGCTGAAATTTTGCATGGCGATTCTTCTAATAGTGTAGGGGTGCACTAAGAAAGATTTTTCAAAAATTCTTAGATTTTTTTAAATTAAATTTTTAAGCTGTTTTTAAACTTTTTTTATGTTTGCATTTAAAATAATACATTGAGGGTTATAAAATTTATATCACGAGAAAGATCATAAGAATTCCTTCAAAATGAAATTTTTTTCGAATTTTTACCTCCATTTTCTGATTTTTGGTGAATTTTTAAAGATTAATTTTTAGAATTTAATTTATTAAATGCTGATCACGTGATTTCTTTTTCTGGTACATTCAATAAATTTATCGTCCCGTGCGTAACAACTAAATAGACAAAAAAATATTTTTTTCTCCTTCTAATGCAGCAGACGATTGGATATTATCAAAAAAAAAAAATGCATATCCCTTACGATTTTTTTTATAAATATATATATAGATAGATATATATTTTACATCAATTGTATACATTGATCATCGCATTTATTATAAATATATATATTTATTTTTTGGCATAAATTGCATACGGTGACCGTTGTATTTAATTTGAATGTACTCCATAGCAAAGCGCGGGTTTTCAGCTAGTTTGCATATAAAATAAGGTAACATGATGCGATACAAATTCAATACAACTCATATGACATGATATATATTCAATTTAATTCTGCGATTTAAGGAAAATATTTATTTTAAGAATTAAATTATTGAGAGAATTAAGAAACTAAATGGGTGAATTAATCGTGGGAACGATATAGTATACAGTAAACGGGAGTTTGTTTACCTTATATCGTGGCATTTTTTGAGAACTTTCACCACGGGGGATGAACAGGTAGGGAATGAAAGTAAGTAAAAAAAAATTTAAATTATATTCCTAACAGGAACTAAAGGATATTGAGGCATTGGTTTCTGTAATTTGTTGAAACTCTCTTTTTATTAATTTCAGTCACCTTACTTGCTAAATTTTATATTTCATGTCTTATTTTAATGTAAATGTATTGCATTTTTTTATATTATGTTTTAAATTGTGGTTTCTGGTTATTGTGCAGAAATAGCCATTTATATAATCAAATTTTACCATTTTGTTTATATTTTCAGTGTTACCTCTTCTTCTCCTATATCAAATTATTCAGTCGTTGGGCTGGAAGATGACATTCCACTTTCTTTAAATTTGCTTTCTTCGCAAAAGTTACCTGCTGTGACAGTTTCTGGTTCACAGCACGGAGACGGTTGTATGGACTTTGATAGAGCTGAAGCTCCAGATCCTACTATGGAAAACATTGGTATATCTGGATTCCTCTCTAATCTGGGTCTGGACCATCTGTTGGATATTTTTGAGAAAGAGCAGGTATGTGTCAACGTTTTGTGTCAGCATCATTAATGAATTAATTATTGAGTAATTATTTCGTCTTTCCTATAAAATGTAGTGAATTCTTCAGCTGCATAATGGTTTGCTTCTTGAGAAATGTATTGTAGAAAATCATGCTGTTGAGAAATCTTATAGGCGAAAAATTTTTTAAAAACTTTTTTCATTCATGACCCCTTTTTATCATCAAGATTTTTTCGTGACCCCAGAAAATAAGGATATAAAGATATTTTCTCATAAATAATTTATTTCTTTTGTAAACAATATACTTATGAAAAATAGTAGTTTTGATACATGTTTTAAGTATGAAAATAAAATGAAAGAAAATCACGTTTTAATGAGACAGATGTGGTTGTTTTTGCTGCAGAACAAATTAAACCTTGGTGCAATATTTGACATTATATAGTATTAAATTTTTGTGACCCCAAAATTTTGCTTTCCGACCCCATTTGGGGTCACAACCCACAGTTTAAGAAATACTGCATTAGAGATATAATGCTTGTTTCTGCTATGTAGAGAATCTAAAGAATTAAAGTAAGAGTTTAAAAAGTAAATGTCAAATCATTTCATATATCAAATGTCATTCTTTAAAATTTATATTCCAAATAGATTACCCTTTAAAACAAAAAAATAGATATTTTACTAGTTTGGAACATCAATGCACACTAATTTGGGAATCATAAAAATTCATTACTGATAAAGACAACTATTTGAATAGAAACTATTCCAATAAGGATATCTGAAAAATTTAAGCTGGAAGATAACCAGTTAATTATTTATAAATAAAAATCTGCTTCAATTTTCCCGATATTGTTTTGCCAAATTAAAAAAGAATAAAAATCTATGAACAGGAAAAACCTTTAAATGAGATTAGTTATAATGTGGATTTTATATTATGCTGAACTTTAAATTTTTTAACTGTTCATTTCGATATATATATTTTTGATTCTTACCCCTATATCAATGCATCAGTTTTGTGGGAAATATCTAAAATTAAATATCTATCTTTCAACATTAAAATTTTTCATTTGTTCTGAAAAAAAATTTCAAAATATTTAAAAAGAAAGTATTTAGGTATGTTTATTCACCAGTTAACAGAGAGTCATAATTCATTTCAGTATAACATTCCTAAATTACATTCATTATACAACCTTCTCTGACCAAATATTAACACTAGAAAGACGGCTGTCATCATTTTGACGGTTTCGGACATACTATTGAGCACTATGTCTGTATTTATGTCCTTAGGCTTCTGAAATTTTATGACTTTTCTAATTTTATGCAAAATATGCACACACATTTACAAAATTATATTCAATAGTAAAGAAGGGGGGAAAATGTGTTGTATATGTACTAAAGCTGAAAGCCGTCGATTTGATGGCAATATAGAAAGCAGGCAGAAATCTTTAAAATAATACCAGAAAAATGTTAGTTACTTTTCGTCCCTTTCCCCCTTTTGCAAATAACATAATTATAGGCTCTTCGGAAATATTGGTGTTAAAAAATAAAGACTGTACAAACCATGCATATATTTTTATCGATAAAGCATACCAGGTTGTCAGCTCGGCATACCTGCATAAAAATATATCTAAATATATACTAATATTATATATATATTGGTATGAAATAATTCAAAATTTAAAGTATTTAAACATTTAAAAAAAACATTAAATATTTTATATTCTTGATTTTATTTCCAACCGTCAAAATGACAGCATTCAGTCTTTTAAGTAAGAAAAAATTCCTGTCTTTCTAGTATTAAAATAGGCTATCAATAAAAAGTTGCTGGAGGGCTGTTATTTGGTTGACTGGTAGTTTTGTAGTTTTTTTTATAATGAATCCTTGTAAATCTGTCTCTGAGGTAAGTCCACCTGTACACTGCAAAACATAATTTGCAATAGCAATTTTGATCTGTTACATTTTAGAAAGGTGTATATTTCATTGATGTAGACTTTGTAGAGTACTTGATTCTATTCTTAATTTTGCCATTCTGTAAAATAATTTGAAATTAGTATCACCTTGCATAAAGGATAAATGTTTTCATAATATTAAAATAAACTTTTAAAATGTTCCTGTAATCCTGAATTTTAGTGTTTGTATCATTGGTATGATTTCTGGACAGGGGTGCTGTTCATTTAACATTTTCTTTACTGGGTGGGATAGCATGTATCCCAAAAATATGGGCCCAAGAATGAATACATACACACATATACATATATATATATATATATATATATATATATATATATATATATATATATATATATATATATATATAACCCCCTTAATGGCCGTTCTTACAAAGGGGGTATGAAATTTCCCGTTCTAAAGAGGAAATCGGAAAATGGGCCCCGTAAGCTAAAGGTTAAAATTCATAGAAATTAAATTTTTAAATAGACTTTATTGTATGGTTTATTATGGTATACCCTCTTAATTACATGCCTTCTTTTTCTTAAGTTCAAAATAGGAAGTTTCTCATTCACCCACTTAATCCAAACATTACATCCAAAACCTATTTGATGTTGATACAAGCAGGAAGAAATAATTAAATTGGCACTTTGAAGAAAGGAACAAATCCAAAATCTGTTTTTATTGGAAATTTAAAAATACTTTATTTATTATTTTTTCTTCTCTAAAATTTTATATACGATACTTTACATTCACCCGTTATTCCAGTGCCTTTTACAGCTTACAAGGAGTTTCTATATGTAAATAACAGTATGGAAAAAAAAACAACTATTTTTTGGTGTTTGTTTCCTTCCTTCTTCAAACTGCAGGTTCAATTTGACTCATTTCTCTATTTCCTTAATTCCCATTTTTTCTAATAATTTTGCAAGTTACCATCCTTAAAGTTGCTCTTCTGTCTCTAAAAATTTCTTTTATGTATTTAGATTCAACAACATTTACATTGCATGCTTGCCCTTTACATGTGTTGTTCTTTATTAATGAAATAGAAAAATATTTTCCTGTTTCTGCTCAGTAATGCTTAATCTTAAAATTAAAATATTCTCATATTCTCAGTGTTGTGTTCTAGTTCCTGCATGTTATTTATCAATGAACAACAAGTTGCAAGGTTTCTCCTTGCTGTATTTCAGGATCTGATCCTCGTAACTGGCAGCCACTGATACAAGAAAACTCATTCCAAATTTGCTTCATATAGCTTCTATTTTTCTTTTCTTGTTTTCACCCCAGAAAATAGTACTGCCATTAGTAATTGCAACTCATCATTTCTAAATCCGATGATTGGTTTGAATACTTTGGAGTGTGGTATGTTACACTTTTAAGAAAAAATTTCAAGCACTTCAAAGCACTTTCAATTACTGTCAAAGCTTGAGAATCTTTCCTGTCTTTCCTTGCTTTTAAACATTTCTTCTACAATGACACATCTTTCTATTTCTATTTCACCATGCATATTCTGTATTTTCTCAAGTCCTGTTTAGTGGATTATTTTATGTATGAATGGAGATCATAGATATATATTCTGTCCTGAAAATTATTTTAATTAAATTTGCATAAGAATTACTTGTTTTCTACCTATCATGCTTTACCTAAGGAAATATATATTTTCTTTTCATTTTTGAATTATTCGTGTGAAAGAATATATTTTGCCCAAGTTAAAACTATTTGTAAACAGTTTTAAACCAAACCAGTTCGTTGTAAACAATTGTGTTTATTATCAAATAGCTATGAATAATTACTAAATATTTTTTATATCTATTTTTAATTTGAAGTTTTCTATACTTATGTTTGGTTTTACCTAATATTTTTTATTTGAAGTTTCTAGTTGTGTTTTTTTTTTGCTACTAATTTTACGATGAATTATGTATTTTGAACTTAATTGCTCCATAACAATGTATATTATGTACACACGTATGTATATCAGAATTTTTACAGTAGTTTCATGACTTTTTTTTTTAAACATGATTTTTTGAACTAAATATAGTTCTTTATTTAAACTTAAATGGTTTTCGGATGACATGGAATATATTCCCCATTTTACTATAGGAAACATATCTTTTTTTTACACAGTTTATTTTTACATGGATTTCTGAGGAACATATCTACCATGTAAAAAAAAAGAGTTCGGTGCAAGTATAATTATTATTCACATGCCATATTATTTCAGTTATTTATGATTTCAGTTTAAAATTTTTGTGGATGGGATAGTTTGAGTTTTGTATCAAATTATATTTTCAAAGAATACATTGAGTTATTTTACTCACCCCTAGATTACTCTGGATATTCTTGCTGAAATGGGTCATGAAGAGTTAAAACAGATAGGAGTCAATGCATATGGTCATCGTCACAAACTGTTGAAAGGAATAGAGAAATTATTCACTGGTCACAGTAAGTATTTTTTGCGTATGACTTAAATATAGTTTTCTTAATCTATATATATAAAACAGTTCCGTAACTGACTGACTGACTGACTAACAGATAACACACAGACCAAACCGCTGGATCTGAAGGGCTGAAATTTTGCTTGGAGATTCTTCTTATAGTGTAAGGGTGCACTACGAAAGATTTTTGAAAAATTCTTCTTAGATTTTTTAAAAATAAAATTTTTAAGCTGTTTTTGTAACTTTTTTTTAAAGTTTGCATTTGAAATAATATGAGGGTTGTACAATTTATATCACGAGAAAGATCGTAAAAATTCCTTTAAAATGAAATCTTTTTCGAATCTTTACCTCCCTTTTCTGATTTTGGGTGAATTTTTAAAGATTAATTTTTAGAATTTAATTTAATTAAATGCTGATTACGCGGTTTCTTTTCTTTTTGTGATACTTTAAATTAATTTTGCGTCATGTGCATAACAACGAAATAAATTGACAAAAAAATATTGAAATACAGTAAAAGATAAAATTTAAACACTAGACTAATTGAGATGGAAGTTTTTTAAGAATTTAATTCAAATTAGTATGTTTTATGGATATTAAACATACAAATTAATTGCCAAAAATATTATTATAGACAAATAATAATATTTTGTCTATAAAAATATCCGTTACGATTTTTTTTATAAATATATTTTTTGTTTTGTTTTGTAGCATTAATTGCATTCATTGACCCTTAAATTTAATTTGAAAGTCAGCCACTCTGTAGTGAAGCATGGGTATTCAGCTAGTTGAAAATAATACTCTTGTAATCTATTTCATTTGTCATTGTAATTTTTCATCTGAGGGAGTGAAAGGTGCTGTCAAAAAGGATGTTTTGTTGAATCGTTCAATTTATATGCTCATAATCACCAGTAGATAAAAGTGTTTCTTCGATTATGTTTGACCTTTACCACAAAGAAAATTTTTTCTCTGTGAAATAAGCTATGTTCTTAATAGCAAAAATCCAAGTCCAACCATGCTGTCTGTTTGTAATAGTTATAACAATTTTAAATCCTGAAAGATTTTTTGCTAGACATGCATATGACATATCATAGAACTGAAATGTAGTGATTTTTGTTAGCATAATTTCCTAATAATTTTTAATGTTTTGAAATAAGAATTGTTTTCAAACAAAGGAACAAGTAGTTTTTTTTTTAACCTTCAAACTGGCCCATGAATTTGTTGCCACTATACAGGACTATCAGTCAAATTGACCCCCAAGCCTAAAAAGCTGTTATTTTTACATTATTACGATGGAACTGCATGTTGATATTGTGCACAGGGTTGTTTGATTTATATTAGTGATGAATAGTGAGGGAAAAAATCATCTACACTTATTTATTCAATTTATTTAATATATTTTGATCTGGTATCTACTTCATCAAATCATAGGGCTCTTAAAAGAATTGCAAAATGTTTCTCAGACATAATTGCTTGAAAAATTAGCCTGCCAATGATTTAGGTAGAGAAGAGTGTTGTCAAGGCTTCACAGGATACTTTAAAAATTGCACAGAACACTGAAATCCCTATCAGGACCGGTAGGCCTGTTATTGCTCAGTGGCAACAACAGGCCTACTGGTTATTTTGACCACCATACTTTTACAAAATTGCAACTTACTGGCAAATGGCGAGCATTTGTGAAACTCTTATGTGCTCTCCCTGATGTCCAGGAACTGACTGAGGAACTGGCTGACAAAGCCAGCCAAGCATTTACACCTCTCCCCACTCCTGCCCCACCCTTTAGTTCAACCTCTGCCTGTCATAATGACTGGTGGGCTGGTTTGAGGGTTAATTTTAAATGTGAACATAACAATTTATGTTAAGTTTTATCTCATAATCTACTTTGATCCTATAAACTTAAATGAGAATTCATTCATTAGGAAAAGTAACAAACTGTTTTATTGCCTCTATGGATGGGCAATTAAAAATCTTGCCGACTGTATCTGTCAGTTGTGAGGTATATATTTGCCTTGAAATATATTTTTATGTTTGATGATATTTGTTTCAGTGCTAAATTCTATATATATTTAGAGAGTAGCAAAATTCAGTCTATTCATATTTAAAAAAATAAAAATGATCATAATATTCATTAATTTTGATGAAAGGTAAATGTTATACCTTAAATTTATTTAAAAAATATTTGAAATCTTCTAATAAAGTACTGTTATATTTAACCCTCTAATGGACAGTGGCTTGAGACTAAATAGGTGGTACGGTCAGGTTGGATCTGAGCCGATGTCTTTTTTGATGAGGTTTTGTTTTTAGTAGAAATAAGTACACAATAAGCATTTTTGTTGTATAATAACATTTATTGATAATATTTTACATGAAATACAAACCTTTTTATAGAAAAAAAGGACCAACGAATTGTAATTTTGCTAAACAATTATATTGTGGCATTTACATAGAATGTTGTAAAAATTAGGTCTAATATGTAATTTAGTCTTGTATCTAGTTTTAGAAGTTACTGAACTAAATTTCTGAGCACAAAAATGTAAAAAATAATATATGCTGACATTTATGGCTTTCAAAATCGAAATAAAACAATTAAAAATCTAAAAAAAATGACTGGTGATCATGAGTAACATTTTTCAACAAAGACACTCATATTTACTGCAAACTTACAGCTGCAAATGCTCCAACACCTGTTGCAAGACTGCCTGGTAGGGTTCCTTGTCAACTTGATCTCTTGCAACGAGAGGGGAGAGTACGTGAGGGGGAAAACAGACCCCTGGGTTGGATCCAACCGCCACCATACTGTTAGAGGGTTAAAACAAAACAGATGATTTTAATTTTTAAAGTATATCAGGGATAATACCTGCTAAAAATATATTTGTAGCGGTTAATTAGAAGCTATGTTTGACAAAAAGATACCAATCACTGTATCATAATATTCTTTACATTTTGTACAGTAAATGAGAAAAAGTAGTATTTCACAAAACCAGTCAGTTGACTGTTTGTGAATTTTTAATTTAGAAAAATTATGAATCATATACAAAATGTTACATTTATTTCTCTATTTAGAGTTACTTTTGAAAAAGCTTCTAAAAGATTTGAAAGAAAAAAATAATAGTACATTTTCATTAATTTGCATTGTGATGGCTATTTTTTCTGATTAAACTATATTTTACATTAATTTTTCCAAGGTGTATAACATTTCCCATAAGGTGTTTTGCATTTGCTTGTCTTTTGAAATTTTTATGGGTTGTGTCTAACTTTTTTTAGCCATATATATGAGGAATAGTTTTATCTTTGTTTATTGTTATATGTTTTAAATATATTGGTATAATTTTATAATCATCAATTTATTATATGCAAAATTTATGTACACACATTCAGTTAAGAAGATGAAGTACTTTTGTTATTGCCATATTGTTTAAAAATTTCCAATATGGCAAAAAAAGAAGCCTTATTGTATAAAACAATATTCTGAAGTTAATTTTTTACATTTAATAATGATGTGTATTAAAATCTTAAAAATAAATTTGTTGCAACCACACCCTGCTGAAAATGATCTATATAACAATTATTCTGTTTTCTAGTCACTATTATTATTAGGAATTTGTCTAAATCAATAAAAATTTACAAGTAGTCATGCATTTTTTAACGAAGCTTTTCAATTATTATTACTGTAAAAACAGCTATAAAATATCAATAAAATTTCTTTTCATTATTGACCAAAAGTATTAGTAGGAATCTATGTAAACTGACAGAACATACTTGTATCTTTTAAAAAGGCACCTATAAAAATATTTATTGATATCTTCAATACATTTTTACCATAATTGTTATCGTCAAAGCTGACATATTTTTGTACTTTTAATTTAAAAAAAAATAAATGTATTTTAATCTTAAGTTGAAATTTGATAATTATATAGTATTCTATAAAAGTTTCATAAATTTTCTTTTATTTATTCATTTTTTAAAGAGATATATATAAAAGACTTTTATAATTTTGTCAACAGACCCCCCAAAAGTTTAAGAATAAGTCATCCAATTGACTTTCAGAAACTTAGTAGGCTCCCTGTTATTGTTATGTTTTAATGCCTGTATTTTTTTCCTTAGCTGCATCATCATTTATGCCTAACAAGCCTGGCACATTGTTAGTAGAGCTTAGCCCTGAAGACAAAGAATATCAAGCTGTTGATGAAGAAGTAAATTTCATTGATAATTATCATTGCATTTATTCATTGAGTGAAGTATATACATTTATTCATAACTATTTTTTCTTCTTAGATGCAAGCTACCATTAGGGAACATAGGGACAACGGACATGCTGGTGGCATTTTCACTAGATATAATATATTAAAGGTAACTATTAAAACTGAATGTTTATGCTTTAAGTATTCAGTATGGGTTACAGTATTGACTTTGTTCCTAGTTATATCTTAACCAGTTTTTAGAAATTTTAGTATATCTGTAATAAAAAAAATTAATATAAAAATTCCGTCTCAAAATAAGTACTATAAACATGCTACACCTGTGCAGTTTTACTAGAAAAGCAAATAATTTAAATTAAAAATTCATTTATTAACTTTGAATATACCATGTGTAAAGATAATATATGTCCTTACATTTTTGAAGATTTAAGTTCATGCTTTCATTATCATGGTTTGAATATTACCAGAAAAATAGTTTTAGAAAATATTCTTTGTCATTAAAAAAATGTCAGTTGATATAAGGTTCATAAAAATTTTCAGTTGAATTACTAAAAATCACCCACAAAATTGAAAGAATGAAAATAAGCTTAAAACTTAATTCACCAATAATAAAATTAAATATTAGAATCGTAACCTCATAACTGTCTATCACTATCTGTTTTTAAAACAACATTTTAATGGTAGTCCTCTATTAAAAAACAGTAAACATAAATATGAGTACATTTATAAAAGTACTGAAATTGCATTTTCCTAAGGAACTGTGTGTGCAGTAGTACTATTTCATTGTTTTGAAAGGAAAAAAAATATAAGTGTAAAACATATATACTAATATATATATTCATATATACTCATTCAGATATTTATTAAATTCATCTAAATTATACTTTCCGACAGTATCAAGAAATAAAATATTCTAGTTTAATTTTTATTTCCTTCTTATGTATGTTTTCTGTTATCAGGGAAATTAATAACTTAAGTCAGATTTTAAAATCCTTTTCTAACCTATTTCTCAGCATCACACAAATTCATATTTCCTTGCAGCTTATTCCTGCAATTGTTTAGATGTATATTGACCCACATTTTGGGAAATAAACCTATTAGCTCAAAGGACCCACATACATTATGGCATATGGCCAAACTTATAGCTATTTTTCCAGCATAAATTTATGATGTTTAAGATTTTCTGTATACATAGCTTGAAATTAAAGAATCAGTACTGTTTCTGCTGATTTTAAAAATTCGTTGTTGAGAATGAAACTAATTCTAAGGCTTATTATGTAGTAATGAGCTTTTCCTGTGAAAAATTAACAATAAGTTAAAAAACATTGTTTTTAACTTATAATTAACACAGGATTCATTATTATTTATGAATACATTACTTCTTAGTAGAAATGCCAGTTGGTATGAAACTGTTTGTGATGCTTCTTTGCTTAGTCAAATCTAAAGAAATTTGTAAACACACTAGATTCAAATTTTCATGTTTAGTATCAATTTATTCTTACTTAAGAATCTTAGTATAATCTGAAAGTAGAGGATATATTAAGAGGAAAATAATTTTTTGGCTTAGGGGGCATCTGTTTGGTTGTCATTTGACTTAATGTTCATTAATAGCTCTGTTTTCCATCAGTTTAATTATTTTCATCACATATTTTTATCGTTGCATATGTAAATGAGTAATGCTTTTCTTAGATTTGGGATGAGGCAAGTGCTTTGTCATTTGTATAAGCTTTCAAGGTTTTTAAAAAAAAAAAATCTCCTGTGCTAATTTGAACATTTGGATTTAATTAGCAATCAACATGCCTTGGAAGAAAAATTTCTTCCAAGGCTCTTTTATGGGAAGATTTAATTCTGTCAAATTTTAATGTCACTTAATTGTTATTGTCTATTTCATTGTTGAATACTTTTGCACTGTGCCTTTTGAAGAAGATAGCAGTTTAAAGGCTTTTAAGATTATAATTAATTAAATTTTTACCCACATAGTGAATTTTAGAGTATTTTTGTATTTATAAATATAAATTTTTCTCTGTCACTCTGAATGAAAAAAAACCCCAAGAAATTGATTTAAGCCTTGTTCACTGAAAAAATACATGGATGGAACATTATATAAAATTTAATAATATGGACAATTATGGTTATCTGCAAAACTTTCTCCATAATAAAGAAGTTCATATGGTCCTAAAAATGTTTTACTTATAAAGTATTAAAATATTTGACTGAAAGATGCCTTTTTAAAAATTTAGATCCAGAAAATCCGAAATAAAAAGCTATGGGAAAAATATTGTCATAGACGGAAAGAAGTTGCCGAAGAGAATCATAGTCAGTCAAATGAACGCATGCTGTTTCATGGTTCTCCATTTATCAACGCTATTGTACAAAAAGGATTTGATGAAAGGCATGCCTATATTGGAGGAATGTTTGGAGCAGGTAATCTTGTTTTAAACATCTGGTCATTTCCCTCCCCCTCTCACTGAATTCAGAACTCGTTTGAATAGTGTTATTTTAATGCTTTAATGTAAGTTAATTTACTCGGCTCAGATCATCTGTACATAAATAAAAATGAGTATCCTTCCACTTTATTTACTTCTTTCAAAAATTAAAATCATTTTGAAAGTGATGTTTTCCCGATTTTTTTCAAAAAAAATAATTATAGTTTCAAGACAAGATGAATGATTTTCATCTGGTAAAACCAGATTTAAAAATGGTGTAAAATAAATATATCATAAGTCTCAAAACTCTGTTTTAGCCTGTATTCAGTATCAGCTGAACTAATTTTTTCTGAGTATATATAATTTAAGTTTAAAAGAATATTTAGATTATATCATGCCTAATTCATTCTGTCAATGGATATCAAGATATTAATACATAATGGTAGTAATTAAGTTGTGTGTGTGTGTACGTACACACACACACTCTTCAGTAAATTTATTAAATACTCAAGTAAGAGTGATATATATATGAAATAAATTTAAAACCCTTTTTATTATTTATCACGCCCGTTCCAAAGTCTTCATCCTAACACAACAGAATACCATCCCCTTAACCGTTGAATCGCGACCTAAATCCAAACCGAAGTAATTTATTAGTTTTTCCCCTAAGGTATATGTGGCCAAAGCTTATATAAGAGTTATATAACGCGAATGGCGTGGGACATCACGAAACCATCGTCTCATATGACGCGACTTAATCACGTGTCAGTTTTTTCACCAATTAAAGTTCAACCTGCCTGAAAAACCCACGCATTTCTTGTTAGGATATTGGCCGGTAAGGCCAAAACTAACTGTGCATCATGACAAAACATAAGATGCCGATGGCTTTGCACAATAGCTTAAGATTGCAGAGTCGTTCTAAATAGCAGATGGAAGCCCGCCAGTAAATTAAAAGGGAAACAGATAAAAACTTTCACCTAGAAGCTTGCACTTGTGTGTGAGTTGGAACTTAGTAAAAATGACAATGGTTAAATATAAACACTGCACATTTATTCAATGAAAAAACACGGAAATATATTTACAAAACATTAACAAAAAGTTTATGCATTTTAATATACTTTAGCTTAAGTATTATGGCTTGTTTCTTAAAATCATACACTTATAAATATATATAGCTTGAGCTAGAGGCGAGAAAAGTTTAAAAACAATTTACCGGTTTCATCCGGGAAAAGGGAAAAAGTCGATATCTGTGTTAAACTGGTTTTCTCGAAGTCGGGCTTGCTGGACAAATGACGGCTTTTAAAACGGAGCTTCGGGCATACTAGGGTTGACTGTCGGTTGGGTGACCAGCATCAGTTGCTCCCGCCAGCGGTGATGGAACGATGTACGGCTTGGCTAAACTCTGCTACCGGTGACGTGTGGCCTTTCCAATTGACTTATGCTCGATGACCGTTAGCCGCCATAGTTGGTTAACACGTTGTTGCTTAGCTAAGGTATTGCAACAAAACAAGGATACGCACCAGCATGCACACCTCTATGTATCGTATATATTGCACCTATAGCACTAACACCATCCAACTTCAGTGCATACCTGGTATTACTGGCTTATATATAGCCATGCGTCGCCTCTGCGCCCTCTGGTGTCGGCAGTGAGCTGCCGGAATATGCAAATTATACATCGCCGGCACGGTTACGACCATCACTACTGATTAAAAGGTAGTGACGTCATTCCACCTGCTCTTGCTAGCTCTGACGTTAGTAGTTGTTATAACGCAATTAACAAAGCGTTATCGTTCGACGGCTTGCTGAGTAAATAGGAGAGGACTGAAAAAAAAAAACTGTTTTTCCTTACATTTCTCGATAACTCTGTAGCTTTTGGGTGTCTGCTCACAGCCAGAAAACATGTAGTTTTATCTCCTGTCAAATTTGTATGGGCGGGGTCGCGTCCCCGTCCCGGCCAGCGCCGCGCGATGTGTTCGAGTAAATTTAGTTGATGTTCTACGAAACAGTTGCGGAAAATAAAGACTTTGTATGAACCAGCTGCCTTTTTCCTGATGTGTTCCGAGGTGTTTTATTGCCCTCTCCATCTACCTCACCACTTGCAACTTCGATTGCAGGTTATGGATACAAAGTGTTTGAAGATCCCGGCCATTGCTTTGCCCCGCCACAGTTTCCATTTGCCTTAGCTACGACTACAAAACTGATGATTTCAACGGCCAAGTTATTTGCATATTTATGACTACACCCCGAGCTTACACCTATTGTTATCATTACATATATATATATTTATTTATTTAAATTTGCCTATGATAGAAAAAAATCGTTCACAGTTGTAAACTTCCATTTTTTCCTTAAAGTTGTATTTTAAGTTCCTGTAACTGATCTTGAGAGTTATTAAGTATTGGTTGGTTAAAATGAGGGCCAAAAATATAATTGATATAAATAAGTTTTCAATATTGAAAACTGTGCATTACAAGGTCCTCCAAATGTGTTCTGTAGTCACACACACAAAAAAAAATCTCCCAAAAGTTAAACAACTGGATTAACTGGTTCTAGTGGTGACCTTTTTTCGATGATTTTATAGGACTTGTTTATAGACTTAGTGTGTGATAGTTCTTTCTTTATCAGCTTTAAAAAAACATATTAATTGTCCCTTTGTCCCTTACTTCACATTTAAAATATATCTATATGGTTAAAATAATTTGTTTGCAATTATTTAAAGTTTTTCTGTTTATATATTTCAAAAGTATTATTGATTAGCAGGGAGGTATATTTTGCATTAGCTAAATTGCTGTTTGCTTTTGTTTCATCCGTATTTATACTTCACTGGATTTTATTTTGGTTTTAAGAATGTATGTTTTAAGTTTTAAAAAAAACATATCATATGTTCATTAATCCCCTAAAATCAAATTAAAGAATCACATGAAATGTTAATCTATAATGCATGTATCTTGTATAGGTATATACTTTGCTGAAAACTCGTCTAAAAGTAATCAGTATGTGTATGGAATTGGAGGAGGTACTGGTTGTCCTGTTCACAAAGATAGATCATGCTATGTGTGTCAAAGGTAAGTATATAATTTATTTGCTAAGTTTTCCTGTTTCATAAATATGCTTATTTTGAAATGGTCTAAAGCGACTCATTCTTTTTTCTTTTTATGCATACTGAAGAATATTTTTAAGTTTTCAACCTATTTAAACTCTTATAAATTGACTTTGGAAATTTAGCTAATGATGGAAAAACATAAATTTTTCATTAGTTAAACAGTCAACATTGGAATTAAGTTCTGTAACCGTCAAGTACAAAACTTTGTTTCTTTGAGATAGAGAAAATTTCTTAAGAATTTTTTTTTTCATGGATATTACTAAAAGTTTGCAAAATATATTTGTAATCTTTTGCCTGGTGTTGTCAAGTAAAGAAAATTTTTCAAGTCATGCTATTTTTAAGATAGATTTGACTTAATTAAATTGTGTTCGAAAAGAAATATATCTGTGTTTGCTGTGCAAAGGGTGTTAAGTCCAAAATAAGCTAAAATGAGTTATCAACCAGGCATGTTTGAAAAATCAAGGGCTACTGCAGGGTACAGAAAGCTAAGTCCAATTCCACTCCTATATATTTCTGTTTATCAGGGAAAATTTGGGATATGTGAAGCAAAACACAAACATGTTAGTGTTAAATGGGTTATATACCAATCAAGCACTTAACAATCTTTACTCAACAAAAATAAAATTGGAAAAATATACTTTAAAATAAAAAATTAAAAATTAAACTTAAAAAAACCAACTTTACAAAAAAAAGTCTGTTTTTTTTTTTTCAATCCCGTTTTTCTCAAAACTACGGTTTTGAACTTGACACTCTTAACACTGCAAACACAGATATAGTGTTGGTTACATAAAAGCACTTAATTGAGAAATCTTTATCAAATGTACTAAAGTTCATTCCATTTAAAGACATAATAGACAAAGTGGTTAAAGCAGTTAAAGAAACATCAGTTTATCTGTTAAGACATGTGTTATGGTCTAAAAGATTTATAAGTATATATTGATGTGGAATGAAAGAACTTTTGTTGAATTTTTTTAATTCATGGAGGTGTTTTCTGTAAGAGACTGACATCTTCGTGTTATAATTTATATTTCAGGCAACTTCTTCTCTGTCGTGTAACATTGGGAAAATCATTCCTGCAGTTTAGTGCAATGAAGATGGCTCATGCTCCTCCTGGTCACCATTCCGTGATTGGCCGTCCAAGTGTAGGAGGACTGTTTTATCCAGAGTATGTAGTCTATCGAGGAGAACAGGTATGTAGTATTTTTAATGTTTCTATGTAGTCAAAATTTCTGCTTCATCATCTATATATATAAAACAGTTCCGTAACTGACTGACAGATAACGTACAGACCAAACCGCTGGACCTAAAGAGCTGAAATTTTGCATGGCGATTCTTTTTATAGTGTAGGGGTGCACTAAGAAAGATATTTGAAAAATTCTTCTTAGATTTTTTAAAATTCAGTTTTTGTAACATTTTTTAAAGTTTGCATGTAAAATAATAAACTGAGGGTTATAAAATTTATATCATGAGAAAGATCATAAAAATTCCTTTAAAATGCAATCATTTTCAAATCTTTACCTCCACTTTCTGATTTTTGGTTAATTTTTAAAGATTAATTTTTAGAATTTAATTTTTTAAATGCTGATCATGTGGTTTCTTTTCTTTTTGTGATACTTTAAGCTAATTTTGTGTCACGTGCTTAATGAAATAAATTGACAATTTTTTTTTTCTTCTTTCTAATGCAGCAGACGATTTGACATTATCCAAAAAAATATTAAAATACAGTGAAAGAAATGTTCCTCAAACTGTACTATATTAACTGTACTGTATTATATTCTTTAGTATGTTCCATTAGATTTAATTTGAATATTTTCTTCTACATTATTTTGCCTATAAAAATATCCGTTACGATTTTTTATAAATATATTTTTGGTTTTTTTTTGGCATTAATTGCATATATTGACCGTTGTATTTAATTTGAATGTACTCTGTAGCAAAGCATGGGTATTCAGCTAGTTTGGCTTTAAGAATTGGGCCTAAATGTTTGAGAAATTTTAGAAGAGGAAGTTCTGATTTTTTCAAGGCTCAGTTTATCCATTCAATATTTATAAGTTAATGTGGTTCCATACCACAATTTTATAAATTTTAAACTCATAAAACCTAGAATGTTCCCCAGGAACCTTAACTGCAAGTTGGGGGAAAGAGAAAATGCTCCAAACTAAAAAAGTAAAGCTATCTATTTTTTTTTTTGTCAGAATCTCTATGTCCTAGTTTAACTGACTTGAACCATAACAGAACTATAATAAAAGAACAATCATGCCTCTTGTCAGGATTTCCGTCATTTATAACTGAATAATTCGTTGTGCTGTAAAAGAAAGTCGCAACTAAGGGACGTGTCCCCATGTAGCATATTCAGTCCAGTTTTAGCTCAGAAGGGGTTTGCTCCATCCTTTTGTTTAGGTTGTTTTCAACAGTTAAATGATAGGATTAAACATTTTGACACAGCTGATTAAGTTTCAGAATTGGTCTGGGCGATGGATGGGTTAATAAAGAATTTGCTCTATATGTATGGAATCTACACTATTGCATACTTTAATGCACATAAATAGAAACTACTTAGGGGACACGGTGGCCCAGTTGGCAAGAGCAGCGGGCCAGTGATCTGAACGTCCCTGGTTCGATGCTCGTCGCTGCAAATCCACCACCGTGTTCACTAATGGTGGCTGGAGCACGAAAAATAGGTCGTGGCTGCAATCTCCTCCAAGTTCTCAAATTTGCATCTGGAGGTGAGGGGTCAAGTCTTCTGGTCTTGTCACTTAACTCGGTTCAAAATTATGGGACCAGTCATTTAGCCAAGTTGGACTCCGACCCTTGTGGTGCTAATTCAAAACAGGAGCTGCCCCTTTCAGCCCAATAGCCTATTAGGACCTGTTTGAATGGAATCTCCAACCAGTGGGCATTAGCAACAACAACAACAACAGAACAACAGAAACTACTACCCATTCTGATGCCCATAAATAAAATCTACCAAATATTTTGTAAATGAATACTGGGATTTTGAGAAATCTTTTACTGGTATGAAAGCATATCTTGAGCTTCTTATGTGTAAACTAGCTGAATACCCATGCTTCGCTACGGAGTACATTCAAATTAAATACAATGGTCAATGTATGCAATTAATGCCAATATATATATACATATATATATATATATTATATATTTATAAAAAAATTATAACATATTTTTATAGACAAAATAATGTAGAAGAAAATATTCAAATTAATTTCAACGGTCAATGTATGCAATTAATTTGTATGTTTAATATCCATAAAACATACTAATTTGAATTAAATTCTTAAACTTCCATCTCAATTAGTCTAGTGGTTAAATTTTATCTTTTACTGTATTTTAATATTTTCTTGGCAATTTATTTCGTTGTTATTCATGTGACGCAAAATTAATTCAAAGTATCACAAAAAGAAAAGAAACCATGTGATTAGCATTTAATAAATTAAATTCTAAAAATTAATCTTTAAAAATTTGCCAAAAATCAGAAAATGGAGGTAAAGATTGGAAAAAGATTTCATTTTAAAGGAATTTTTATGATCTTTATCATGATATAAATTTTATAACCTTCAAATTAATACTTTAAATGCAAACTTTAAAGAATGTTAAAAAACAGGTTAAAAATTTAATTAAAAAAAATCTAAGAATTTTTCAAATATCTTTCTTAGTGCACCCCTATAAGAAAAATTGTCATGCAAAATTTCAGCCCTTTAGGTCCAGCAGTTTGGTCTATGTGTTATCTGTCAGTCAGTCAGTCACGGAACTGTTTTTTATATATAGATGTGCGATTTCCAAATTTTTCTGGATCTAGAGGGAGATCATTGATTCTGACTGCTGGTGTGAAAATATGTATATGTTCTGTGCAGATTGATAATTTTTCAAACTTTGAAATTTTTAATACTACAAATTCTATATTTTAGGCATATCCAGAGTATCTCATAACTTACCAAATAGCGAAACCTGATGCAGATGCTTCTATACCTTCATCATGACCTTTTCTAAAAGTAGATGTTGCAAATTTTGGAATACTGTCTAACTGATGTCTATGTCATGCTGGTGGAAAATGTAAAGTGATGAGTGTCTAAGATATTGTTTACAACTACTTTCATATGCTTTAAAATTATGAACCCTGTAATTATGAATTTGAAAGTTGAAGGACAGAGAAATGGCTATTTATAGATATATTTATTGTTTAATATTTTATTTACGAATTTATAAGTGTGATCTTTGAAATTTATTTGATATTTATCAGACTGACTGTAAATGGAAAGTAAGTTTTTCATATACTATTGTGGGAAAATATGAATAATGCAATTTTTGTCATGATTACCTTCATTACAGATTAGATGATTGATAAAAATGTGAAATGACAATACATCATGATACTTTGATTTTGAAGCTGAATGATTTTATTTTTGAGTCATTGATAATCGAAAATACTATTTTAACTATGCTTTTATGTTCTTAATCATTCAATCACTATCATCATAGTGCCTCTTTCTTATATGCTTAGTTCTTTTATAGACTGACATGCAACTGCTAATATGTATTTTATTTTTAATTTATTTTTATGACATAAAAATATTTTTTATTCAAATATGACGCCTTTAAGATAGGTAATTGCTTGCTATTTGAAATTGCTCTTTTGAATTAAAAATTTCTATATTTTGTTTTAGGTTATAAAGCTCTTTGTTAAGATATCTAAACATGACGTTTGATTATCTAAGTATGTTTTTTTGTAATAGTACTGTAATACATAAATTATGCATTTTGTTAGTACGTGCTTATGATTTTGGTCAGTAGCTTATTTAATTCTAGTGACTGTGTTTTGTACACTTATGAATTCCTCTCAAATAATTTAAGAAGTTTGTTTAAAAAAAAAATTCTAATTAAAAAACTATCTAGCAGGTTTGTTTGTAACTGATGTTTAAAAATAACAGTTACTCTTAAAATTTTCCTGTTATATTCACGCTATTATTCTTAAAATCCTACAATTAAACTGACAATCAACAATTTTTTTCTTATATATGATATTTATTGATCCTTTACTGTTGTATACTTAAGAGTATTAATCAATATTTGTGTTAGTACAGCTCCTAAATGCAAGATTTTATCATATTAAAATATATAATTCTTTTGGGTGTTTGGCCGATAACATCGATTATATTTCCTAACTATTTTTAGCTTCCAGAAATTTCACTGATAGGTGAAGTTTGATAACATGCATCTTGCTGTACTAGGATAATACATAAAACAATAATAATAGTAATATTAAACTGCTGTTTAAATTTGAATCGTCTAATTTATAAATGCTTAATAACGAAATAAATATAATATTCTTTATAATCTTGCTTTGAAATCGTACATATTCTGTATTTAGATGTGTTAAGTGGTGTATAGTCAAGTAAATATAGGTGCTGTCTGTTTGTAGAATACCAGTTATTCACACAGTGTCGAGCAGTTGGTCATTTCATGAATTGGCCAGGTGATGGCCGAATGGCTAGGGCACTGCATTCGGTTCAGATCTTGTGGTTTCGAGTCCCACTGTTGGCATGGATGTTTATAGCTGTTTGGAATCAGCTTTAAACTGTAGGTCCCGGTCTAATTAGCCCTCGTGTAGCAAAAAATTAACTGTAGTGCTCTAAGCCAAACAAACCAAACCATCTCATGAATTGATGTCTCTGGACAGCTGCATTGAGAAAACTTTGCTGCATAAGAGAAGGAAGGAAATTTAATGGTTTTAGTGGTAAAGTAATAAAGGAACAATTTTTGGAGGAATAGCTTCTATGGTTATCTTTACAAGTGAAAGTGTTTGAGGGGGTCTTGCGGTAATGTATTGGCTTTCAGTGCTAAGGGTGTTCAGATCGAATCCTGGCACATGCCGTTAAATATCTCTGTGTCTAGGCCAAATTTAGGCACGTTAAATCCATAGACCGGAATGTCCCTCTATGAAGGTCAATGAGGGTGGGAGAGGGTACGATCCCCCCAGATGTTGCCCCTGAGGGTGTTTGGTCAAAATTGAGGTGGCAACTAGCTAAGACGAACTCTGACCCTTGTGGTCTGGAACTGCATACTTCAGTCCATAGCGTATATGGACTTGGTCTGCAACTTCTTGCCAGGGGGCATAAGAAATAACGACAACAACAACACAAGTGAAAGTATGCTGTATTTTTGGAACATGGTAAGAAAACTGTTTTGCAGTTTGTAAAGTGTTGTCATTTAAATTTTTTGTAGCTTATAATGCACCTTTAATCCCTTTTATCAGCTTTTGAATGCAAAATTAATTTTCTTATACCTGAAGTTTTTTTTGGCCAGAATTTAGGATCATAGTCCCCCCCCCCCTCCCACACACACACCAAAAAAATAAAAATGAAAAAATAATTTTTTTTTTTTTTTTTATTTGCATATGTAGCATGCAGGACCACAATGCTGTAAAGTCCAACATGCAAATTATAAGATGGAAAATTGGAAAAATCAAGCAAATTTTTTATTATTGAGAGCCAAAGTTTGGAGGACAGACTCCACAAAAGATTAATATTTCAAGTCTCTTTTGAACTTTTCTGTTAATTTACTTTTAAATTGATTTAGTTGAAGGTTTATATTAATTTTTTTTCCTCTTGCTATTTATGGTTTTCTGTTTTTTTCTTTTCTTTTATTTTTGATAAGCAGTACCATAAATACTTGCAATGTGTTCATGGCCCACTGTCTTTCACTGCAATATATCCTGTGGCACATCTATAATTACCTGATTATGTAAACCACTTTACAACATCTAAAATATATATATTTTCTTGTGAGCTATTAAGATCTTTTTTATTTTATTTTAAAAGTACATATTGTTAATATTAATAAAATTCAAACATGTGTTTGTGTGTGTGTAAAGTTTTCACTTGTTAACGGTCTCACTTTGTTTTAAGGTTCTTTATATTGTCTTGAAAATAACTGATTATTAAGTATTTGATCTCTGTGTATTATTGTTATACAAAGAAAAACATTATCTGTTAATTAAACCTGAAAACATGTTAGGAATCCCTACTTATTGTGCAAAAATAATCTTCAAAATGATGTTGCATTAATTTTCAGGGAAAATATATTTTAATGTTGCAGTTTCGAAGAAATACGCTTGAGGTTATATTTTTTATGCTCACAACTACTAAGAAATGAATTTGTTTTGGAAAATTAGGTTTATCTGGGAAATTTTCAGGGCTATATTTTGCTTAATTTTTAGTATCACATTTAGTGAGAAGTGGTCGCTTCTCCCATTGCTTGCAAAAATGTAAGCAAAAATCTTGGTGAGTCCTAGCTATAGAGTAAGGTAAAATGCTATGTTTTTATTCATGCAGAACATTGTATGAAATTTCTTGCATATTTTCTGCAGAAAATATGAAAAAAGTTGTAATTCCTGATTATTTAGGGTTTTACATCAATATAATGTTCTTTTAGGTAGCAGAATTTGATACTACTTGTCACATTTTGCAAATAATGTACTCAATATATGTATTATAAAGTTAATTATGTTGAAAGTGACCTACTGGGTTTTCGCAAAATTCGGTAATAAATGGTCTAATACAGGGGTTCCTAACCTTTTTCCTACATCAACCTTTTTAAAAGAATGATTTTCTTCATCGACTCCCTCACATTTTTCTCTATAATATGCAGCATACAACATAGTTATAATACTAATAATTTCACATAAAACTCTTAAAGATAACAATTTGACTAAGAATATGAACAAAAAAATTAGAAAAGTGGTTCATTAGGTTTATTTTTTATTATTTTTGTGCTATTTTAATTTTTAACTTCACAAATATAAACAAGATTTCAGAAACACAGATTTTAATTGCACAAAATTTGATTTCAATTTTGTGGTGGTTGGGCTTGATGCATTGATACAATTTTTTTAATGTTTGACCTGAAATTGCTTATCATTGCATAGTCACAACCACTAACATAATGAATATAAATATATTTTTTACCAAACAATTTTACTGACTTATATGTAATTATAATATAATTTTATTCGATACATATACAAAAGCGTCATGACATTTGACTTAGGATGGGTGGATCACTCCACCCTATGCAAATCTGTATTTATACATATTGAAATGGATATTATTATCTAATAATTACATTCCTAAAAAATTAAATTTTAAAACAGAAAAATTTATCATCGACCCCCAATAGACCCCTGGAATACTATAGACACTTTTTAAACTTCCATCGACCCCCAAGGGGTTCACCTGGATCTCGTTGGGAATCCCTGGTCTAATACAATACAGTGCAGAAGATATAAAATATCCTAAAAATGGCAGTAATAGTTTATTTATATTGGTGGTCACTTGGTTTTACATAGTGTGTATTAAGATTATATAAAAAATTATTTAATAGCCATTATTAAAAATATAAAGAATCTAAAATAGGTAAAATGCTTCTCTCTCACACACATACGGACACATATATATATTTCTGAGAATCAATGACATGTTACAAACATTGTTTGTGATTTCATTAATTTTTCTGTTTAAAATAGAGTATCAAGAATTTAAAACATATTCATTTTTAGCCAAAGATTGTGTTAATAAAGTTCAGTAAAATGTTTTCTTGTATGATCTGGAAACAAATGGCAACTGAAATGAAGTTGTTAGGGAGCAAATGTGCTGATTAGTAGTCACAAGTAAGAAAAAGTATGTAAAAGAACATGCCACAGTATGTTATTATACACTTTCTCAATGTTCTGTCATATTATGGGGGTTCCAAAAGTTTAAAAAAATATTGTGAAACTAGAAGAAAATGCATAACTAGTTCTAAGTGAAGGTCATGTGTTTTTTAAATTTTGTTATGAGTGTACTGAAAAATATTTAGGTTATTAAGAATTTTTTTTCAGCTAGTTTGCTTTGCTAATAGGTAATAAGCAACCTTTTTGAAGTAAAAAATAAAAGTATTCTATAAATGTTAAGCTTTAAGTCTTGATATACAGTCGATTCCAGTTAATTGAACCACTGGTTAATCAGACCAGCCACTTATTTGGACCGAATCCCATCTTGTAACAAAAGGCATGTTCATTTAATCGGACCAGCCAGTTATTAGGACCAAAATGATCGCGTCCCGATGTGGTCCAACTAACTGGAATCGACTGTGTTAGCAATATTCTGATCAATATGCACTTTTATTTATCAAAAGGCGAAACATATTTACCTGTTTATGTGTAATTTTCTTTATCATTTTCTTTTCTCCCTTCAAAATATTTTCTAAGGGAGTGCAGCTAAAATCCCTGTTCTAAAAGGGGGAAAACTGTATCCAGTAAAAAGCTGCTCCTTTCAAGAGTGACTAGATTGCTTTTAGAGTACTGAGAAATATGCTTGTTTTTATCATATCAGATATAGTATGTTTGTTTAGTATAAAAAAGTATGAGATTTATTAGGATCATTTATATTTATAAAATTTTATTGCTTAGTTATTGTGAAGTACCGACTAATTACTTAAAAAAAAATTTTTCATTCAAGTTTGCAAGATTTTTATATTAAGTTTGATAGCTTATTATATTTTACTAAGATGACTGATTTTGTTTAATAGAGCAATGTAATGCTACGTAATGAAATGTTGAATTTTGTTATTGTGTAGTTGTCATACAAAAATATTGACTAGTATAAAATATTGCTTGTGTGTGTGTGAAGGATGTAAATGTGATCCAGCACATAAGGTGGGATTATTAATGTTTTTAAAAAGTTTTTCATTTGAAATGCATTGAACCAATAAAAGAGAATTTTTTAAATTTTAGTCATGAAGTTTTGGTCAGTTTTTGATGCATAATTTTTTAGTTTGGAAGCCATTTGAAAATAAATGTAAAAAATCGAGGAAATAAACTTTTTGCTATTTATGTACATTTTCCAGAATAAGTCAGTGATTTTGCTAAAGAATTTTGCAGTTGCCAGTGATAATTTGAGTCACTATAAAACCTTTTGCAGCTGTTGTCTCCCTTGTCTTCATGCCCTTATGTGGATCTATTATGATTTTCATTGACCAAAATGTATAAGCTTATAGAAAAAATTCATGAGAAGTTTAGCTTACCATTGTGATACAATGCCTTTTCAATAGTTGCTGACAAAATAGCTTTACAAGAATAATGATGAGGGAAAGAACTTTGGCTGCTTCGTGCTCTATAATTGTTTTCACACACAATGCAAGAACCTGCCTCAGAACTAACTCCTTTTGAAAAGTTAAATCACCCGCTGCATACCTTAATGGTTCCTTTCTTGTACAAATAAAAAACCCCATAAAACATCAAAAGGACTTTCAATGTTAATGTTAACCATACATTTATACACCCAAAAATATGAAGATAATGTAGGATAAAACACTCACTTTTACTTTTAAAAAAAGGTCTAGTGCTAGAGGAATTTCCAAACTTATGTAAATTCTCACCATTTCCTACCCACATTCAGGATAGAATTATAATGACATGTTAACAACTGCCCCTTTTTGACATAATTTTTACTGTTATCTTTGTTAAAGTGTTTATTTTTAACATTGTCTTTATTGTTGACCAGTTTGAACCTGGGGATTTTTTATTTGAAGCAGTAAATAAATCTTACCTGTCTCGTGAGATCATTGTAGTACAACACTGTTTCAAGATTGCCAGGATTTTTGTTAAAATACTTTATTTATTTTCATTCATTTATTTATTTAACATCATTTCAGGTACAAAATATCTGTTTATTTGAGTTTTATGTCATACAATCCTACTAATAATTCAATTATATGTTGCGTTCATAAAGTTGACTGTTTTCACACACATTTTTAAAAATGCTTGAAATATGGATCCATTTACTTACATTCAAATTTTTATTTCACAATTTTGAGTATCATTTTGCATTTATAAACCATATGGAATTTGTTTTTTTCTATTAATTTTAAATGTTACTTAAATCTTTTTTTAAAAATAAGTTTAGTTTTTACTAATTATTATGTTTGCATTTACTGGTTTATTAATTTCATTTTAGATGAATTTTCTTCCATATCATTGTGATATATCAATTGTTTGATGAATTCCAATATGTAAAGATAGTTAAGAATTACAAATTTATATAAATCCAGAACAACTGATACTATGCATCTTTTTATGTAAATCAAAGTATGTAGTTATATTCGCATGTTTTGAATCTCACTGGAATTTGTTTGATATGAAGTTGTTTTAAAATAGTGTTATATTTGTTGTTTCACCGTGTATATGTGTGAAAAATTTTGTACATACATTTTTATTTATGCTAAAATGTAAAAATCATATTGAGTATTTATGCAATAAAATGTTGAAAAAAATAGTTTTTATGTGTTTTATTTTTCTTTCTCTGTTTGTGTGTTATTTATAATTTATAAAGTTTATACTAAAATCTATAACACAAAGGCTGCCTGTTTTACTGTTAAGTTGATTATCAGTGTCTCATTTTCAACTTTAAAACAACAACAAAATAAAGTCAAAATTTATGTAAAAAAATATAAACTACAAACAGTCAAATCATCCAGGGAACAGCAAAAACTTAACACTTCTCTAAAATTAACAGTGAAAAGATATTAAGCATTCTGTATATCCCACATTTTTTGTGTTTAAATATACATATTACAGGTTGCCATTATGTTTTAGACCACTGTTTATTTTATTTATTTATTTTTAATTTGTCTTCTTTCTTGGCCCCATACTGGGGAAGTATTTGTATTAATTTCTATTGTTATTTGCTTTTTATTTTTTATACTAGTGGTTATTGTTTGAACTTATCATTGTAAATCATGCATGCACACATATGCATAGACATATATAAATCTGTGCATTGTGCCCCCCCCCCCCCATAGTTTAACCAATTTTTAAAACCAAATTAAATTTTTTTTTTCTAAAGAGAGGAATGCTTTTATTCCTTTTCTGAATGAATAATATCCATTGCTAAACACTGTTTATTTCTTGGATAGTCTGTGCGTATATCTGTTTTACATTTAAAGTTTGGATACCTCTGAATATCCAGCTGGATGAAAGTCGAACAGCGAGGGAGCTTGCAGTCATTGCCAGAATCTGTAGGTTCATGTCCCCTGTTGGCATAAGGATTGTATATGTTTAGAATCAGCTCTAAACTTTGACATTTTCTTATCCTCAGTGTAGCAAAAAATGACCATAAGGCCTCTTTCACACGAGGCACATTCGTTGATTCAACTGATTTGCCTTGTTTATTTTCATGTAGTTAACTGCCGTGTGAGGTTCTTTTCACACGAGGCACCTTGCGTGCCCAATTCAAGGCAAAACCTTCTCTTCTGGGGTTGTGGCAATGCTTCGTCAGCAGCTAGACGTCACGCAGGTGAAAAGCAATTGAAAAATGAGGTGGAAGAAGACAGTTTACTACATTAAATGTGTATATATTCTATCCATAGGTTATACTTTAATCTACACCTAAAATAATTACAATATTTCCCATAAAAATATTTTTCAGGCAAATGTATTGTAATCTACAAAAAATATCAAAGGAAAAAAAAATTGCTGTAAAAAATTAGTGATATGTACTTAACTAAATTTAGATAGAATTTGTATAAACATACAAGATATACATGTATACAAAATTTTAGCAATTTGGGACGATTAGTTTTGAAGAAATAGTGCGCACAAGTTTCAAAATAACAGTTTTTAGAAAAAGCCATTTAAAGTTTAAATTTTCTATAAATTACTTTACTATTAGCTTTATACATTTGGCCATAAAATCGGTTGTAATATCGACTTCATTTTTTTCATAAGATTCCTTTTATTCCATTCTTCATAATTAAATCATAATAAAAAATTGAGTTTTTTTAAGGTTTTAAGGTGATTTCCCCCCTTAAATTTTTAAATTTCAAAAACTTTAAACTTAAATATTATACCTTTCTTCTGCCAATAACTTTCTTTTACACCAATTTTATAACACAATATTGGTCTCTAATTTATAATGATGTAGGGGAATATAGAATTAAGAAAGCATCATAACATGGCACTCAGGTTTTTACTTACAAAAATACAAAATGTATTATTTTTATATTTGCTCTACTTAAGGGGAGGGGGGCTGCTAATTTTTTTAATCACATTTCTTTTATTTGTAGGACCATTATACCTCATTCTTTTTTTAAAAAAATTATAATAAAATTGCTCGCCTGAAAGGGTTAATGCAAAATCCTCCCTCATATGAAAACTATTCAAATTGTAGGCATAAGGCGATGTTCACATTTGCAAATCTAGATAAATTTAATTAAATAATGGTTAAATTCGCGCAATTTGGTGCTCCCACATATGTTTTTAAGTGTAACAGTCATAACTTGTACTAATCGATGTAATGCTGTTTGATAAGTAATGTAAAGAGAATGACGTATGTCACCATAGAAACATCAAATAAACAACCAATGATAAAGAATATATTTCGTAGAAATGACCAAATAAATATTTCTGTTCATTTTTTAATGATAATGCGGCTTCTAAAGAAATTTTAAAAAATTTCTAAAAAAGTTTAAAAATTTGTTTTAATTTAGAAGTTTTTAACCACCATTAACAAAATAACAAATGAACTTTTAAATTTGAATGGTACCGACTACTTTATTGAGCAGGCATCTGTATTTACTTATATCGATATTTGCTTAATATACATAGTTTGATAGTAATAAAAATTGAAACCTTCTAATGTTTCTATAGAAACAACTAGGGACACCAAACTGCGAAAATCATCCAAATAATTAATTAAATAATTCTAATAATTTAAATGAAATGTTCTTACTGATTGCACCTTGTTGGTCAGGATCCATGCTGTTGAATTCGGGATAAAATTTGAGTGCCAATTCCCTTCAAGTTTCACCCCTTTTAATTATATTGCTATATTCATCACACCTCATGTCCCATATCGCGGGACTTATAATACGAATTTATTCGATGAATTGTTCCCAAAGGCATAGCGTCGAGGGGGGGGGGGGGGAACGTGCCCCTCCCCCAACTTAACTTGAAATAAATTAAAACGTTAATAGAATTTCAGTTGAAATCGGAAAATTGCAGAAAACTTTTAAGAAAGTTGGTTTTTTCCTACTTTTTCAAACTGTGAAACTGAAGATTCCTATCATATCTTTAGCCTTAATATAGTTTTTAACAATGATATTGTCAGACTCTCGTCTCCCATCCCTAAGTGGAATTGATGGACGTGAGTAATAGCGTCTTCAATGTGCCCAAATGAAACATCAACAGGTGTCGAACGATATACACCTTTGGGGAAGTGCGGCAATAGTTGAAAAGGACGCAAGTCATTTAGAAAGATTTGTGAAACGATTAGCGGCACGTTTCTACTGTAGAAAAGTCGGCAGGAAAGGAAATTCGTCATGGATGGTTGGAGAAGGCGCTGAGAAGAATGGGGAAAGGCAGGACGCGGGGAACGAGGAGGGAAGAATAGATTCGAACTGTTGAAGGGTCAACACGCGTACGGCAGACGGGGAGCTCGAGGGACTTTGAAAGAATGAGCCCAGCTCTCAGGAGTATGTTTAACGTTCGTCGGAACGAAACTTTGTAAAAATAACGTATTTAACCAAGATTTTAATATGTTAATAAACCTCATGAAATAAGAGTTGACTCTACAATTATAATTCCTTCTACATGACAATGATTTGTCGGATCACGACCATAAAGGTTAACATTGGCGTAGTCGAATTAAAGAACGTGGGAGGACCCCAGCGATACGGAAGGTATCAGAAAAAGATGATCTAGAGTACGAGAGTGGTGATAGATCTTCAAGGAGACGCAGTTTCAAGAGAAGTTGGATTCCGAACGAGTCTACTGGGCACGACTTCAGCGACAGATATTTACTCGGCAACTGGTCAAGAAACGGAAGCAGAATCCTGGGCCAGGAGAAAATCAAGGTCGGAGTAAAGTGTGCATCAACGACGTGGTTATTTTTTGGCGAATATACTGAACTCTCTTGAACTGTGATCAAAGGGCGGCAGCGGAGAAAGATTAGAGTGACAGTTTTTCATCGAGGTGAAAAAGGGGTAAGTGATTCTATCTTTTCTCCCTGTGTATGAGATAGCGGTAGTAATTAGTTGAAGGAATCTAATTATTTTTGATAAGTTTTGAAGTGTTGATTCATGTGTATAATGATGGAAGTAATTTGTTGAGTTATTGAATTTTGGTAAATGGAATAATAATTTAAAAGTGAAAAAGTGTTATTTTGTATAACGGGAAATGTGTACAAGTGTTCGTACTAGTTATTAGTGGAAGTGATTTATAATTGTAGTAGTTAAATGCTCTTAGAATTATCATAATTGTGGAGGTAAATAGTTCAAGATAAGTATAGTTGGTTAAATTTTGTTATAGTTGTAAAAGTGAATTTGTACTTGTTTGCTGCATTTGTGATTAAGTGGTATAAGCTAAAAATGGCATTCATAGGGAAGGGGCGGAAAGCCGATTTAATTTTGTTAGCTACAGAGTTAACAGGGATTTGTCCGTCTTCGGAGAACAGGACATACACTGATCTTAAGGAAATGATATTAGGAAGTGAGAAATATGAGGAAGAGTCCGCTAAGGAACGGTTATTTGCCATAATTAATGAGAGATTAGAACGAGAAAAAAGTGAAGAGAGGGATAGACAAAGGGAAATTGAAAAACAGGAGATAGATAGACAGGAAAGAGAGAAACAAAGAGAAATAATGTTAAAATTGAAAGAATTAGAAGTTGAAGAATTGAGGATGAGGGCAGGTAAAAGACTTTCAAGTTTTAGGGTCAGAGAAAGTATTGGAAGGGTTAATAATAATTTCGAAGGAGTGTTGAAAGAGGAAAAAAGGGTTATTCTTGAACCACTAGTTAACACAGATAAGGTATGTGCCAAAATTGACCGGAAAAAGGAGGATAAAAGATGTTTTGTCTGTAATAGTAAAGACCATTTGAAATATCAGTGCCCCAAAAGAGTTCAAAATCTCAGAAATAGAGGGGATCAGAGGGGAAATACATTTGAGATAGAATTTAACAGAGGCGAAATTATTCAACCTGAGAATAAAATTGAAACCCAACAGGAAAGGGAAGTAAGAGATGTAATTACTCAAGGAAAGGAGGTCCTGGAAGGGGTAGCATGTTATCAAAGGCATTTGAGTAACAGTATAGATCAGATATTAGATGAGGAGTTGATTATCCCTCCTAATATGTTTGAAATTGTAAGGGGTACAGAGGAGGAGATGGCTAGTCCCCCGAATAGATTTGAAAGCGCAAGAGACACAGGTGAGGAGATGAACTATAAGGGAGGAGGTAGTGAATTATGTCCTAATGAGAATTTAGATGAGACAGAGGAGGAGATGATTATTCCCCTTAATATGTTTGAGATGGGAAGCCAGACGAAAGGTGAGGAGATGTACTATGAGGGAGGAGGTAATGAATTAAGTCTCAGTGAGAATTTAGATGAGGTGAGAGAAATGGATAAAATTTTGGATGGGGAATTAAGTCTCAGTGAGAATTTAGATGAGGTGAGAGAAATTGATAAAATTTTGGATGGGGAATTAAGTCTCAGTGAGAATTTAGATGAGGTGAGAGAAATGGATAAAATTTTGGATGGGGAATTAAGTCTCAATGAGAATTTAGATGAGGTGCGAGAAATTGATAAAATTTTGGATGGGGAATTAAGTCTCAATGAGAATTTAGATGAGATGCGAGAAATTGATAAAATTTTGGATAGGGAATTAAGTCTCAATGAGAATTTGGATGAGGTGCGAGAAATGGGATTTTCAACGGAAAACAAGAGGAAAGATCAAATTGATATGTTAAGGAATAAAGGGTTAGAGGAAACTAATAATGAGAATGCAAATAATCAAAGGGAAACACGAAACGAAGAATTAAGTGCTCAGGGAAGCCCCAGCGATACGGGTAGGAAACAGACGCAAAGTATGGGAGGAAAGACTTCCGCAGAAAAGGGTGATTTTGTACCGACACTACATCACAAATTCACAAATTCAAAATTGAACAACAATCATTCAATTCAGTCAATGAGAGATAGTGAAATAATAAAGCCAAAAACCCGTTCGTATTTATTTAGGGTCCCGTAAAAATCGCAGAGAGAATCACAAATTTAAGTAATTCCCAAAGAATTCAGGGAAACTCATGTAAATGTGTATTTTATAAATGTTCTAAAATTGATTTAAGTTGCTCTCGAAGAATTCATTGAAAATTTAATTAAATGTGTATTTTGGTAATTGCATTGATAACTAAGGTTGAATCCTAAGAAAAACGGATTAATTTTGTAAATATAATGGTATGATGAATTTAAGTATATAAGTTATGTGATATTTATGTTTTTTTTTGTTGTTTGTTGTATGAACACTTGGTTTATATTTTTTTTTAAGTGAAGAACTAAATTAATGTTAAGTATTCCCTAGAGATTTGGGGAAGTTTCATTAAAATATGTAAGTTTAACTGGTTAAGATTTAACCAGGAAATTCCTAAAGAGTTGAAAAAAAAAGGAATCAAAAGTGTAATTATCTTAGAAATTCTTGCAGTGAAGATAAGTGATTTGTAGTCAAATAATTTGTTAGTGTTTAGGTTAAAGTAAAGAAATGAGCAAGAATTATAATATTAATTTTGTGTCAAGGCTAAGTGTGAAAAGTAATTTTTGTTACCTGTAAATGTTGTGGCTATCTCATATGCAGATGAAAACATGGAGTCAATTACTTGTAAAAATGTGTTATTGTTGTGACTACAAAGCGTCCCCGTCACAAGTTAAAAAGTGCAGTTATTACCCCATGTGTGTGCCTCGTTATCCTCTAATCAACAGGGACTGTTGTTCAAACGTGAAAACGTCTCAAAGGACTTTTTTCACTTCTAAAGGAAGGGGCGTATGTCAGACTCTCGTCTCCCATCCCTAAGTGGAATTGATGGACGTGAGTAATAGCGTCTTCAATGTGCCCAAATGAAACATCAACAGGTGTCGAACGATATACACCTTTGGGGAAGTGCGGCAATAGTTGAAAAGGACGCAAGTCATTTAGAAAGATTTGTGAAACGATTAGCGGCACGTTTCTACTGTAGAAAAGTCGGCAGGAAAGGAAATTCGTCATGGATGGTTGGAGAAGGCGCTGAGAAGAATGGGGAAAGGCAGGACGCGGGGAACGAGGAGGGAAGAATAGATTCGAACTGTTGAAGGGTCAACACGCGTACGGCAGACGGGGAGCTCGAGGGACTTTGAAAGAATGAGCCCAGCTCTCAGGAGTATGTTTAACGTTCGTCGGAACGAAACTTTGTAAAAATAACGTATTTAACCAAGATTTTAATATGTTAATAAACCTCATGAAATAAGAGTTGACTCTACAATTATAATTCCTTCTACATGACAATGATTTGTCGGATCACGACCATAAAGGTTAACAGATATGATCCATAACAAAAATTCGATGCTATATTTTTCCTCATTTTATTTATATTATATTTATTTTTCTCATTGTATAACTTTTGAATACAACTCAAACATCAATTCTATTGTTATTCAATTTAAATAATAATAATAATAATTGATATTTTAAGGACCGTCCGGCAGTAAATGCGCTGAGGATGACTCTAACTGAATTCAATTCGTGCTGCCCCCCCCCCCCCCCCAAAAAAAAAAAAAAAAAAGAAAAAAAAAGTTAGAAGCACGCTACGCCTATGATTGTTCCACATTCAAACTTGCAATTACAACGCTTTCCCTACAGAACTGAGTTGATTCAAACTATGCGGCTGGTGTGAAGCACGTACCTTCAGTAATGTCTTTTGTGTTGAGTCAACCTATCGGGATGAGAACGTTAGCGGCACATGTGCCAGCTGGCCAATCGTCTGAGCCGCGAGTTCACAGCTTGTGAAAGGGTTCGGGCGATTCCCATACATTTGTTATGGTGGCTACACTCCTTGACAGCCACCCGGAAATCAGTTTAATCAACTATGTGCCTCATGTGAAAAGGGCCTAACAGTCTGTCGTTAAAGAGCGGACATCATTTTTCAGAAAAGCAGGTGCACATTTATTGCTTTTAGATTGGGTGTCACACAGTGGCGCACCCAGGATTTTTTCTTGGGATGGGGGTGGGGGTGAGATGAACGGATAAAAATATTTATAATGCAAAATCAATATTCATAATGCAATTTCTATTTCTTTGGGGGGGGGGGCTGGGTGCGCCACTGGTGTCACATAACGCAGTGGTGCACAAAAACTGTGGGTCACGACCCAAAGGAGGGTCCCCCCCCCAAAAAAAAAAACGGAGGGGTCACGGACAGTTTGAAATAAAATTTTTGCATATTGAATTATTTAATTAAAAAATAGGCTTTAAAATTCTATAATTGCAAATTTTTAATATTTTTATTTACATTTGGTAAAATTATATGGTGTGATATTGTGAAATACGGTGTGTACTGTTAATAAGGTACAAATATTACTTTAGGTCCAGACTGACGCACCTTATTATTAATTTTTTTCCTACTTTAGTTTGATAAATGAAACGAAGTTTATAATTTTTAATGTTTTAATAAGAAGTTTATAGTTTTGAAATCCTGCTCTTTTTTTAAATTTTAATGATCATTAATTTTTACCTAAATGAAGTACAGAAAACAGTTCTGTATTTGCACAGTCCTGTACAATTAAATATTAGATTTTATATATGAAGTAATTGGCAAACGAGATTTAGCATAAACAAGTGTAGAGTGTGACCAAAATATTTTTTTTTCTAATTGTTATTTTGCTGAGTAGATATATACGCAAAATCTACAATTCATCGATTTTTAAGATAATTTGTCTTTTTCTTCTTTTTTTTTTTAAAGCATTTTCCTAATTCAAAACCACCGCGGTCGAAAAAAGTTTGCGCACCACTGATATAACGTATTCAGAAATATTCATTTTTTCTGAATGTAATTTTTAATTCCTTTATTACTGTTACAAAGTTTTGTTTTTGATACTTTATATTGGAAATTTGGGGTCGCGTACAATTTTTTTAACAGTTTTTAACCGCCTTGGGAGTAGTTTGTATATTATAAAAGTTTTGAAATAGAATAAAGGTACTTTTTACCATGCGTCAATATGAGTCTAATGCTATGGTTCTCTATGGGTGGGGGCGCCCGGGTGCTTGGAAGGATTTGTGCGGGTGGGTGGCTGCCTGCTGCGGTTTAAATCCTCTGATGGGGGCCTCACCCTGGAAGGCCATAGTAGCTATGTCGGGCTCTATTCGGTGCAGTGGAAAGCTATGGTTCTCAACGTTTTATGCGCCGCGTATCCCATGGAAATGTGTATGTAACTGGCGTACCTCTCGTATAGACTGATAAAACTATAGCTATAGTGGGATTGTGTTATAAGCCAGGGGATAGCCGAATGGCTTAGGGCGTTGGCATTCGGTTCAGATCGCGTGGGTTTGAGTCCTACTCAGGGGCGTAGCTACCGTGGAGCAATTGGAGCGAACTGCTCCAGGCGCACGAATAATGAGGGGCGCAAAATTTGAAAGCGTGAAATAAAAATTTGTGAAAACTTTTGTATAAATAATTTCGATTTGTCCGATTTTCTATAAAATATACAAAAATTAAATGAAATATTTTTAAGTAAATAAAACTAGGCCAGGCCGCGTTTTGAATTTTTGCTCGATGTTGGACACTATTAGATATTCTCAAACGTTACCAGTTGAGTGTCTTATCAGGAAAAGGGAGATGGCCGAGCATCTTCACCCCCTACGGCAAGAGTCATTGCAATCCTTGGAATGTCATTCTAAACGAGCGGGGGTAGGGGTTTCGAAGGTCACGGTAGAATTTTCTAGGGTCAACTTACTGACCCCTTCCGCTACAAGAGTCAAAAACATGCAAGGGTCTGTCTAAGCAAACATTTTTTTCTTAGGCCATCCGCACACGGGTCGTCTCGTACTCGGCTCGTACTCGAAGCGATTTTTACCACCACTCAACTTCCTACGTAATTGAATGGGACTCCACTAACGGGGCGATTGGCAATCGGCTAAGTCGAAGCGGTCTCGATTCGTAATCGTCTCGTTTCACTCGAACTGTTTGGAACGGGAAAAATCGAGCGTGACGCTTAGAATTTTCGATTATCAATGGAAGTGGTCAACATTAAATTTATAGGAAAAGAGGAAAAACACCCGGAGCTTTATAACCACACGCTCCGTGAATATTCTAGTAAAGATCGTACAGAAAAAGCGTGAAATGAAGTTTCACGAGAAGTCAACTTGACAGGTAATGTATTTAATTACAAACTTTATTAATGTTACATAGTTTAGTTAAAAAAAATTATTACATTATAGTATTTCTTTATTAATTACAAAAACTTATTACAATCATTCATTAAAAAATCTTATTACAATTTCACGAAATCTATTCTGATTAAATACATAAAATAATAATAATCGAATTCAAAACACAGAGCGAAATTCAATACATTTATTTTTTCAAACCAGTAAACATAAAAATTATGTTTTTAGTTTTGATGAAAAAGTGCCAAAGCCTGGACTTTGTCGTGGTGATTGCTACCCAAGTCCCACCGTCTCACCTACACAAACACAAGAGCTTAGCACAAACTTTTGTATCTTAAAACTATATGCATTTATAACTCCGATTAAAAACGAAATTTGAAATAATTTTAGAATTAACAAAAAAAATTTGCATTTTTATAACATTAAAATATACCGAACTGAAAATTTTTTGACATTCTTTTGACATACTATAGAATGCTAAAAATTTTGCATCACTTTCTTGTAATTAATCTGTCGCAACAAACAGCCGATGGGGAAAATTCCGTTCCAAGTATGGATGTACTTGTACTCTCCTCCGAAACCTCCTCCTTTTTATCTTACGGTACCAATATAACATAAGAATGTCCTCCTCATCACTGGAGCTGCTCATTTTAAACAAATAAAAACAAGAAGTTTTGTACTTTGACGTTGAACATATTCAACCTACTGAGAAAAACATGGGTTCGTCATCTTGCTTCGAATTCGAGACGAAACCACTTCGAGTGCGATTCGACCCGTGTGCGGGTAAACTTCGCATAGTTCGTACAAGACGCACATCTCGCTTCGAGATTGAGCCGAGTACGAGACGATCCGTGTGCGGATGGCCTTAGTACATAGCAACCTTAACATCGACGCAGAATAGATGCAAATATTCGCGGATTTTTTTAAAGCAAGCTTAGTATTTAGCGCTTTATATTCTCATTGTTTACTTTGTGCAGTGTAAGAATTTCAAGATGATTCTTGAATGAATGTGTTATACAATTTTTAAAACTTATTGAAACTGTGGATTGTAATTTATTGTCCTGTTTAAGTGACTTCGTACAATTTATGACTATTATTTTACTAAATTACTTATCTACAGCGTGTTGTTGTATTCACAGACGTATAATTTAAAAAGTGATTTGTTTATGAAATATGTTAATTCATGTTGTAACATAAATAATAGGTACTACCTAATAGTTGCGTATTATAGCTGAAAGTTGGCTGCAAACATTTTCAGCAGCAGCATGTTATAAAATACAAATATGTATTTTTATAACATGCATGAGGTAATTTTTAAAAAATCGGCAGAGGAAGAACGAAATTTCCATTATAAATAATTTTAGATCTGATTAAACATTGCGTGCTAATGATCCCCCAAATCAACAATCCCCCCAAAACAACAACAAAAACCTACCTTTGGTACATGTTTTCTAGAAAATTAAAATTTTGTATGGTGTTGCTCTTAGGTCCTAGATGCTCCCTAAGAAATATTTTTAAAAAAATCTTTAAGGGGTGTAGCGTATTTTACCTGTGACTTTAGAGTTGTATTCAGTACCCCAGGAAGCGCATGTCACAGGATACGTGAAATAAAATTAACAGCCAGACTAACGATTAATTGAATTTAAATACTTTTTATTAAGTGCTCGTGATTAGATACGGGTAATTAACAGTGAATTGACAGTATCACCAATGTACAGGAAGTCAGACAATTTTATGAACAGCTGGAAAAAAATTACGTTTTTACAGTTCTGTTAGGTGTTGAGAAACGAATCAAACCAACTTAGCAAAAACATTAAACAGAGTTTGTCCAACACGATTGTCTTCCCGTGCTCAGGCCCTTGATGCCCCACATTCTCGTTACTTTGATGTAATTAAAATACTGACATACACTGTTAGACCCCCTCCTCTCCCCCCCCCCCAAAATAAAAAAAAAAACAAAAACGACGCACCAAGGAGTTATCCGAGTGAAACGAAAATCGGTAGATGTGATGTACATGTACAGAAAAACAAATGATTACAATTTGAGAAAAATTGGATGATTTATTCAAGAGAAAGAGCTTCACGAAATGAAAAAGTCAATAACGCGTTGGTCCACCTCTGGCCCTTGTGCAAGCAGTTATTCGGCTTGGCATTGATTGATAGAGGTGGCGGATGTTCTCCTGCGGGATATCGTGCCAAATTCTGTTCAATTGGAGCGTTAGATCGTCAAAATCCCGAGCTGGTTGGAGGGCCATGGCCATAATGCTCCAAACGTGCTCAATGCGGGAGCGATCCAGCAACCTTGCTGGCCAAGGTAGCGTTGAGCAAGCACGAAGACAAACAGTAGAAACTCTCGCCGTGTGCGGGCGGGCCTTATCTTGTTGAAATATAAGCCCAGGATGGCATGATATGAAGGGCAACACAACGGGGCGTAGAATATCGTCGACTCCCCGTTGTGTTGCCCGCTGTGCTGTAAGGGTGCCGCGGATGACAACCAAAGGGGTCCTGCTGTGAAATGCAATGGCACCCCAGACCATCACTCTTGGTTGTTGGCCCGTATGGTGGAAGACAGTCAGGTTGGCATCCCACCGCTGTCCGGAGCGTCTCCACACACCTATTCGCTCGTCATCGGGGCTCACTTCGAATCGGGACTCAACATTGAAGACAATTCTACTCCAGTGACATTCCAGGTTGAATATACCCGACACCACTGCAAGCGGGCTTGTCGGTGTACAGAGGTCAATGGTAGTCATCGCAAGGGGTGCCGTGAGCTCGGCCCCCTTTCTCTGAGCCGCCTATGAATGGTCCTTGCGGTCACTGAAGCACCTGTTGCACGTACGACCGATGATGAATCTGGGGCTGCGAGTACCGCTCTGACGATTGCTTTGTCCTCACGTTCTGTCGTTTCTCTAGGCCTACCGCTTCTTTCTTGACGCTGTATTCGGGAATGGTTCACCCATTCCTGCCAACATCGTCCTATATTGGCATCGCTCCTATCCAAATGTCGAGCGATTCGCCGATTAGACCAACCGGCTTCTTTGAGCCCAACTATACATCCTCTCTCAAATTCTGACATCCAGGGCCTGATTTTCTATTAGGCCCGGTAGGCCCGGGCCTAGGTGCCCCCCCCCCCAAAAAAAAAAAAAATTATTTTAAAAGAAAAATTCCAATTAATTTTTTTATTATTATTTTACCTTTTTTAACAGCAATTTTTTTATATATCCTTTCAAATTTGATTGATTGGTTCATCATATGTATAGTTAGTTATATGTATAGTTCATCATATGTTATAGTGTATATAAGGGATAAGTTTTTCTGGTTGCATTGTATTGGTGTTTTAATGATGAAGTCAATATGTTGTATTGCTTTTTGTTATTTGATAATGTTCTAGGCTTCTACGCTTCAAATAGCCAATTCTTGGTAAAATGGTTTTTTCACAATGATTCATGATTTTTATTATGAGTCAATTTTGGAAATTTTATGCCCACATCAGTGTTAGGGGGACCCCCATCCCGAGTTGTGCCTATAGTCAAGAATTTTCTAAATCGGGCCCTGCTGACATCTGCGCATATTGTTCGCACACCTTTATGCGAGGCATAGTTACTGTCTACCTGAGTACACGGAATGAAATTCGCAAAGAATTTATGACCTCGAATCGAAATTTCTCCTCTTTCATATCCTGCCAGTTGCGTAGTTAAGATGCGCTGCAGCGTCACATGTTCATTCATTGGCTGCCAAACTTTAAAATTTTGCATTTTCCGTCAAAACCTGTATGCATATGAATTTGTGTCCAATTTGCATTACCCCTTCTTGGTGCACTTTTTTTTCCTTTTTTTCTTCTTTTTTTGGTGTGTGTGTGTGTGTCTCTCTAAGAGTGTATTTATCATTGAATGGAAAAAATTGTGACGAGCAACGTGAAGCTAAAAATTTTATGTATTATTTTGAACAATTTTCAACAATTATTTTGAGAACTGTACAAAGTAAAATACTCGAATTATTAATACAATCTCGAAAATGCTGCAAGGTACTCATGAAAATATAGAGAAATTCGTTGAGATGCTTTCATCACTCCTAACCCAATTCCAGAACTAAAGGACTAATTGGGAGTTTGTTAAAAACGATGCCCTTGAGTTATCAGCTCTATGGAATACTGAACCTTGTTTTCCCCAAAAAAGATTGCGTCGTGTGGAAAAATTCTTTGATGAATTACAAGTAGATGAGCGTATTGAAACAGTGAATAATGTGTTCAAAGTCGAGGTGTTTTATAGAGTAATGGATTTAATAATTAATCAACTAACTATTAGATTTGAATCTTTTCCACAATTATGTACACTTTTTAAATGTCTATCACCTGCATAGCTCGTCGCGTCACCTGATAAAAGTATCTTGGAAGGATCAGAATTGTTACAATCGGCATATCTTTCATTTCACCTAGTTTGGGACCCCAACTGCTTCGATTTAAAGTGTGCTTTTATATTCAATTAAAACAAATTGCTTCTATACGCGAAGTTGCTGAACTAGTTTTAATTCACACCACAGCCTGAAGTAGCTTCTCTGACAATATTACAGAATGCATGATTTTTTAAACTTTACCGGTGACGACAGCGAAATCAGAACGAAGTTTTTCAAAGCTGAAATTAATCAAAACATATTTAAGAAGCTGTAGAGAAATAATATGTCAAGAGATGGCGCTGTAAGCCCATCGGTTTGATTTTATTCTCAAATGTTTAGAATTCGTTGTTCTTGTCTTTTGAGAGAGTGTTGAATCAGTTGTTAGAATGTAGATTTCTTTGAAAGGGATTAAGATCCCATAATATGTCTATTCTTTCGAATTTAGTTAATGTAGAGGCTTTCCAGCCTATTATTATCTTCTTGTAAATATGTAAATATATTAAATTCATTAAAAAATATGTAAAGATGATTTAAACTTTGCACCACTTTCGTTTTGAAGATTTCTCACTCCTTTGTTTAGTTTCTAGTAGAATATAGTAGTTAAATTTCTTCATGGTGCATCGGCCGGGAACCTAATAGTTTAGTATAGAGTAAAAATATTTAGTAATCGTTGTGTGTTCGTGATTATTTCAAGCAATTGGATAGCATTTTATGCGAAAACTGCCAAAGGTAAAGTTTTTGATACTTTATTTATTATGGATGTCAAGGCGTTAAACAAAAGAAGAGCTACTTTACGTTCTTCCATCACGAATATCGTTAAAAATGTTGATAAATTGATTGAAGACCAGGATAAATCAGGATTGGATGATTGTTTTGAACTTTTAAGTTCGAAAGAGATAGAAATTCGGGATTTAGATGAAAAAATCCAAAGTTTGATTAAAAATGAGGATGGTAAATTAGAATTAGATATTGTAACTTCCATGGAATATAGTGATACAATAATAATAACGAAATCAAAAATCAAACGTTATTTCAAGAACGTCGAATCTCAAAAATTGAACTTAAATATTTCTAAAAATATTTCTAGCGACTCGCATTCAGAAATCGGAAGTAAAAAAGAAAAAGAATCTGAAAGTAATGTTAAATTACCCAAAATGTCGATACAAAAGTTTTATGGCGATTGTAATGAATGGAGCAACTTTTGGAATTCATTTAAAATTACAATTCATGAAAATACAACGCTTTCAAAAGTAGAGAAGTTCAACTATTTAAAATCGTATTTAGGTGGAAATGCAGCAAGTTCTATTGATGGATTTTCGATTTCAGAATCCAATTATGATTCGGCTGTAGAGATTCTTACCAATAGATTTGGTCAAAGCCAGTTGATAATCAATATGCATATGTCAAATCTCTTGAATTTAAACCCTGTACAAAACTCGAATGATGTAACAAAATTAAGAAAATTGTATGACACAATAAATGTTCAAATTAGAAGTCTTTCCTCTCTCGATGTAAAACAAGAATCCTATTCTAACATGTTAATTCCGGTTTTGTTGAAAACCATTCCCAACGATATTGCTTTGGAGTTCCATCGTACTAATATAGATAGTCGAACTTTTAATTTAGACAATTTTCTCAAATTTTTACGGACTGAGATAGAATCCCGGGAAAAAATCTCCTGTTTGTCGCTTTCTCACAAATCAAAACAACTTCTGGAATCCAAGAACACATATAACAAATTTGACTCAAAGTATACGTGGAATTCTAATGTTAAAAGAAAAGACTTTAACAAATATTCAAAACAAAAACCGTCGGTTACCACACATGAATTTATTGCGACAACATTACCAAACCGGAAGTGTATTTTTTGTTCTCAGGAACACTTATCGGAAAACTGCGGAGTGTTTACAGTAAATGAAAAAAGAGACATTTTAAAGCAGAGCAATAGATGTTTTTTGTGCACGTCTTTGAAACATAAAATTGCATTTTGCCCTTATCGACAAACAAAGGCTTGTAGGATCTGTGGGGGCAAACACTATGAAGGTATATGTTTTAAATCAAACACGGCAGTCAAAAATTCGGAAGCTGATAAATGTGAGGTTTCTTCAATTTCAAAAATTGAAACACAAGTTGAACCACGAAGTGAAAAAATTGTTTCCGCCGTTTCGCATGTTAACAATGTGATACTTCTGCAGACCTGCACGATAAAAATTAAAGCAGGAAAAGAAAAAATGTTTGCCAGGCTCCTTCTTGATACGGGTAGCATGAAAAGTTTCGTCACACGCGAATTAGCTAACAAATTAAATCTCGAAGTAACTAGGAAAGAAAAATTAACTGTTTACACCTTTGGGAACACCACACCTATTCAAAGAAATTATGACGTGGTTAAATTGAGTTTGGAACATAAAAGTTCTTCTGACTCTAGAATAGAAGTTGAATTATTAGTAACGGATCAAATTTCAGGCTCAAACGTTCCGACTCCTAGATTAGAAGAAATTAGACAAATTCGACAACTAAAGAATTTGATACTCGCAGATTCCCTCGATAGTGAAGAATCAATTGGCATTTTAATCGGAGCAGACTATTATTATGATATTGTCATGGGACACATTAAGCGTTTGAATAAAAATCTTGTCGCAGTAGAGACTATTTTCGGTTGGTGTTTACAAGGAAGGGAGAGTCAGAATGAAGTCTCTCTATCATTCAATGTTATTGTAGGGGAAGATCTAATTTCTAAACAAATAACAAAATTTTGGAGTCTAGAAAATTCAGGACTTATTAGTGAAAAAGAAAATTTAGATTCAACCGAAAATGAAGCACTTAAACATTTCGAATCCAATATAACATACGAAAATTCTCGCTACAAAGTTAGATTACCTTGGAAACATGACACTTCAGATTTGAATGATAACTGGGAAATCGCAGAACAAAGGTTCGATCGACTTAGAAAACGGTTTAAAAGAAATCCAGATCTATTTTTTGAATATCAAAATGTAATACAAGATTACTTAAATCAAAATATCATAGAACGAGTAACAGATGTTCAAGGTGAAGAAAACGTTACATTTTACTTGCCACATAGGGAAGTTATACGCGAGAATCGAACCACGAGCAAATTACGTATTGTTTTTGATGCGTCATCGCATCCCCCAGGCTCGAATTCTTTAAATGACTGTCTTCATGTAGGACCCAATTTGTACCCTGAGATATTCGACATCCTATTAAGGTTTAGATATAATCCTATTGCATTCACTGCAGACATCAGACAGGCCTTTCTACAAATTCTCATAGATGAAAGAGACCGAGATGTAACTAGATTTCTATTCTCCGAAATTCCCTCTGGTGAAACCATCCCCCCTAATATATATAGATTTACTCGAGTGTTATTTGGGATGAACTGTTCTCCGTTTCTGTTGGCAGCGACTATTAGATACCACCTGAAAAAATATAGAGAAGTCTATCCTACAACTGTGGACCTTTTAGATGACAATATTTACGTAGATGACGCAATCGGAAGTCAGCTGACAGTCAGAGAAACTTTGACTACGACTCTAGAATCGATCAAAATTTTCAAAGAAGCTAGTATGCATTTGCATAAGTTTCGTACTAACTCGAAAGAATTACATGAACTGTGGATAAAGGAAGGTATCGTTTCAGATGAAGATCCCGAAACTTTTGATAAAGAAAATCTCCCATTTAAAGTCCTAGGTATGGCGTGGGATAATTCTAACGATCTGTTGTATTTTGATGTTCGAAGTCTATTGTCATTTTTGTCTAAACCTATAGAAACAAAAAGATTTATCCTACAGGTGTTGGGTCGGATTTTCGACCCTCTAGGAATTTTAGGACCCTTCACTGTTAGAATAAAGTGTTTGATACAAAGGATCTGGTCATCGCGTATAGATTGGGATGAACCACTGCCAGAAGATTTAACCTCCCAATGGAGAAACTGGTGTGAGGAGATTCCTCAAATGGCCGAATTTTCTATCCCTCGTCATTACTTTTTCAAATTCTCGAACTTTGATGTCCAAAATATCGAATTACATTGTTTCTCAGACGCAAGCACGAAAGCCTATGGTACAGTTGCCTACTTACGTTTCACAACAAACAATAATGAAATTAAAACTGCCTTCGTTGCTTCTAAAAATAGGGTAGCTCCACTAAAAGCTCTCACTTTGCCTAGATTGGAGTTGATGGGAGCACTATTGTCAGCAAAGTTAAGTAACAATATTTTGAAATCGATAAAGTTAAATATACCTTGCTTTTTTTGGACAGACTCGACAATTGTTTATTTTTGGATCAGAAAACAACCGGCAACTTTCAAACCCTTCGTAAAGAATCGTGTCGAGGAAATTCAAAAATTGACCCCGCCTCAAAATTGGCATTACTGTCCAGGGGTGGACAATCCTGCAGATCTCGTATCTCGGGGAACGAAAATATCTAAATTAACGAATGAACCCATTTGGACCCAAGGTCCACGGTGGCTTCAGCTCTCTCCTGATCTTTGGCCAAAATTAGACCTTACAGACACAATTGACGAAACCAAACTTGAATATCGGAAAAAATCTACTGATGTACATCAGCTTGAATGTACTACCGTAAATATTGATGACCTCTTTGACTTATCAAAATATAGTAATTTAGAGAAACTGTTGAGGGTCACCGCTTGGATAAAACGCTTCGTTTCAAAATTGAGAAAATGTAGTAGTGTTGAGGGAACTCTAAAAACAGAAGAACTATTAGAAGCCGAAAATTTCTGGATTCGGTCTGAACAAAAAACGTTTTTTGCCGAAGAATATAAATCCTTAATAGAAGGTAAACCGATTGACAAGAACTCCCCTCTGTACAACTTTGTCCCATATATTGATGAAAAGGGAATCATGAGATTAGGAGGAAGATTAGAATTTTCTGACTTTACACTAGGTAATAAGCATCCAATAATTCTGCCTAAAAATTCTAGATTGACCTATTTAATTGTACGTAAACAACACGAGAAGACAATGCATGGAGGGACTGCTGCAACTTTGGCTAAAGTTAGATCTCGCTTCTGGGTCCCGAAAGGACGTCAGTTAGTCAAAAAGACTATAAAAAGTTGTTTAATTTGCCAAAAATATTCAGCCAAACCTGCAGACCAGATGACAGCGCCCTTACCTAAAGACAGAATCCTTGAATCACCCCCATTTGCTGTTTGTGGAGTTGATTTTGCTGGACCGGTTTACGTAAAGAATTCAAAGGATACTCAAAAATCATACATCACATTATTCACATGTGCTGTAACCCGAGCTATACACCTGGAACTAGTTTCAAACATGTCGACAGAATCATTTTTACTTGCATTTCGCAGATTTTTGAGTAGAAGGGGAAACTGTAAAATCATTTATTCTGATAACGCAAAAACCTTCAAGAAGGCTAAAAAAGAAGTTGAGAACTTTTCTAGAATTTTAGAAGATGATGTGTTTAAAAATTTCATTGCCAAAGAGAGAACTCAGTGGAAGTTTATCATCGAGCGAGCCGCATGGTGGGGAGGGTTTTATGAAAGACTCGTAAGATCCGTCAAAAACTGTTTGAGAAAAGTTATAGGAAAAGCGTTGTTGACCTTCGAAGAAATGTCTACTCTACTCGTCGAGGTAGAAACTGTTCTTAATTCACGACCTTTGAGCTACGTTTATAATGAAAATGATGAGCCACAACCCTTGACTCCAATGTGTTTCCTGAACTTTGGACGAACTGATCCTACGTACCCTTTGACTTTCGCTGAAATCATCGGTATCGAAACAACAAGAAAGACTCTCTTAAAAAGAAAACGCTATCAAGAATTGCTGTTAAAACAGTTGTGGAGTAAATGGAAACAGCAATATTTGTTAGACCTTAGAACCGCCCATTCTTTAAAAAAATCCTGACTTTCAACCCGAACTAAAATTAGGAGATGTTGTGCTGATTCAAGGAGATAGCAAAAACAAACTGTTATGGAAACTAGGTAAAATCATTAAAGCCGTTCCTGGACGTGACGGTAAAGTTCGATCTTATGAATTAAAAACTGGAAATGGGACTTTGAAACGAACTGCACAACACTTATATCCTCTTGAACTATATTGAACTCTAACGTTTATATATCCTTTTTTATTTTACTTAAATATTGAATTGAATAATTTGAAATGTTCTTTAGTTTATTATTCTTTTAAGTTTGAAGTTTCAAACTTCACTATTTGAATTGTTTAATAATAATTTTCTTTATATTTGCATTTATTTTAATAATAATTCCTATTACTTTTTAATTTGTTAAACGCTTTCCTATTTTATTTTAGATAGAACTTTATGCCTATTATATACTCTAGATATTGAAAAGTATTGTTGATATTGATGTGATTTAATTCAAGTATTAACCTATTGTTTATTCTCTCTTTTTTGCACTGTATTTTGAAAAATCTGATTGATTAGAAATTTTGCTTTTTAGAAATGGGAATTTTTTGTTTATGATTGTATTGGAGTAGATGAACTCCTATCAGAGTTCAGGTGGGGAGTGTGTAGAGAAATAATATGTCAAGAGATGGCGCTGTAAGCCCATCGGTTTGATTTTATTCTCAAATGTTTAGAATTCGTTGTTCTTGTCTTTTGAGAGAGTGTTGAATCAGTTGTTAGAATGTAGATTTCTTTGAAAGGGATTAAGATCCCATAATATGTCTATTCTTTCGAATTTAGTTAATGTAGAGGCTTTCCAGCCTATTATTATCTTCTTGTAAATATGTAAATATATTAAATTCATTAAAAAATATGTAAAGATGATTTAAACTTTGCACCACTTTCGTTTTGAAGATTTCTCACTCCTTTGTTTAGTTTCTAGTAGAATATAGTAGTTAAATTTCTTCATGGTGCATCGGCCGGGAACCTAATAGTTTAGTATAGAGTAAAAATATTTAGTAATCGTTGTGTGTTCGTGATTATTTCAAGCAATTGGATAGCATTTTATGCGAAAACTGCCAAAGGTAAAGTTTTTGATACTTTATTTATTATGGATGTCAAGGCGTTAAACAAAAGAAGAGCTACTTTACGTTCTTCCATCACGAATATCGTTAAAAATGTTGATAAATTGATTGAAGACCAGGATAAATCAGGATTGGATGATTGTTTTGAACTTTTAAGTTCGAAAGAGATAGAAATTCGGGATTTAGATGAAAAAATCCAAAGTTTGATTAAAAATGAGGATGGTAAATTAGAATTAGATATTGTAACTTCCATGGAATATAGTGATACAATAATAATAACGAAATCAAAAATCAAACGTTATTTCAAGAACGTCGAATCTCAAAAATTGAACTTAAATATTTCTAAAAATATTTCTAGCGACTCGCATTCAGAAATCGGAAGTAAAAAAGAAAAAGAATCTGAAAGTAATGTTAAATTACCCAAAATGTCGATACAAAAGTTTTATGGCGATTGTAATGAATGGAGCAACTTTTGGAATTCATTTAAAATTACAATTCATGAAAATACAACGCTTTCAAAAGTAGAGAAGTTCAACTATTTAAAATCGTATTTAGGTGGAAATGCAGCAAGTTCTATTGATGGATTTTCGATTTCAGAATCCAATTATGATTCGGCTGTAGAGATTCTTACCAATAGATTTGGTCAAAGCCAGTTGATAATCAATATGCATATGTCAAATCTCTTGAATTTAAACCCTGTACAAAACTCGAATGATGTAACAAAATTAAGAAAATTGTATGACACAATAAATGTTCAAATTAGAAGTCTTTCCTCTCTCGATGTAAAACAAGAATCCTATTCTAACATGTTAATTCCGGTTTTGTTGAAAACCATTCCCAACGATATTGCTTTGGAGTTCCATCGTACTAATATAGATAGTCGAACTTTTAATTTAGACAATTTTCTCAAATTTTTACGGACTGAGATAGAATCCCGGGAAAAAATCTCCTGTTTGTCGCTTTCTCACAAATCAAAACAACTTCTGGAATCCAAGAACACATATAACAAATTTGACTCAAAGTATACGTGGAATTCTAATGTTAAAAGAAAAGACTTTAACAAATATTCAAAACAAAAACCGTCGGTTACCACACATGAATTTATTGCGACAACATTACCAAACCGGAAGTGTATTTTTTGTTCTCAGGAACACTTATCGGAAAACTGCGGAGTGTTTACAGTAAATGAAAAAAGAGACATTTTAAAGCAGAGCAATAGATGTTTTTTGTGCACGTCTTTGAAACATAAAATTGCATTTTGCCCTTATCGACAAACAAAGGCTTGTAGGATCTGTGGGGGCAAACACTATGAAGGTATATGTTTTAAATCAAACACGGCAGTCAAAAATTCGGAAGCTGATAAATGTGAGGTTTCTTCAATTTCAAAAATTGAAACACAAGTTGAACCACGAAGTGAAAAAATTGTTTCCGCCGTTTCGCATGTTAACAATGTGATACTTCTGCAGACCTGCACGATAAAAATTAAAGCAGGAAAAGAAAAAATGTTTGCCAGGCTCCTTCTTGATACGGGTAGCATGAAAAGTTTCGTCACACGCGAATTAGCTAACAAATTAAATCTCGAAGTAACTAGGAAAGAAAAATTAACTGTTTACACCTTTGGGAACACCACACCTATTCAAAGAAATTATGACGTGGTTAAATTGAGTTTGGAACATAAAAGTTCTTCTGACTCTAGAATAGAAGTTGAATTATTAGTAACGGATCAAATTTCAGGCTCAAACGTTCCGACTCCTAGATTAGAAGAAATTAGACAAATTCGACAACTAAAGAATTTGATACTCGCAGATTCCCTCGATAGTGAAGAATCAATTGGCATTTTAATCGGAGCAGACTATTATTATGATATTGTCATGGGACACATTAAGCGTTTGAATAAAAATCTTGTCGCAGTAGAGACTATTTTCGGTTGGTGTTTACAAGGAAGGGAGAGTCAGAATGAAGTCTCTCTATCATTCAATGTTATTGTAGGGGAAGATCTAATTTCTAAACAAATAACAAAATTTTGGAGTCTAGAAAATTCAGGACTTATTAGTGAAAAAGAAAATTTAGATTCAACCGAAAATGAAGCACTTAAACATTTCGAATCCAATATAACATACGAAAATTCTCGCTACAAAGTTAGATTACCTTGGAAACATGACACTTCAGATTTGAATGATAACTGGGAAATCGCAGAACAAAGGTTCGATCGACTTAGAAAACGGTTTAAAAGAAATCCAGATCTATTTTTTGAATATCAAAATGTAATACAAGATTACTTAAATCAAAATATCATAGAACGAGTAACAGATGTTCAAGGTGAAGAAAACGTTACATTTTACTTGCCACATAGGGAAGTTATACGCGAGAATCGAACCACGAGCAAATTACGTATTGTTTTTGATGCGTCATCGCATCCCCCAGGCTCGAATTCTTTAAATGACTGTCTTCATGTAGGACCCAATTTGTACCCTGAGATATTCGACATCCTATTAAGGTTTAGATATAATCCTATTGCATTCACTGCAGACATCAGACAGGCCTTTCTACAAATTCTCATAGATGAAAGAGACCGAGATGTAACTAGATTTCTATTCTCCGAAATTCCCTCTGGTGAAACCATCCCCCCTAATATATATAGATTTACTCGAGTGTTATTTGGGATGAACTGTTCTCCGTTTCTGTTGGCAGCGACTATTAGATACCACCTGAAAAAATATAGAGAAGTCTATCCTACAACTGTGGACCTTTTAGATGACAATATTTACGTAGATGACGCAATCGGAAGTCAGCTGACAGTCAGAGAAACTTTGACTACGACTCTAGAATCGATCAAAATTTTCAAAGAAGCTAGTATGCATTTGCATAAGTTTCGTACTAACTCGAAAGAATTACATGAACTGTGGATAAAGGAAGGTATCGTTTCAGATGAAGATCCCGAAACTTTTGATAAAGAAAATCTCCCATTTAAAGTCCTAGGTATGGCGTGGGATAATTCTAACGATCTGTTGTATTTTGATGTTCGAAGTCTATTGTCATTTTTGTCTAAACCTATAGAAACAAAAAGATTTATCCTACAGGTGTTGGGTCGGATTTTCGACCCTCTAGGAATTTTAGGACCCTTCACTGTTAGAATAAAGTGTTTGATACAAAGGATCTGGTCATCGCGTATAGATTGGGATGAACCACTGCCAGAAGATTTAACCTCCCAATGGAGAAACTGGTGTGAGGAGATTCCTCAAATGGCCGAATTTTCTATCCCTCGTCATTACTTTTTCAAATTCTCGAACTTTGATGTCCAAAATATCGAATTACATTGTTTCTCAGACGCAAGCACGAAAGCCTATGGTACAGTTGCCTACTTACGTTTCACAACAAACAATAATGAAATTAAAACTGCCTTCGTTGCTTCTAAAAATAGGGTAGCTCCACTAAAAGCTCTCACTTTGCCTAGATTGGAGTTGATGGGAGCACTATTGTCAGCAAAGTTAAGTAACAATATTTTGAAATCGATAAAGTTAAATATACCTTGCTTTTTTTGGACAGACTCGACAATTGTTTATTTTTGGATCAGAAAACAACCGGCAACTTTCAAACCCTTCGTAAAGAATCGTGTCGAGGAAATTCAAAAATTGACCCCGCCTCAAAATTGGCATTACTGTCCAGGGGTGGACAATCCTGCAGATCTCGTATCTCGGGGAACGAAAATATCTAAATTAACGAATGAACCCATTTGGACCCAAGGTCCACGGTGGCTTCAGCTCTCTCCTGATCTTTGGCCAAAATTAGACCTTACAGACACAATTGACGAAACCAAACTTGAATATCGGAAAAAATCTACTGATGTACATCAGCTTGAATGTACTACCGTAAATATTGATGACCTCTTTGACTTATCAAAATATAGTAATTTAGAGAAACTGTTGAGGGTCACCGCTTGGATAAAACGCTTCGTTTCAAAATTGAGAAAATGTAGTAGTGTTGAGGGAACTCTAAAAACAGAAGAACTATTAGAAGCCGAAAATTTCTGGATTCGGTCTGAACAAAAACGTTTTTTGCCGAAGAATATAAATCCTTAATAGAAGGTAAACCGATTGACAAGAACTCCCCTCTGTACAACTTTGTCCCATATATTGATGAAAAGGGAATCATGAGATTAGGAGGAAGATTAGAATTTTCTGACTTTACACTAGGTAATAAGCATCCAATAATTCTGCCTAAAAATTCTAGATTGACCTATTTAATTGTACGTAAACAACACGAGAAGACAATGCATGGAGGGACTGCTGCAACTTTGGCTAAAGTTAGATCTCGCTTCTGGGTCCCGAAAGGACGTCAGTTAGTCAAAAAGACTATAAAAAGTTGTTTAATTTGCCAAAAATATTCAGCCAAACCTGCAGACCAGATGACAGCGCCCTTACCTAAAGACAGAATCCTTGAATCACCCCCATTTGCTGTTTGTGGAGTTGATTTTGCTGGACCGGTTTACGTAAAGAATTCAAAGGATACTCAAAAATCATACATCACATTATTCACATGTGCTGTAACCCGAGCTATACACCTGGAACTAGTTTCAAACATGTCGACAGAATCATTTTACTTGCATTTCGCAGATTTTTGAGTAGAAGGGGAAACTGTAAAATCATTTATTCTGATAACGCAAAAACCTTCAAGAAGGCTAAAAAAGAAGTTGAGAACTTTTCTAGAATTTTAGAAGATGATGTGTTTAAAAATTTCATTGCCAAAGAGAGAACTCAGTGGAAGTTTATCATCGAGCGAGCCGCATGGTGGGGAGGGTTTTATGAAAGACTCGTAAGATCCGTCAAAAACTGTTTGAGAAAAGTTATAGGAAAAGCGTTGTTGACCTTCGAAGAAATGTCTACTCTACTCGTCGAGGTAGAAACTGTTCTTAATTCACGACCTTTGAGCTACGTTTATAATGAAAATGATGAGCCACAACCCTTGACTCCAATGTGTTTCCTGAACTTTGGACGAACTGATCCTACGTACCCTTTGACTTTCGCTGAAATCATCGGTATCGAAACAACAAGAAAGACTCTCTTAAAAAGAAAACGCTATCAAGAATTGCTGTTAAAACAGTTGTGGAGTAAATGGAAACAGCAATATTTGTTAGACCTTAGAACCGCCCATTCTTTAAAAAATCCTGACTTTCAACCCGAACTAAAATTAGGAGATGTTGTGCTGATTCAAGGAGATAGCAAAAACAAACTGTTATGGAAACTAGGTAAAATCATTAAAGCCGTTCCTGGACGTGACGGTAAAGTTCGATCTTATGAATTAAAAACTGGAAATGGGACTTTGAAACGAACTGCACAACACTTATATCCTCTTGAACTATATTGAACTCTAACGTTTATATATCCTTTTTTATTTTACTTAAATATTGAATTGAATAATTTGAAATGTTCTTTAGTTTATTATTCTTTTAAGTTTGAAGTTTCAAACTTCACTATTTGAATTGTTTAATAATAATTTTCTTTATATTTGCATTTATTTTAATAATAATTCCTATTACTTTTTAATTTGTTAAACGCTTTCCTATTTTATTTTAGATAGAACTTTATGCCTATTATATACTCTAGATATTGAAAAGTATTGTTGATATTGATGTGATTTAATTCAAGTATTAACCTATTGTTTATTCTCTCTTTTTTGCACTGTATTTTTGAAAAATCTGATTGATTAGAAATTTTGCTTTTTAGAAATGGGAATTTTTTGTTTATGATTGTATTGGAGTAGATGAACTCCTATCAGAGTTCAGGTGGGGAGTGTGTAGAGAAATAATATGTCAAGAGATGGCGCTGTAAGCCCATCGGTTTGATTTTATTCTCAAATGTTTAGAATTCGTTGTTCTTGTCTTTTGAGAGAGTGTTGAATCAGTTGTTAGAATGTAGATTTCTTTGAAAGGGATTAAGATCCCATAATATGTCTATTCTTTCGAATTTAGTTAATGTAGAGGCTTTCCAGCCTATTATTATCTTCTTGTAAATATGTAAATATATTAAATTCATTAAAAAATATGTAAAGATGATTTAAACTTTGCACCACTTTCGTTTTGAAGATTTCTCACTCCTTTGTTTAGTTTCTAGTAGAATATAGTAGTTAAATTTCTTCAGAAGCAACATGTCAACACCGTCTTAGCCCTTTGGTCACGATAGCAATTGAAAGAACAATAGCTTGTCAACTTGATCTGGAGAAAATGATTTAGCGACTTGCAAACGAGAAAACTAGAAAACAACAATTTTGAAGGATTTTTTTTATGTGTAAACTAAACACGCTGAAATACATTTTGTCAATAGAGTTTATAAAATATATTATAATAATATTAGTGGGTACTCCGTACTTAAAGAATTATTTGTTTTATTATTATATTCATATTTATTAAATTGAATTTCTTATTGTTGAAATGTCTTGAATTTCAAATAAATTGTTATTAAGTAAGGTTTTAAATCGAAATAAGAGTAGATAGAAAACGCATTTCGCCAGAATTCTTCCAAGAACAAGTGGGCGCACCGATTTTACTTGCTCCAGGGCGCTGAAAATGTAGCTACGCCACTGGTCCTACTGTTGGCATAGATGTTTGTAGCTGTTCGAAATCAGCTTTAAACGGTAGGTCCCGGCCTAATTAGCCCTCGTGTAAGCAAAAAGTTGACCGTAGCGCTCCAAACCAAGTACGGGTAATCAGGGCCGTCGCGTGGGTATGAAGCGCCTTTGTGAAAACTTGTATTTGGCGTCCCTGGCTTCCATTATAAATGTATCAATTATATGTTAGCTTTGGTCTGTATTATAACCAGAGCCGCCGTCAACTGAGCCACGGCCTGGGGCAAAATAATACAGCGGGCCCCCCTCTCCACTCAATATTTGAACATTGTATACATTTTTTTTTAGTCAACTCTTATTTAACCGGGCCCCCTGCCAGCCCGGGCCCCTGGGCATTTGCCCCCTTTGTCCCCCCCTGTCGTCAGCCCTGATTATAACTAAAATAGAGTCGGCCTTTTAACTTTGCCAGCTGATATAAACACATGACGTATTTTCGATGCTTAGGAATGCTTTTTTGTGTTTCTGTTTTTCTGCGATACGGGGATAGATGGTCTATATTTTACAGGTTTTATTTATTCCTCTGGGATTTTGGTTAGCGTTGAGAGGCATATTTTGTATCGTTTAGCGAAAAATTTTTTACTCCATAATGGCAAACCGAAAACGATATTTATCAAAAGAGGAGTATACACGGATGCTACATGAGTCATTTTCTGACACCGATGACAGTGATGATGTTTCGACAGAACTGGAAAGTGATAGAGATTCTAATCTATATGTATAAAACAGTTCCGTAACTGACTGACTCACTGACTGACATACAACGCACAGACCAAACCACTGGACCTAAAGTGCTGAAATTTTGCATGGCGATTCTTCTTTTAGTGTAGGGGTGCACTAAGAAAGATTTTTGAAAAATTCTTCTTAGATTTTTTTAAATTAAATTTTTAAGCTGTTTTAGTAACTTTTTTTAAGTTTGCATTTAAAATAATTATTTGAGGGTTATAAAATTTATATCACGAGAAAGATCATAAAAATTCCTTTAAAATGAAAAAAATTTCGAATCTTTATCTCCATTTTCTGATTTTCGGTGAATTTTTAAAGACTACTTTTTAGAATTTAATTTATTAAATGCTGATCACGTGATTTCTTTTTCAGGTACTTTAAATAAATTTATCGTCACGTGCATAACAACTAAATAGACAAAAAATATATTTTTCTTTTCTTGCTAATGCGGCAGACGATTGGACATTATCTAAAAAAATATTAAAATACAGTAAAAGATATATTCCCCAAACTGTACAATATTAACTGCACTATATTCTTTAGTATGCCCTATTAGATTTAATTTGAATATTTTCTTCTACATTATTTTGTCTATAAAAATATCCGTTACGATTTTGCTATAAATATATTTTTTCGTTTTTTTTTACATCAATTGATCGTTGTATTTATTATAAACTAGTTGGTACCCGTCAAAATATGACGGCTAGATAGTAAATAAATGTACGAATACACAAATTACACTCAATACATGATTGCCAAATGTTGAAAATCATAATAATGCGAGAAACAAATTAATGTGTTGAAGCGGCCTCATGCTTAGTGAGTATCTAAAGCCAGATTTAAAAATGTCACTGGGCATGCACAGAAAGCAATTTCTTTTTATTGTAAATTATCGCTAATTGAACAGCGCGATATAAACAATTTCCATCAAGTTTAATCTTATATTCCACAAACAAAATTATCATAAAAATTAAAAAGGGCAGAGAGAGATCTAGAAGGACTCTTCGGAATAAACGTCAATCAGTGACAGTATCATTAAAACATGTCACTGAGCATGCGCAGAAACAGAGAGTTTCTAACACCAGATTTAAACATGCCACTGAACATGCGCAGAAATAAATTTTTAATTGTAAATTATCGCTGAATAATAGAAATTGCAGTTACAAAAACCGAATTTGATAATTTTACAGATTACAATCTTTCGTTTAAGACCAAAATGAAGTAAATTGATGCAGCAGTTTTCTCTCACGGACTGCCCAAAAAGTCGGCTTAGCAACTTAGATATATTTATACATATTTTTGGCATTAATTGCATACATTGACCGTTGTATTTAATTTGAATGTACTCCGTAGCGAAGCGCGGGTTTTCAGCTAGTACGGACATATTATCAGATACAGAAATCGCAGCATGCGTACTACCTATACCTTCTACATGTCACGACAGCGCCTCAGTGGGCCCAGTCTGGACTAGAACACTTCAAGGTTTGAAAACTTTTAATTTTGTAGGAGCACCAAATATTAATATTGTAAATGCTATCAAACAAATTGATTTTTTTACTATTTTTTTTAAAATGATGATCTTATAAAATACATCGTAAAAGAAACAGTTTCGCAGAAATTCGTCTTAGAGATACCCCATCTTCTTAAAAATCGGTGAAATTTTCAGACGTGACACCGGAGCAAATGAAAATGTTTTTTGGTTTGGTTATGTTGAAAGGTATAATTACAAGATAAAAAGAACTTTTTATATACCATGTTTTTAAATTTTCTGTTGAAACTTGACAATTCTATCTACTATTAATAATACTTTTTAAATTCTTTTTGATGAATTATCCCATCAACTTGAAAGAAAATGAAGTTAATTGGAAGTTAACTTGCGTTTAACTTTTCGTTCCCGTCCCGGCCGACAGATGCCTGCACTAGTCTACATAACAAAATTAACTGAAAATAACTTAAAATGAATTTAATTCTGCTTAAAGATTGCTAAAAGTATTAAAATAATGCATTGCCATCGTGTTCTGAGCTATTCTAAAAGTTTCAAATGTCTAGCTAGTCGGAAAGCTAGTTAAAAATCGATTGCAAGATTTGTACGGGACAAACACACAAACATACAAGAAAGCGAGTTAATAAAAACATAGTAAAAATCAAAAAGCCTAATGCATAGCTGTATTTCAGCACCAATGAGATGATCGCTACTCCATTTTTCAGTTGAGTCATTTCGCGAGATGTTTTTCTCAACATCCTGAAATTCTTACATTTTACTTCCGACAGCAGTGCAAAAAAATTAGAAAAATCTGGATCCCTCATCGAAATTCTGCGAAATAAATTTAAAACCATAATAATAATTACAAGCATAATAATTACAGCATAATAATTACAAGATAAAAAGAACTTTTTATATATCATGTTTTTAAATTTTCTGTTGAATCATAAACTTGACAATTCTATGTATTAATAAATACTTTTAAAAAAGTTTTTTGATGAATTACTCCATCAACTTGAAAGAAAAGGAAGTTAATTGGAAGTTAACTTGCGTTTAACTTATCGTTCCCGTCCCGGGCGATAGATGGCTGCACCAGTCTACGAAACAAAATTAACTGAAAATTAATTTAATTCTGCTTAAAGATCGCTAAAAGTATTAAAAAAATGCATTGTCATGGTGTTCTGAGCTATTCTAAAAGTTTCAAATGTCTAGCTAGTCGGGAAGTTAGTTAAAAATCGATTGCAAGATTTGTAAGGGACAAACACACAAACAAACAAGAAAGTAAGTTAATAAAAACATGGTAAAAATATGAATGTGATTGTGTTCAAGCAGAAAAAAAAGATGTATTTGTACTGACAACAATACATTCGCCAGATTTGGTTAAATGAGGGAAGAAAGATAGAAAAGCTGGTGAAGATACTTTGAAGCCTACTTGTATTTTAGATTATAATAAATAGATGGGAGGCATTGACATTGGAGATGCAATCATGTCTCATCATCCATCATTCCGAAAATCTTTAAAATGGTATAAAAAACTATTTTTTTTTATTAATGGACATTGCACTCATGAATGCCAATGCTCGTTATGACAAAAAATATGGAGTAAAGACACCTTTCCTGGAATTTAAAATGAAGGTCATGGAAATTTTTGAAAACTATGAAGATTTCAGGGCCGAAAGTAAGTTCACTGCGTGATCATCATCCTCACCTTTAAGACTTTCGGGAAACACTTCCCTACTGTAAATCTAAATAAAAGTGGGGAAAAGTACTGCAGACGATGTACAGTTTGTTCACAAACAGTCATAAAAACCAGAAAACAGCAGCAGAGATTCTATTCGTGTGAGATATGCAACGTAGGTCTTTGCGTACACCCATGTTTCAAAGAATATCATACACCAGGGGTGTCAAACTCAAAGGCTAACTTGGGCCAAACAAACAAGGTTTAACTATAGGTGGGCCGCAAAAAAAAAAAAAAACAATATTAATAGAAACGTAGATTTTTTACAGTATATTACCTAATTACAGTATATTCAACATAAATATACACATTTTGTTTAATATAGCAAAAAAAGAGCACAATTAAAAAAACACTTAGCGAATTCTTCCTATCTAATTATAATTCTGCGTTGGTTATTTTATTATATATTATTGTGTGCCAATATATTGGCCGGGTCGCAAAAATGTTCGTCACGGGCCGCATGCGGCCCGTGGGCCGCGAGTTTGACACCCCTGTCATACACTGTCTTCTTTTTGAAACATTGCTCCCTTTTCGTTGTTTTCATGCTGGTTTTTTATGAAGGAGATTTTTAATAATTTTTATTTTTATTAATGCGTTGTGTGAAATAAAATCTGATTGTTTGGATATTTTTTCCATATATATTTATTTGAGATAAGTCAAAAAAATTATTATTCTCGAATTTATTTTATAAAATTTGTAAGGAAAATATCTTATTTAAGTTGCTAAGCCGACTTTTAGGGCAGTCCGTGAGAGAAAACTACTGGAACAATTTACTTCATTTTGGTCTTAAACGAAAGATTGTAATCTGTAGATTTGTCAAATTTTGTTTTTGTAACCGCAATTTCTATTAATTAGCGATAATTTACAATTAAAAATTGATTTCTGCGCATGCTCAATGGCATGTTTAAATCTGTCTTTAGAAACTCAATGTTTCTGCGCTTGCTCAGTGACATTTTTTAATGATTAAACACGTTTATTCCGAGGAGACTCTCTAGATCTCTCTCTGCCATTTTTATTTTTATGATAATTATGTTTGAGAAATATAAGATTAAACCTCATGGGAATTGTTTATATCGCGCTGTTTAATTAGTGATAATTTACAACTAAAAAAAAAATTGCTTTCTGCGCATGCTCAGTGAGATTTTTAAATCTGGCTTTAGATACTCACTAAGCACAAGGACGCTTAAACACATTAATTTGTTTCTGCGCATTATTATGATTTTCAACATTTGGCAATGATGTGTTGAGCATAATTTGTGTATTAGTACATTTATTTACTATCTAGCCGTCATATTTTGACGGGTATCAACTAGTAATGATAAAGTATTAAAATTAATTCTCATAACTACCTGAGTGCTCCTCTCATAATGTACCAAAAATTGGAACAATTGGACCACAAATTTAATTTATGAGAATTTTTTTCCCAAAGTTAGGCTTAGCAGCAGGAATTTCCCGTCACCAAAGGACAGTGCATCTTGTTAGCGCGCCGTCCCGAGAGAAGAGTTTGGCGACTGACTGAGACGCGCCCGTCGCGAAAGGGTTAATTTTTTAAGGCACTCGCACAAAATCAAAAGTAATTCTTATCACTTTATAGAGTATTTAGCTCACTTCTACCCAGACTTGGGTGTATATAATTTGAAGTGGCACTCTATTTTAATTTGATGCAAACACAGTTTATACATGAAACAATGCTTATTGAATTCGTTGCACATATATAATTGGCTTTTACAGCAATAAGCATACGTACTACTTGTACGGAATATATAAATACAGCTTTCAAGAACAATATATTTTCAATACTCACAAACAGTAAGTCAAACCAGCAATTCTGCCACGTAAACTTTGGGCCCCCTGAGCACAAGCTCAGGATAGTACTGGAGCTGCATACCTCGTAGCTCCCTATCGCTTATCTATCAATTTTAACAACCTTCTTCAACCCTAACCACCTTCTTTTTTTATTAATGACGCTGCATGGTATTTATACTAAGCGCGTATGCCGAAATTAGCATATCCCAAGCATTTTCTTTAATTCATTCACTCAAAAGTTCGATTCTTGTGAATCGAATCTTGTGTATACCTTACAACTTTAAGAGTTAAAATAAAAATTAAAACAGTTTTATTTGTATTCCATTTTATAAACGGTAACACAAAGGGACAATTAATAAATTTAATCATAAAGATGCATACTTACGCAAAATTTCTTTCCGACGCGACATAGTAAAAATATTTACTATAACATAATCCGTGATGCCTCTGCAAAAATGTAAATTAAACATATAAATTTGGTCTTTATTGATATTTTCCGACAGGCTTGATGCCTACAAGACAGATAAATAAGGTAGATACTTAATGCAATTTTACTATCATGCACGTTTATATTTACAAATAAAATAATACTTTAATATCATTCTTTTCTTAGGTATTTAGAATAATAATTACTAAGTAACTGTAAAATAAATGTATTAAGCAAGTTGATATTTTAAACATTTTAAATATTTTAATTTTTATAATTTGCATTTTCTTTGGAATGGCCCCCCTATGAACAGGCGCCTTTGTGCTGGTCACAACCTTTCCACCCTCACGCGGCGGCACTGCAGGTACCCCCCCCCCCCTATAACACGGTAGATAGGTTCCCAGAAAATGCCGTGTTCTGTAAAACCGAGTTATATGAGACCCAGAACCAGTAAAAAACAAAAGGGGGGGGATAGTTACGTACCGAAAACTTACTAAAAACAAACTTTTTTAAAATTCCATATAAACAACTTAATTTTTATTTAAATTATAAATGTATGTAAAACACAAAACGAAAAGAAACCAAAAATGTTATTTTCATTTAATGCTACCTTAATTTAATAAATTTCATTCTCATCACCGCTCAGTACAATCAAACGAGAACGTTTTTACGGTTGAACGATATCACCTTCACTTTCAGAACCTTTTTCTTCTCTTAAATTTTTTGCACCTTCTATCCTCCAAAAAAATCTGTAATTTTGGTTTGTTTCCTGGTTCTTGCAGGGTCATTGTAGATTTCACGGTATGGAGATAGATAATTTTGCAGGTCCCTTTTAAATTTTCGGCTTCTTTCAGCGGAAGGGTTCTGCATTCAAGAAAATTGATTCAAGATTTTCAGCTAAGCTTAGGCCATCTTGTAATTTTATAGAGTTATAAATGAATAAATTATAATTTTCTTAATGCATTTTCATGTAAAGACACTATAGTTCATTATTCCTTCCCGTCATTATTTTAAGGTAATTTAGTTTTCAAATGTCTTAAAGAAAAATCATGTTATCTAGTGCTGTAGAAGTACAGAGTTGTACACAGGTTTTCGCAATTTTTTTTTATCGTGTTAGAGCGAAACCGTGTTATAGGTTGCAGTGTTATACGAGGGTTACCGCAATTTATCCTATCGTGTTAGAGCGAAACCGTGTTGTAAGATGCCGTGCTGTAGGAAGGCTACCTGTAATAATGTTATAAAATTAAACACACACACTTATTTATAAATTTAATTTCATAAATTACATACATAAATAAAATAAAAAATAGCATATAAAACTTACTAAAATGTTTATAATTGTCTGAAATTTGTTAAGTAATCAGCGACATTGCCCTCGTGGACATTCGTCCCGATTTTGCTGGCTACTTGATTATGGGAGCACCTTTATGCGAGCCTTACATTACTTCCTGTTACGGAACAGCATGCCTTTTGCTTGGATTCGAACCCGAGCCCACTTTGCTGAGCCTCGCAAAGCGAGATAGTATATCGTGCTCGCCGATATAAATTGGATAGGAGAGGCGAGATGCCGAAAATTATTTTAAACCTTGTTCTCTTGATGACAGAACTAAGACTCTGAGAGTACCTTCTTTATAGTCGCAATTTATATATTTTGTAAAGCAATGTAACTTATTTTATGAAACAATTTGATTTTCTACCAGACAGTTGGCTCTCTGTTTAACTACGCTCTACTTAACGACGATTTCTATTTAAAGACGATATTTTCCAGTCCCGGCCCCTCCGACGTTATGGGAAATGTATTTTTTTTACAAATTCTGTTTAAGGGCGATCTCTAGTTAAGGACGATTTTTCAGGGTCCCTTGAAAGTCGTTAAACAGAGAGCCAACTGTATATAAAATATCTTATTTCAGTTTTATAAATTGTGATGAGAGAGTTCTTATTCTCTGTATCAAAGTGTCAATTACGGATCATCCTTAATTACATAACCTCGAACATTTCGCTACGTACCCTTTTTCGTACATCCCCTTTCTCTATTGAAAAAAAAAATAACTTACTTGTTTTATTACGCTCTAACTTAATTCTACTGAATTATTAAATAGCAGTATCTCTTTCGTAATTTATTTACAGAATGAGGCTTAGCATATTTGAAATTGTGTAGTATTTATATTAAAAGCAGGAATACTTTGTAAACAGCTTTCTTAGATAGAAAAAGAAATCAGAATTCTCTTCGAGCCCTTAATAAACACAGGAAGCGAGAAAAGTTTAAAAGAAATCGCTGTTTGTATATTCACAGAAGAATTACGTACGAGAAAACCGTACTTTAGAATTTCAACTAGCCGTTCTCAGATGTGAAAAATCTACGGTTTGAACAGCTGCGCTCTGCAACTGTGAAGGATCAAATGTAAAATATTTCTGTTCTAGACCAGGTGGTGCAACTAAAAATCCTTACGCAGGACAAGAATGAATAATAAAATGTCATCGGTGGAATTTCAAAACTTCGGAGCCCGGTCGTAACATGGTGGTAGTGTATGTAAATCTAGAAAAGTATAAAATGTGTCAAGTATTAGTCGGCTCATAAAATATGTATTACTGTGAAAACTCCTTCCGTAGCGTTCGCTAGGCAATTTTTCTTGGGGTATCCGTTTCAATGGAGCATATTTTTCTTCCTGTATTTCTATGCGAGTGCTATCATATGAGAGATTTCACTCTGTAATTTCATCCAGTTCGAGAAGAAGCATTTTTACTTCCTGTACAATCTAAATTAAGCATTAAAAGAGCCATTTTTTAAATTATTTCCTAGAATAAATTTTTTTATTAACCTGGAGCTATAATTAAGTCGTGTCTTGGATATTTCGCATACGTGTTTGAGGGATGTGTATACGTATGTGGTAATTCAAAAATGAATCATTGAAAAGGAAGCTGAGTACTTAGATACTGAAAAATAAACGCTTGAATGTGCGTTTGTGATTGATTTCAGACAGATAGCAGACGCTGTTGATCTAGAAAGGATCTACGCACGGAAAAGCGAGCTTTATACTCCAGGAAAAATTTCAGCGCTCCCAAAACTGAAAACGAGCCAGTAACTTTAATTCAACGAATTCTTTTGATAGTCGAACTTTATGTTTGGGCTAAATTCTGATTAAAATCAGTCGCTGAAGTTCGTCTTGACCGTATAAAAGTCTTCATTCTAACGTTAGCACAATTTTGAATTAAACATAATTCATTTTTTTTTTTAAATTTTATGAATTTACTTCCGGAAAAGCGCAGAAGTTTCCCCCTCTTGTAAAAATTACTGAACGTTTTGATTGGGCACATATTCAAGATGGAATTACTCATTCAAAATGTAATTCTGTTTGGAGCAGAATTCATTCCGATAATAGGGATAAGATAATTGCAAAATATGAGAGAATACAGTGCTATAAATTTTAAAATTTTGTCGAATTCACATATAAGACCAAGGCAAAAAAATATTTGGAGTACCCGAAGTCAGAATTCCTATTTTACCTCTACTGAAGTAATCTGAAATGGCGTCAAGCGAAAAATTTTAATCAAATTTGGAATAAACTATGAAACGAAACTAGAAACAAAAGATTTCTTTAGCTCCATGTTTAAAGCTCCGGGAGCTAATTGCACTAACAGTCGCATTAAAAGCCTTTAACACGCAACAGTGTTTTGTCTTTGCCGGAACAATTTGATGCTCGAGGCGATAAGATTAATTATGGAAAATTAGCGAAAGAATTCCGATAGAAATTCAGTTGGTTATGGTAGCAAAGAAATCACGAGAGACAAATCCAGATGGTAACATTCTTGCTGAATTCAAACCAAGTGAGGCGAGAGGAACTCGCCAAATGACATCAAGGCCGGACGAATTCGTAAGACCGGAACAGTTTGATGCCGGAACAATTTGATTCGTAAGACGGAACAATTTGATGTTCGAGGTGATAAGATTAATTATGGAAAACTAGTGAAAGAAATCCGATAGCAATTCAGTTGGTTATGGTAGCAAAGAAATCACGAGAGACAAATACAGATGGTAACATTCTTGCTGAATTCAAACCAAGTGAGGCGAGAGGAACTCGGCAAATGACATCAAGGTCGGAAGAATTCGAAAGACCAACTCTATTCATTTCGGTTCATAGTCTTTTATAACATGACTGGACGCTGACCGAAAGGGTAAAAGCGTTTATCTTCAGAATTAGAGTCTCCGGATTAGGTTTAAGCTATTTGAAGGCATTCGGATTTCTTTAAACTGCAGGGTTGGGCACATGGTCAGTTTAGTTCTCGGGTTGCCAAAGTTGACCGTCGCGTTCCCGGCCAAGTCTTAATCATGTTCAAAAGAAAGTCACGTAACTAACCGAGTTGTGAACCGAATGCTCCACACGACTGTACAAAAGTACAAAAAGGAATTTTAGTGCAATAGAGGTAAGAATACAGAAGCTTTATAGCAAAAACTTCCAAGGTTGGTTGTAATTTTTTATTTATAACAAAGTTAAGGCGTAAACCAATAAACCTGAGTATAGTGTAACTTTTTAATAATTATCTGTAAAACACATGTGAAAAATATCTTTAAAATATATGTGTGAATTTTTTCGGAGTTATTTAAGCATAGTTTTGGGTTATATAATGTCTTGCACGTAAAGAGAAACGGTAGACAATTTCATTTTGGAAGAAAGGCAAACTTCTCGCAACTTTTCATTACAATTTTTTTTTAATCTCAATTACAATTATTTAATAATATTAAAATGGTCGAAAGTCAGCCTCTAGAACAGATGGGAACAAAATCCAGACAGACATGGTACAGTACTGTAATCGTTAGAATATCATTTAGGGATGCCAAAGATGTTATTTCGATTCCTGCCTTGGCCTTAGTTCGTTTTTGAGAACAGAAAAAAACATGAAAGAGTGAGGTGAGCAAGCAATGATCCTTACGATGTTTCTAAATTTTCCTAAATATTTTTAGAGACGAGTATTTTTCTAAATTGAGGTTATAATGGCAATGAGATGCCCGATTCATCAGGAAACGTTCATTTTCTAGACACGAATTTTTGATATTCATCTACTTTAAATAACATGCAATTTCGCTAAAGTTATAAAATCTATAAGTCTGAAATTTATCCTTTCACTGCAGGAAATATGTACCCGAGGACATGAACTATGTACGCGATTGAACGAATAACAAAGTTTAGTGTATAATTATAGAGACAAATCGTTTTTCAACCAATAATTTCAAGTTATGGACTAACTGAAAAACCCTACGTTGGACTATAGAGAGCAGCTGAAAAAGTTTAATTTATTCTTTTCTCTTACATATGTTATTTTTTTTATTCAATATAAGTTTAATGTACTTTATTCGTAAAACTATTTTCATTTTTCATCAAAATGAAAAAAGGCAGAATACGAAGAAAAAAATTATTTCTTAAAAGCAAATGCAGATGATGACATTGGGTTCCAGTTAAATCAGTTTCACATCAAGTATCTTTAAAAACATCCTGAAGAATTTTAATGTTTAACACGAAAGAAAAGCATTAGATGCAGTGGTAAAAATAAATTCAGATATTTTATATTTAAGCATGTGAATTCATCTACATAATTATACTACATTAGAAACTGAGTTTATAGACATAAAATTCATTGAAAGCCTGATAAAAAGTTTTACTCTTACAATAAAACTTATAATAATAATAATAATAATTAGAAAGTTATAGGAATAATAATTTTGTGCTCAGGAAATTTTGAGAAAATGACTCCAAAACATCTTAAAGCGTGCAGTGGCATCTGCTTGTGTTATCAGACGGACTTCTGAATTCGTGGTAGATTGTGTGCTCAAGATATGCTAAACATATTACGTAAATAAAATGCTTTTTCCCTTGTTAGGTGCGCCTCTCTTACGCAACGAAGTCGTAACTGACTTTACCTTGTCTGTCCAAATAAAAAAAAATTGAACGAAAGATATAACGACCGATTGTTTGAAACCCATGCCTCACTCTCCAGCTAAGCTATCCGATGAATTCTTATTTTGGATAACTTTCCTTACAATATTTTCAACTTTTTCTTCCAGGTCAAAGGCTTAGGATAGTTATTTTATTTTACTTTGTATTTCACTGATTCTCAAATTTTCACAATGAGCTGTGTGAGGTTCTCCGCAAAAACTGGTAATACTCTAAAGCCTTACTTTCTTTTGCTGTTTTCTAATTGTTTCTCTTAGTTCCAGATAATTATGTAAATGCCTCCAAGCCTTTGTTCGCAGACTGATGAAAAGATCAGAAGGGATTAAAATGTAAATGCCAGATTTCACGCAGAAAGCATTAGAGATTGTAGAAGCAAAGACGTATTGGGGCAGGTTCATTAACAGGGCTGGGACGGCCCATTTTGGCGCCCAATGCAAGTTTTAAATACGACGTCTTTTCAAATTTTTGGACAGACTCTTAGTAATGAAAGTATCACTGTTAGCAATGGTCTACTTAATAGAATAACGGGCTTTTTGAGAAAAATACGTATTAAATAAAAAGAAAAGTTATTTATTTAAAAAATATAGCTTTGAAGCCCGGTGTAAAGGGCTTAAGTCAAAAACAGTGATTTTTAGATATTTGTTAGTATTAATAAAAAATTTTTTTCACTGGCATAAAAGGCTTAAGTCTATCAATTTTGTATACAAATATAACTAAAAATAAATAATCCAACAGAGATAGATAAATATAATAAGAATATAGACAAAAAACAAACAGAAATCAAGCACTCAGGGCATCCACGCACCAGAGGCAAGATTCTGTATAAGTGCCGGAACTGAACCATAAAACGACATAGAGGTAACCGACAGGTCTCTTCATGAGGGAGCCTAACCAAATCAGTTACCTCAAGGGGAACTTTCTGAATAGGATGCAGGTAAGACCAAAAGACATCCCAAGGCCCCGACTTTCTTTTGACTAAATGCTTCCATGGGGAACATGGGGACTAAAAAAATAGGCTCCCTGATGAAGAGACCTGTCGGTTACTTCTATGTCGTTTTATAAGTTCCGGCACTTATACAGAATCTTGCCTCTGGTGCGTGGATGCCCTGAGTGCTTGATTTCTGCTTGTTTTTTGTTTATATTCTTATTATATTTATCTATCTCTGTTGGATTACTTATTTTTAGTTATATTTGTATATTTTCATTATGAGGATATGAAGCTTCTGCGCTATCCTTTATTGAAAAAGTTTTATGTTTTCTTTGCTAGGGTAAGTTTTAAGTTAAAGTGATTTAGCAGTCTATGCTTGCTTTTAATTTTTGTTTATTTGATTTGTTTATATTTTACATTTTGTATACAAAATTACATTTCTTTGTACAAAAGACTAAGTCGAAAGTATAGTTCTGTGATTGGTATAAAAGACAGTAACTTGGTGAATTTAAATCACTGTTTTTGACTTAAGTCCTTCATACAGGGCTTCAAAAATATATAAGTTACTGGACTTAAAAAAAAGCAAAAACGTAAAAAAATATGAATATAAGTTGAGTATTAAAAATTACTGTTAAATCATTCTTAGAGTCTTTGTTTCAGCAAACTGCTTGATTGCATCTCTATAATTCATTATTTAAGGTACCATAAAAATATCGTATTTTTCCTGTTTCTTTTCTGCTCCCATTTCAATCCGGCGCTTATTATAAATTGTTCTCGTAAGTCTGTATTTTCGGACAGTAAATTTTGTAATTCTAACTCCTGACTGTGTTGTTTTTCTGTTTGCACCGTTTGTATCGCAGCTAATTCTGCCCTTAAATTTTTATTTTCGCAAAATTGAGTTTCAGCATTTTGGTGCATTGCTATCAGCTGTTCGTAATTCTGTATTTTCGGATAGTAATTTTTGTAATTCTAACTCCTGACCGTGTTGTTTTTCTGTTACTTCCGCCAATTGACTCTCTAACATCTGTATTATGGACTTTTAATTTTTGTATCTCATTCGCTTGTTCCTTGATTACTTAATTACACTGGAGTAAGAAATTAAGAGAATTTGCAGACTTGGTTGATTATCTCTAGAAGTACTGTACCGATTTTAATGAAATTTGATATGTACATACATTGATACAATACAAAACAAATAACCATTCAATAATTGTAATACACACGCATGATCGTGCGTAACACTCGTTGGAGTCGGAAGGTATGAAACAGCGGTCGCAGAATAAACCAAAAAAATGGGTTAATAGATGAGTTAATAGGGGATATGGTCCCCTTTTACAGATATACAGGTCTCGCAGCGAGATTTCATACTTGAAATAAGGCAGTTTATGATTTTCTGCGGCAATTGGTCCCACTCGTTCAGCAACGCCGTTTTCATTCCCTGGATGGTTCTCGGGGGGGGGGGGGGTTGAGAGTTGCAATTGCCCTCCCCAGAGCGGCCCAGACATGCTCTATAGGGTTAAGGTCTGGAGATCTGGCTGGCCAATCCATCCGGCGAATATCCTCACTCTCTAGAAATTCGTCGACCAGAAGAGCTATATGTGGCCTCGCGTTATCGTCCATTAAAATGAACTCGGGGCCAACTGCACCCCTGAAAAGGCGAACATATGGCTCCAAGACCTCATCCCTATACCTCACACCAGTCACAGTGCCTCTTTCAAAGACATGGAGAGGTGTGCTTTATTCACTCTTATTAATGCACAGTTGAAAATTTTACCTTGCGTACTTATTCTGCAATCACACTACCGCCACACCTCTAAAATTTCATTTTGCTGCTAATTCTACGCACCTCAATATATATACAAGTACAATATGCCTGAACTCATTTTACTCTATTTAACATACTACTCTTACGCATTCTTATCAATTTCATGTATGACATTTCAGTACCTCAAATTATTACTCAACTCAGAGTAATCATTCCTAAATTCCATATTCATAACACTTAAATACTAGTAGCAACCAAACTTCAAAATTTTATCTTTTATTAAATTTTAGCGATTCTGACCACATTTCGCGCATATTAATTGTTTCAAGTGGGGGTCTTCCTGACGATGAGTTGTCTTGCCTCCTCGCGCCATGATTAACTGATCAATTTAATTCTAAATTTAAAATACCCAGCACACTTTACACACCCTACACAGTACTCCGTTACATATATCAGTGACATATAACACTTTACTAAATACTTTTCACTTATAAATATCACAGTTTGAATTTTACATAGAGAGTTGTCCCGAAATTTAACCTATACACACATAAATATTCTTCACAAAATTTTGAACAATATGACTTACTATAATATATATAATACACACTAACAGAATAATATTACACAATAAATTTACACTGCAATATCCCTTGTCCTCACTAAAAATAGTGAAAATGGACGGCACCAACAGTAACAACCCCGTGGGGTCGTTAGAGTGTGATCGTATATAAGTACCTTTGCGTCGAGTTTCGACCAATTCTGATTCAGCAACTTAACTAAGAGACGGGGTACAACTCTAAAAACAAACACTCTTGTTATACATATTTACAATTTAATTACACATATATTTACACAAACATTATTTATCATCATGCTGAAGTCTTCATATTATTCAAATATAGTATTATTCAATATACAGAGTGTCCCATAAATACCGCCCAAACTCTAGACAGCCAGATTCTTTGGGAGTACATAAAAAATGGCCAAAGAACTGTACCTGTACGACCTATAGTTTTTGAGAAAAATACGAAAAACAAAGTATGACGTCACATCCGGTGCAAGGAAAAAACACTTTATTTGACACATCAACAGCAGTATTTGCATATCTTTTCCAACGATAATGTTCTAAGTGTTCACCGTGCATATCGCGTCCATGCATGCTCGCGCCGTGGAATGACGTTAAGCCGTCGTTTAACTGGTATTTAAAAGGCTGCATCTTGCAGCTACCAGTATTCCTCGCATAGTGATCATGTATTCCGTTCGTGAATATTGCGACATGTATTTGATCTACTTCCAATGTAATGGAAATGCCTTACGAGCTGCTATGGAGTATGCCCATCGATATCCGCCACGCCGTCCTCCCGATGCCAAAGTCATCCGCAGGCTGGACTACAGGCTGCGAAATACGGGAAGCGTATCACGGCGCGCTCAAGCCTGCCTCGATATGCACGGCAGACACTTTAAACATCTGCCATTATAAATATTTCCAAATACTGTTGTTGATGTGTCAAATAAAGTGTTTTCCCCTTGCACCGGATGTGACGTCATACTTTGTTTTGCGTATTTTCCTCGAAAACTATGGGTCGTACAGATACAGTGCTTTGGCAATTTTTTATGTACTCCCAACGAGGAATCTGGCTGTGCAGAGTTTGGACGGTATTTATGGGACACCCTGTATAGTATTATTCAATATATAAATCCTTTACAATTACAACTCATATTATTCATCATAACCTTGGCAATGCCGATCCTTACGGGCAAGAGGCGAGTATTTGATAAGCAGGGATGTGAAAGAAATTATATTAGCAAATATGCTCACCCATGGGGCTGCTGTCGCTATCAGTTGCACTCGTCTCCACCACTTGGATACCACAGTTTATGTAATAGTGTCGGTCACTATAGTCAGTAGAGAGAGATCAAGAGAGTTCTGTATCTCGTCACTAAAAGAGTTCGGGATTTCAGTGGTCGACGATAACTTGGAGTACACCTCGGATGTTGCTCTGCGTTGATCACCTCTATGATGATCTGCGGGTCGGCCAGCACTGGTCGGCGGTCGTCTACGCGTTAAAACCGCTATAAGAGGATGCGCACACCTTCAGGCAGCGGCCTAGTAGCATTAGTTGATTCGGCTCCTTTTTTATACTGCACTTTGTCGCAGTTTGCGGACCTTCGCTGGGTAATCAATTTCATGTCGTCACTGGATTCTCTTCTCGGCCTTGCAGTAGCTTATTGTTGCACTGTACACCGTATTATTGCACTGTACATAGCCTCTCTCTGGCGCCCCGAAGCATCGGACCCGTAAATTTGTGCCTGACAGTTTCGGCTGGGTGGTCCCTACCAATTTAGATAGCCGTCTAGAGATAACGCATATTCACATCCCGCTTATTACAGCCGTCATGTTGAACATGTCTTGTTGTGATACATTTTTTTAACTATAGTAAATGTTGGCTAAATGTGTAATTAATCAAAAAACGCCCTCTGGTGGTGAAATTTTGAACTAATTTTTTTATTCGCTCAAACAAAATCCCTTCCCTTCAATATGTCCTACACGAAATTTCATAACTTTCTGAACAATAGTTTCGACTGTAGACAACTTTAAAGTAGGGAAGTTTAATTATGGACAACCTATACTTTTATGTGTTTAATATTCTGGCATCTGCAGGGTGCACTCCCACATTTTAAAGGGTAATAAAAAACGAACTAAACAATTTACAGAAAAAGCAAATTTTCAAAAAGTACTAGCAATCTATTTCCCCACCCCCATTAGGTTTTGAAAACAGCACCACCCAGGTGCGCTCGTTATTTACGAATCACTGCCGAAGCCGTTCTCCAAAGTTTTCAGTCACTCCATTGGTCATCTCTGGATGAATGGCGGATATTTTCTCACGAATAGCGGACTTACGGAATCGTTTGTTCCAAGGACTACCCCTTGGTTATGCAGACCCACTTGCTCTCAGGTTTGAAACTCGTCGCAGGATTTTTTTTTCCCCTATCAGGAACGGCATCATTTGCATAGAGTCTGAAGCGCGTCCTAAATGCCCTCTGTGTCACGATTACAGAATCGCTGTTTTTAAAAGAACGCTTCGATAACGAAACCGAAATGTTCACTGGACGTACTCATGGTGTCCACTGACAACTAGAAAATCCGCCCGAACTATTGCCACCTCCCGCGCCACGCTACCCTTTACCAGTGACCTTCTGAAATATGGGAGGTCCATTCTGCCGCTCCCTGTACTTCTGAAGATGATGGTACCACGACAAGAAGCTCTAAAGCTTTTAAATTTGAAATACTTGACTCCTGAAGTAGCTTATGAGGGGTGAGCATTTCTCTTAACTCTTCAACGGGCGCGCCGATTTTTGGAACACCAGCAGGCGCGCGTGGCTCAAAGTGCAACGTGTCTTTAAACCTTCGTTATTCCTTTTGTAATAAACCTTTTTTTTTCAAATTGAAAATGATAATTCTGAGTTTTATGACAAGATATAAAATGTTTATAATATTGAGATATATTTATAATTAAAGGCCAAATAATGCAGATACAATCATCTTATTTCAAAACTGTCCGGTTTATTGGATCTAAGGACAACTTGCGAATGGATTCCTATTATGTTCAAAAACCTAAAAAAATAATGAGATTGTCCATCTTCGTGATATGCGGGGTACCGTGTAATAGCTGCACTTGTGATCGAGTACATCAACTCCTGTTTTTGTCGTATTGTATTCCAGTATAATCGTAAGTTTACTACAGTTAAATCACGACTACCAATAAATGAAAAGGAATACAAGGGTCAGAAAATCCAACCTGCATTAGAAAGGGTGTAGCTATAAATAGAAACTGCTTAGAACATTCAAACCTTACATGTAAAAGCAAACCATTCAAAATTAAGAAAATGTTGCACTCTGTACACGGGCGCGCTCGCTGAAGGATTAATGGGAGAAATAACATCAATAATCGCATGCGTAGTTATTAACTTTAAATACGTTATTAACTTTAAATATGTCATAGTTTAAATATGAATATTTACGAGTTATCTAAAAATAACGGAAAAATTACTCACATGGTGTGATTTTAATAATTATTGGTTTTAAATTTTAGCCTATAGCAGGTGCTATGAAAAGAAGCAAAGAAGTAATACTAACTATTATAACATATTTTTTTTTGTGTCTTCATTCAGGAATTCAAAAAAGCAAAATTCCGCGTTTTTGATGAAACGATTCCTATTTGAATTTTAGATTCGATGTTTCTACGCGAAAGGAATGTAGAAGAGAAGTACGTCTAGATGATAAGTATATATCGAAACTTTTCACGCAACGTCATGAGAGTTCTACGATCGTGACAGCCGACAAAATATAATTTATAGACTTTCAGCCTCGAAAAAGAACCAGCTTCCGCCGTTCGTCCGCTGAGAGCTCATTTTAAGTCATCATATTTTGATAATCCCATCTATTTTTCAGTCATACGAGTCGTAATCACAGCTGTTTTCTTGTTTTCTGCCCGGACGTCCAAGGTAATAGAAGACAAATAGACACGAATTCGATCAAGATATGCTCTTTCTAACACGGCTATATTTAAGTTTTACTTGAAAATGTTGCTAATAAAAAAAAAAAGGTCTCCCTGATGGAAAGAGGGCATGGTATTAATCTTTTACAAAATAATAAATAAATTGTTTGCTGTTACTTTCGGACATTCAAAATATTTTCTCGGAAAAAAAATGGAAGTGGGAAAATGAAAGAAAATGTCTGTATTCATGCAAATAAATACTCTAATAGAGGCACTTTAAAGTATCTAATGGAGGCACTTCAAAGTTTAAGTTATACTTACTACAAGCATGTACTCCCTGAGATACAGAAAAAAATATCCTAAAAAGCTTATATATTCATACGGAAACAATTACCTAAATGCTTATATGTAGGGATACGTAAATTTCGCATAAAAAATATCGAAATTTCGCAACAAAAAAAGTAAAATATATAAAATTTCGCATTTATTTAAAAAAATTACAATTTTACTTACTTGGTAAGTATCAAAATTCTTAGTTAAAAAGCTAAACATTGTAGTAGTCTCCACGTTATGTTAAGTCTTTGCCTTCCCTCATTAGTTACTATGTTGTACATACTAAAATATCTAAGCATCTACTCTGTTAACGGGACTAGAGAGGCTTTGTATGGAGCTGCCTCTGCAAAGTTAAGGTAGCAACATTTCGTTGCAATCAAAATCTGTAGAGCATCAACAGGAGTCTCTCGGTTGATTACTGTAAGTAGCTGAAATACCTTTGACTTTGGTGCTCAAGAGACGTTCTTAAATCTACTAAATTGTTCCACAAAACTTGATGGTAGATTTTTACAGTTAGAATTTTAGGTTCGACTCCGGTACGGACAAACTGTCAGGGTGAAATTCGGAGCAAATCCAAAGGAGAGTGAGGTCTCTCAGTCAAAGACCGCGGACGATCTTAGTTAATCAATTACGTTAATAAATTATTATTATTATTACCCGATTTCGCTTAAAAAGCCGTTTATCACCGAGTTTTGGCCGAAAAGTAGTAAAAATATAATTTTCGAATTTATTCGCTCATATCCAAAAATTTCGCATTTATTCGCATCTATTTCGTAAATAGTACGAAAATTACCTATCCTTACTTATATGTGATGACAACTGATTTCGTCTAAACGCCACAGGTTTTATTGAAAAATCCTACACTTCTCACACCAGCATTACAATTCATAACCAACACTAGTTATTGCTAGAATGTCTCCTACTACACTTACTTTTTTTACATGATTCACATGAAAAAAATATGTAGATACTTTTATGTGATTAGCAGTAATGAAAATAACAACCCAATTGGTCTTAATGACGCAAGTTTTATTAAAAATAGTTCTCAAGTCGTGAAATTACTGCACGCAACCATAACTGATCAGAATAAGTTTATTAGAATAACGCCTTCTCTGTCAGTACGTACATTCACTGTTTTAGATCATGTTTAACTTGAAAACAATTTTGCCTAAATAAATTTATTCAATCAATATTCCGTATTTAAGGTAACAACCTATTCAAACTTGATGACGATTTCTTCACGAAAAGCAATCTTAGTGTATTTCAAGAATATTTCAGATAAGCTCCTACTGTTTTCCTTTATCAGTTACACCATATTATTAATATTGTTGGCCATAAACCTTTTGGCTGTGTATCACATATTTTTGTAATAGAAAGTGAGTCATTTTATAAAATTATTACTGCAAGAAAGAAAGACTATGAAATATATTTGTTGCCCTAAATACACAAGTAGGCTTATCAAAGAGTCCAATTCTATATCCTGATTATGCCAAAGAATACGTCACACAAATCTTGGACAAGTCAAAGTATTTAAGGCTGCTATGTACTAACTTTATTGGATTCGTTCAACGTAAAACTAGGAAGAAATCGGAAACAGAAAGTACGAAGCAGAAGAAGCGTCAGAAAAGTCCCAAAGCATCTGGACTCGCTAGAATAAAAATAACAACCGTGGAGTATTTTCGACTGTTGTTTTTTCAGCTGCAGATTAGTGGTGAATTGCTCGAGCTTTCCCTACCAAATGTAATCCTCAATGTAGCTTCATAATTAGTAAGTTACAATTTTGAACAGACTAAATATATAGGTATACCAATCTGTTTTTCTATAATATTTTTTTTACGTAAATGTACTATTGATTTTCAGGTATCTTAATGTTTCACAAATACCATAAATAAAAACAAAGAATACATGCACAGCAATAAAGACACATTTAAAAGAAACAATAGTAAGGAAAAAATGAAAGAAAAATCGTTAAATTACTGTTAAAAAAAATCTTTTTAAATGTGTAATTGGATCCTTAGAGCCCAGCGTTAATCTAATAAAAAATGTATTTTCGACTAAAATTTGCTTCATTTTAATCGGCTGAAAAAAAATTATCGATATGTTCTTGACTTTTTATAAATAGTTTTGTCTTTAAAAATAATTTTCGTCTCGAAACTTGATAAATTAGCTTTACTTTACAGTAATTTAAATTTTATGTATTTTTTACGGCTCTCAAAATCAAAATAAGGCAATAAGTAGTGTTTTTTCTACGAGCTGCTAGAATTATTTTGGAAAATAATCGTATGGAAAACAACTACCAATGAGAAATTTTTTATAGGTAATTTTTTTTCCTGTTGACAGGGGAGTTCAAATCAAATATATCTTTGAAGAACTTTATTATTTTGTTTACAGATAAATTAAATAAAAATGAAATCTAAATCTTTATAACCTCTCAACGGATTTCCAACTTTTCAAATTTTCCTAAAACTGAAAATTTTTATAGCTGATTTTTGTCATGTAATAAATTTTTGAACACAGAAAAAATATCTCCCATTAAAAAAAAATCTTTTAACAGAATCAATTTACGGTAAAAAAAAAAAAATTATTTTCGATTTTCTGCAAATGATTTAAATTTCATAATCCATTTCTAAAAAAAAATTCAGGTAGTCTGTTGTAAGGAAAATACCGAGGATTATTAACGTAGGATTACTTATCGTTGCTTACTCTTTTGTATGTGTATATGTATGTACGTATGTGTTATGTATATATGTATCTATATATATATACGTATATATATACCGAGTGGGCAAAAAGTCCGTATAAGCTTTAAAAATTCATAAAAACCGGAAAAATAACCAAAATAAAAAAGGTTTGCAGGGTTAGCATCGCTAAGTCACGGGATTTCTTTTAAGACAGGAAAAAAAAAACTCAAAAACAGCCGACAGGTGGCGTTGGTACAAGCGAATTCTGTGAAAATATGCAAATGAGACGGTTATAAGAACGTGAGCTCCTAATCCACAACCAGTTCACAGTTGTTCTGCGATCCTCCGAGATGTGTCATGTATTCATCCGGACCTGCTTCACTCTGCTGTTGCTGGATTTGTGACTAGCCTGCAGTGCCTGATAACCTGTGGTGGGGGTCATGTGGAACACCTACTGCTGTAATAAACGATTTAGAAGCATTCTTTTCGTTATTTGCGTATCTGTCCTTTGACTTGTGTAAGTCATCGTCAACTGTCGGCTGTGTTTTGAGTTTTTTTTTCCTGTCTGAAAAAAAATCGCGTGACCTAGCTTTGCTAACCCTGCAAACCGTTTTATATTTTGGTTTTTTCCGGTTTTTTTTGAATTTTTAAAGTTTATACGGACTGCATGCCCACCCGTTATATATATATATATATATATATATATATATATATATAAATTTGGACGCATTTTGGTACTTTCCTGTTTAACTGTTTACTGCTTGCCCAAGCGATACGGACTGGGTTTGGCACGCTGCCAAATTTATAGCTCGCGACTCAGGACATCTGAAATTTTGCTTTCCGGAGGACCGTTATGGAGGAACGTAATCCTACGTTAAAATGTTTTTGAAGACAACCATTCAAGTTAAAACAAAGCATTAAACGTATCGCCGTGGAGTTTGCAGGAATATTCTGTGCCTCCCAAAACCGAGTACCTATCACTCATAGTCTTTCTTAAAAATTATGTTAAACCACCATTTTCATGGATCTTTGATGGAAATGATAAAATATGCATTAGAAAATTTATGCACTCTCTATGTGTACCGCCATTTCTCCCTCCAAACCCGAACAAGTTTGTTTTGTACCCCTAACAAAGATCTTGAAGAAACATATTTTAATTGATATTCTTAAAACCTGCTTTATGTTTCAATTTCGGAGCACTCAATAAATTTTCTAGTTAATCTTCATTTCTTTTTGGCGAAAATTGGCTGACGTAGAAGAGCGGGATATTCTTTGGAGCCATCAGCAGAGGAATTAATAATGAATATTTATCTGAGGAGCAAGAATAGAGATTTTAATCCATCACACACACATAGCTTTAAAGCAAACTGTTTTAATCAATACATAATTAAAACGCGCGGAACTTCAAGGACTTTCCCTTTTATAAGTGCCGTGAATAATATATTTCAAGAAAATGATATTTTATTGATAAGTAATTACAAATGTAAAACACTTTCAGTGCATTCCAGAGAATATCTGAGTAACTTGCGAAACGGGGCATATTTTATTTATGCTTGTTAAGAATTACTCTAATCGTCTCTTTTTTTATTGATTAAGCTGAAAAATGTTCTTTTTAATTGTCAATTTCTGAAGAATAATTTATTTGCTTAGTTTAATACCAGAAATTGGCAAAACCTGATCTCAAATGCGTAGTCAAAAGTAGTCATTCTTATTTGTTGGGAAGGGGCTTTATAGAATTTTTTTTTCCGTAGGAAAAGACGCATTGCATAAATAATTGGAAGTTTGCTACGCATTTATAACAAACAATAAGAGGTTTTTTTTCTTCTCTCAAAAAAGTTGACTGCCTTTTGTTCAGATTACTTGATGATTCGGTTAATTTAGGTTTGGTTTGATTTGGTTTAGACTATTTCGGTCAATTTTTGCTATTCAAGGGCTAATTAGACGGGGCCCTACTGCTTAAAGCCGATTCCTAACGGCTACAAACATCCATGCCAACTGGGGAACTCGAACCCTCAAACTCGGTATCGATATACCAGCGCCCTAGGCATTCGGCCATCGCCCAGCGCTTGGGTAATTTAGATGAATCGAGTTCGTCATATAATATAACATATAGGAAAACTCTGTTTTGATTATCAACACATTTTTATGTATAGAACTGTGCGTAAGCTAGAAAACAAGTATGCTTAGCCAGTAACCGCCCGAAAATAAATAAGAATTAATTCTCTCAAGCGGTACAATGGCGGTCGCATCCGACCCAAGTGTGTCTTCCCCCTCCCGTACTCTCCCCTTTCATTGCAAGAGATCGAGTTCACAAGGAACCCTACCAGATAGACCTACTGGACCACACTACTAGATATAGGAATAACTAAATGCGAGTGTCTTTGTTGAAAAACATTATTCATGATCACTAGTCTTTTTTTTAATTATTTTTTTATATATTTATTTATTTTGGATTTTTTAATTTTTTATTTCCATTTTGAAGGCCAAAAATGTCAGTATATATTATTTTTTACATTTTTATGCTCGGAAAGTTGGTTTCACTAACTTTTAAAATTTGGTAGACTAAATTATATATTAAACCTAATATATACAACATTCTATGTAAATGCCAAAGAGATTTTCTTTGTTTAGAAACATTCCAATTCGTCGATCATTTTTCTACAAAAGGGTTTTATTTCATGCAAAATATTATCAATAATTATTATTATACTAGCCGGGCTTCGCGCGACTATGCTCGGGCCATCCGTCCACCAGACAGACGGCTTTGAATTGATTGATTGAGAGGGAGAATTTTCATAAGAGGCACTATTAACTTGCAGCCCCCCCCCCAAAAAAAAAAAAAAAAAAAAAAAACTACAAAAAGAAAAATTTGTTATTTGTATTAACACCCACAACCACCTGGTATGATATGAGCATATCTGCATTACAAAAAGATAAATGTTCATGTGAAAAGAAATCGGCTGGCTACTTTAGCCTATATTCCTACAATACAAAAATTCAAATTTCCGGAAATTTGTGTTATTGGTGACATAATAATGCATTATACATTGAAATTATATGAGTGCATGTATTATCCAGAATTGCACATGTCTATGTTGCAGATATTCTCTATTCGGTTCAGTCAAAAGATAAGCACAATTGAAATATTAAACAGGCTTCCGGAGCATATGGTATTGTGGAAAAACAAATAAGCCTCTCAATAAACACCAAAATTTCCTAAATATAAATATTTATATAAAGAACATGTGAATATGCACTTTTTAAATATTTTAGCGTGTAATCAACAAAACAATGAAATGGTGAACTTCATACAAAAATATCTTAGTAGAATATTTATCTAAAATAAAAAATTAAACTAATCAGCAAAGAAAGAAATACATGAAATATGAACAGTTTTGGAAAAAAAAATCGGTAAAATGAAAATAAAAATTAAAGAATTATTTGTTGTTTGGACAGTTCAAACAGGATTCTATATATCTAAAATCAAAACTGAAAACCACGTATAAACAAAACTGAAGATAGATATAGAACTATGAAATGAAAACAAATAGAATCTTATGTCACATGTTTACGTTTACTGATTCAACTACCTCTCAAGAAAGGATATACGGGCCTACGGGCCTAGTCTCAGGCCTTTCGAAAAGAATTCACTATCGAGAAACGTCAGAAATGACGTCACGATGAGGGCATTCTCGCAAGCCAGAAGAAAATCGGTAGTCTCAGGCCATTTCTCGGGAGCTAAACTCACTTCGTATTTCTCACTTAGCGGGTAAAACTTTCCACGAAACTTGAATCGGTGAGAATGTACTTCGCTTTCGAGTTTAAGATGGCCACCGATTTCGAGTTGATTGTGTTCAAATGAAAGTACGTTCAGTACTTTATGTCCAGCAGTTTGGTCTGTGCGTTATCTGTCAGTTAGTTAGTCACTGAACTGTTTTATATCTTATATCTATAAAAGAGCTCGTCTGTTTGTTTGTCCGCTATAAAATCCTAGACTGTTTCACCGACCAGGACCAAATTCGGCACAGTAAATGTTTAGGACCCGAGAGAGGCAACGCAGCAAAAACGGAATTTGGGGCTCAATAAGTTTTTTAAAATTATTTTTTAAGGATTTTTGTCAATTTATTGGCCAATAATGTGCGAAAGCAAAATAAATTTCTTTAGCAGTTGCCATTCTTCATTATACATAAACGTCAATTCCAGTGACACGCACGATAGCGTAATTTATCAAGAGATAAATGAAAAATAAACCCATGCGGTGACGTCAAACTTTATCTCTTTTGAATTATTTATATAGATTAATTGAATACGCAAATCGAATCAGACAATCTAATCACAGTTCACTTGATTTGAAATTTTTTTTCACTTTTAATTGCCAAAAAATCCCCAAAAATCCAGTACATCTTCAAATGATCTATTTATGATATTTATGAATAAAATAGAAAAATAATTACAAGATATAAAACTTTTTATATACCATGTTTTTAAATTTTCTGTTGAATCATATAAATTTGACAATTCTATGTATTAAAAAGTACTTTTTTAAAATTTTTTGATGAATTATCCCATCAACTTGAAAGAAAATGAAGTTAATTGGAAGTTAACTTGCGTTTAACTTTTCATTCCCGTCCCGGCCGATAGATGGCTGCACCAGTCTACAAACCAAAATTAAATGAAAATGAATTCAATCTGCTTAAAGACGGTTAAAAGTACTAAAATAATGCATTGACTTCGTGTTCTGAGCTATTCTAAAAGTTTCAAATATCTAGCTAGTCGGGAAGTTAGTTAAAAATCGATTGCAAGATTTGTACTGGACAAACAAACACACAAACAATCAAGAAAGGGAGTTAATAAAAAAAACATGGTAATAATTAAAAATTAGACACACGATGAAACATTTCTTTTCAGTGATTCATTTTTTGTGAGAATCACGCTGTGTTTACGTTTTGTATCGGTGGAGTATGCATTTAGAATTAAAATATATCTAAAACTATTAAAGTAACAGAATAAGTGTACGCAGAAAAAATTATCAGTCTTTAAAGCTCTTTCCAAATATGTTACATTTATGTACTATCATGAAAAAAAAAATACATCGATTTAGACAGTTTCAAATATGGCCGAATTTTATAATTGTATCCCGGGGTACCCGGAATTGTGACATTACATAGGAATTGCTTTATTTATATAGCTACAACAAAGAATGCTTATTGAGTACTTATTTATACCAAAAACCTCATCTAAAAAGAGATCGAGTCGGATCCAACCCGACCGTGCCATCTATTTCGTCTCAAATCACTGTATCGTTTGAGGGTCAAAAATACTTCATCAAAATCCAGCATTATCCATATTAATTTTTGCCGATCGAAATGTATTGCTATGTAGATAATAATAAAGTTTAGAGTACGGAATAAAAATTTGGATACAGATCATATTGACTTTTAAAGGCCGTCTGTTAAAACTGGGCTTCAAATTCTGGTCTCCACACATCGAGGCCACTATCATATAAACTATAAAATTCGTTGTATTAATAATAACGACTTCCTTCCCACATTCCCACTTGCTTTTTAAGGCCAACGATACAGTATTTTGGGCTGTGCATATTAAGGTTTTTTTTTTTAAATCTAAGTACTGAACTATGCTTAATTTTTTCCATTGTGAATCTTTTGTATTATGATCCCCAAATTTCGTTATTGTCATGTCCAACAGTTGAGGACAGCAATAACAACCTTCTTCTAGGACTGGATTTCCTATCCATATATTTAAATCTCGGAGCTAATATTCTACCAAATAAACTACCCAGTGGAGTGTTGAAGTGTCATTTTTTTCATAACTTCCATCCAAAATTGTGTGAATATCCATAATTATGAAGTAATATTAAGTATGATTCTTAAAATGGTGTAATCTTTTCCTTACGGGTTGGGATAGTATGTACCCCAAGAATGCGGGCCCAAGAATATATATATATATATATATACACTCATGGACAAAAAAATTAGCGCACCAAGAAGGAGTCGTCAAAATGAAACGAAATTTTACAAACGTAATGACTACTTTGATATAAGTAAATGATAAGAAAATCAAAGAAAAAGGATAATTTATTTCAGAGAAAAAGGCAAAAGAACGGAGGAGTTAATACTCCGTTGGACCCTCTCTAGCGCGAATGCACGATGCGATACGATCGGGCATTGAGTCATACAAGTTCTGTATGATGTCTTGAGACATTTCGTTCCATATTTGCTGTAACCTTGCCTCTAGTTCGTTCAAACTCGTGGGATGCCCAACTCGTCGTCCCAAATGATCCCAGATATGCTCAATTGGAGACAAATCTGGGGATCGGGCAGGCCAAGGAAGGGTAGTAACAGTGCGGAGACAGTCTTGTGACACCCTTGCCGTATGAGGCCGAGCATTGTCTTGTTGAAAAATTGCTCCTGGGAGCCGTTGCATGAGTGGCAACACATGTGGTTGCAGGATTTCATGAACATACCGCTGGGCTGTGATGGTGCCACGGAACAATACTAGGGGTGACCGTGTATTGTAGGCAATGGCACCCCATACCATCACACCAGCTGTGGGAGCGATGTGTCGCTGTACAGCAAAGGCAGGATTGAAGCGTTCACCACGGGCTCTCCACACACGAACACGATTGTCATCACTGCCGAGATTGAATCTGGATTCGTCGCTAAAGACGACCTGGTTCCATTCCGCTGCAGTCCAGTTTCCTCGTGCGCGGCAAAACTCCAAACGGAGGCGTCGATGGGTGGGCGTCAAGGGCAGCACACGTAATGGGCGCCGCGATACCAACTGTCCTTCAGCCAGGCGCCTTCGTATGGTTCGAGAAGACACAGAGGCCCCTAGTGAAGGTGCTACTTGTGCCTGGATGGCGGCCGATGAAGCAGTTGGCTGTACGCGTGCATTTCTTACGATGTGGAGGTCTTCTCGACGACTGGTCTGTCGAGGGCGTCCTGAGCCTGGTCTTCGTGTACATGACATCTCTCGGGTCCACTGGTCCCAACACCTCCTCACAACACAATCAGAGCGGCCTAATTGACGAGCTACTCGCCTAGCTGACCACCCAGCTTCCATCATCCCGACGATTCTCCCCCTCTCAAACTGCGACAACTGCTTATATTGTCTTCGAACACGGCGTAATGGCATGTCTATCTCAGCTCTTCCTTTGTAAATGATTCAGCACACTCAAACAAGCTTTGGTTACATGTTTTATACTCCACAGAGTACGATGTTCAACGCCCTCTACCGGCTATACGTAATGCGCAATCACGCTGCATTTCTAATCATTTGCATATCTCCCCGACATGTACCTTCATTGCAAGTTTCGTTACGATCCCGCAATTATTTCTTGGTGCGCTAATTTTTTTGTCCATGAGTGTATATATATATACACCGGATGGGCAAAAAGTCCGTATAAACTTTAAAAATTCATAAAAACCGGAAAAATAACCAACATAAAAAAACCCCATCACAGGGGATAAGGCATTGCAGGCGAGTCACAAATCCAGCAACAGCAGAATGCAACAGGTCCGAATATTACATGACACCTCTCGGCGGATCGCGAAACAAGGGCGAACTGGTTGTGCATTAGAGGAGTTGCTCGGGGTAGCGAATTGCTCACGGCGTCTCTCTGGGGCTACGCTGCCATCTACTGGAGAGAATAATTAACAATTGCTTAACACGTAAGATATGAGTATGAATAATCGGGAAAAAATTACAAACTTTTCCAATACTATTTTTTATTTAATTGTGTAAGTGCTAAGTTTTCAACATATACTGACGCAGAAAAAAGTTACTTCTTTCAATAAATTTGGAAAATAAAAAAATTGAAATTAACTTTATACAACTTGTTCTAGTTAATTATTTTTAATTTGCATTTTTTAATGATAATATATAGAACTTTAATTGGATTCTGGCCAAAAATTCCAGAAAATATATATTTTTAAGTTATCAAATTATATACTAATTGAGGTAAATAAATTTATAATTTTATTTCATAATAACTATATAAATTATATGATTATAACTTATGATTTTTTAGGCACACTGCCTTAGGTACAAGTAACTCTACAAATTTGTTGAATATAAAAGTTTTTTTCTTTTTTTGTCATGTACCAGACATCTTGAAATTAAATTTTTTTTATAAGCTATATAAGAAAAAAAAATAGTATTTACACTGTAGTTGGATCTGTTTGAGCTATGTAAGTAAAACTGGTAAACAATATGAATTATAAATTTTTTAAACAATACATATAATTGCTTAACAGTGATACGGCGAAGCTATTAAGTAGCTTTCATTGTTGGAATGGTCTTTATCAGAAAATCACAACGAATGATTGATATTTGTTGTAACAGTTGTAGCTGAAGTTGCAAATGCAATAAAATTTTAAAATGTATCAGGATGAACTCAAAAGTATGTGGTAAATATAAAATAAAATCTTGGAAGAATTTCTGTACTTAAAGATGGGTACCAAGTCCTGTTTTTTTTTTCTAGATCCATCTTAGAAAGACACTTTTTTATGTACCTATGCAGCAACAAGAAATCAGATGAAATGACAATGCTTAGAAAGGTTATTCAATACGATTTTTACTTTTATATCAAGAGAAAAGAGTCAGCACATCAGATAGATGTTAAAAATTAAATACTTCATTTAAAAATTTTAAAGCCTTAGGCAAAGTTTTCTTTACATAGATTTTCATTTAATTTTTAATTTCAAAGTCAATTAGATAGAAACAGAAAAAGTGATTAAAGAAATCAAAATAACTATGGAGACATAATTTTTAAATTTTTTTTATTATTCAAACAGATATTTATTCGTTATGAGTGATCATATATCAAATCGGAATGGTATCAAAGAGTCAAATTGAAATGACGCGAAAAGATTTTATTACAATATGTACAATTGAAATTGTTTTGATTATCCATTTTATAATGTACTACGCATGAAACACGTGGTCCGAAAGTTTACAAAACAGAAAAAATATTCTATGCAATAGATGGCGCTACAGTACTCATGAGACAGCAGACTACGGATCTGTGATGAGCAATTCGCTACCCCGAGCAACTCCTTGCATTAGGAGCGTATGTTCTTATAACCGTCTCATTTGCATATTTTCGCATTATTCTCTCGTACCAGCGCCACCTGTCGGCTTTTTTTGAGTTATTTTTTTTCCTGTCTTAAAAAAATACCGTGACCTAGCGATGCTAACCCTGCAAACCTTTTTTTATTTTGGTTATTTTTCCGGTTTTTATGAATTTTTAAAGTTTATACGGACTTTTTGCCCACCCGGTGTATATATATATATATATATATATATATATAGATATATATATATATATATATATATATATATATATATAATATATATATATATATCTATATATATATATATTTATATATATCTATATATATATATATATACATATAAAATTTATTTATATATATATATATATATATATATATATATATATATATATTAGGGTGGTTCGAAAAAATCGATTTTTTTTATTTCGGAATCGCGTTACCTCTCAAAAGTTGTAGTTTGGTATCCTGAATTGGGGAAAAATAAAAAATAAATTCTAAGTTGACATCTTCAGTTCTCGCATGAGGCTGAAAGTTTGAAAAAATATATTAAAAATTGAAATTTTCAAAAAATAATAAAATTAGTTTTTTTGTAATTTTTTATAATGCAAAAGCCATAAATTGTTAGTTTATAGAGTAGTTTCTACCTGAAAAAAATTATAACTTTTAGATGATATATTCTGTTCGTGCATGAGGCTTAAAATTTGAAAAAAATATCAAAAAATGTCAAAAATGTAATGAATTTTGCGTGTTCGTGTGGTAAGAAGCCTATCTCTTGTAGCTGTAAAGTAATTATGGATTGTAAATGTGATAAAGGAAATAAGATCCCTATTATTGAGAGAGAGTTTTTGTACGACCGGCGAAATGGCCGTTTAAAATTTATTGGCACTTTGGATAGAGTAGAGACTAATAATATCGCAAAAAGAAATAAAAGAATGCAAAGTGAAAAGAAAAACGAGATTGCTGAACCTGATATTAAAGCTAGCAAAAGAGATACTCTTATAAATTCTGCCCAAAATAGCCAGTTTGAGAGTCACGAATCAAAATGTGACAGTTTGCCGTCAACATCGGAAATGCGAATTAAGCTTCCTGCAACAGCATTAATAAGCGATAGATATGGGATATCCGAGAGAGCCACTGCTGCTATTGCTTCCTGTGTTTTGCATGATGTAGGCATGATAAATGAAGGACATATGTCTCTAGTAATAGATAAGAGTAAGATCAGACGAGAAAAACATAAAACTCGATACTCTTTATAATCAGACTCTCCAAATGTAGAGGTACATGGACTGTATTTTGACGGGAGAAAAGATAACACTTATTATCAGGAAAAGAAAGGTAACAAAATGTATCGCAGACTAAAGAAAGAGGAGCACACCAGCTTGGTTCAAGAGTCTGGTGGAAAGTATCTGGGACATTTGACACCTCCAAGGGCCACTGGAAGTGAAATAGCTAATAGCATCTTTTGCTATTTAGAAAACAATAGCTTTGATAATGTTAAGCTTGTTGCAATTGGATGTGACGGAACAGCGACTAACACAGGATGGAAAAACGGTGTTATTCGTAACCTTGAGCTTAAACTTTGTCGTCCTTTACAATGGTCTATATGTTTATCACATTTCAACGAACTTCCGTTCAGACATTTGTTTGAAAGTGCAGATGGTGATACTACAGGATCCACAAGTTTCTCAGGACAAATTGGCAAGAAGGTGACGGACTGTGAAAAACTCCCTGTTGCTAATTTTGAAACGATTAATAGTGAGGAGATAAATGTGACCAAAACTGACTTAGGCAAGGACCAACAGTATTTACTTAATATTTATCGAACAGTCAAGACTGGAGAGTGTGCGCCAGATCTCGCTGTGAAAGATCGTGGTCCTCTTAGTAACTCTAGGTGGTTAACTTGTGCAAATAGGATCTTAATACTGTATATTTCTGAAGTGAAACCTTCTGACGAAATTAAACTGCTGGTCAGCTATATTATGAAGATATACGCTCCAGTATGGTTTGGAATTAAAATGCATCCCTCTGTAAAGTTTGGAGCAGTTCACGTGCTTAAATTAGTACAGAAGACAAGACAGTTTCCCGACAGGGTACGTAAAATAATTGATCCTGTCATTCAGAGGAATGTGTATTTTTGTCAACCCGAAAATCTTTTAATTTCAATGGTACTAGATGAGAGAGTGCACGTAAGACAGCTAGCTTTTCGAAGATTGTTAAAAGCAAGAAAATAAGAACCAAAAGAGAAATCGGTGCGACCTTTCACCCACCGACCATGAATTTTGCAGCTTCAAATTACATTGAACTTAATGATTGGTCCAAGTGCAAACTTACACCTTCTCCAATAATGAGCAATGTGTCAACGCAAGGCCTAGAAGAACTTATTAATACTAATGTTCTCCCAGAGTTCGAGCTAATTAAATTTGCTTGCCACACGCAAAGTGTCGAAAGAATTGTAAAGCTCGTAACAGAATCTTGTACTAAAGTATGTGGAGAAGAGAACAGGGATGGTTTCATAAGGACAACTTTGCTCTCAAGGTCAACTATGCCATCATTTGACTATAAATCTCAATTTGAAACAATACCCAACACATCTGAGGAATCTTAAAGACACAAAAAATAGGTAAAATGTATAAATCTTTCTGTAATTAGCTATGACATGCAGTGCTATTATATACATATAAATGTGTGTGTAACTATACTTGTACGTATAATACTGTAATAAAAGGTTATATTCAACAAATTTAGAATTTTTAAAATACTTCTGAAAAGTAAATATGTCATGTATGTATTATTGTATATTAAACACGTAAATTTCAAATTTTAGGCGATTTTAGCCCAATTTAAGGCGTATGCGCGAACTAAAGATATTATGTAAAAGCTATAAATATTTTTTTAGGTTCAAACTACGCTATATACTGACAATTTATGGCTGTTGCATTATACAAAATTACAAAAAAAAAAACTAATTTTGTTATTTTTTGAAAATTTCAATTTTTAACATATTTTTTCAAACTTTCAGCCTCATGCGCGAACTGAAGATGTCAACTTAGAATTTTTTTTTTTATTTTTTCCCAATTGAGGATACCAAACTACAACTTTTGAGAGGTAACGCGATTTCGAAATAAAAAAAAATCGATTTTTTCGAACCACCCTAATATATACAGTAACCACCGCTTATAGTGATCAGTGGTTATAAGAATCAACCGTTTATAAGAATCAATATCGCGAAAACAAAAACAAATGTATTATTTCCATGTTTTTAGCTTTAAAGAATCAATCCATCGGTTTTAAGAATCAGTTTACACTCTTCGCTTTCCTTTCATTTTTCCAAAAAAGCCACTGAAATCCTCAAAAGGCACGAAGTTGTTTCTTTATTTTTTTTTTAAAGAAAGAGTGATAAGATGGGATGGAATGCAGTCGTAAAATTCATCCCTTTCTTTGTTAGACATAACATAATAGTTTCCCCTTAAACGCTTTATCACTACCTGTCCTATGAGCTTGACCCTGGGGCATCTTTACCCGTCCAGGTCCGATTTCACTTTTCTCCACTGACAAACAAAAATAGGGACTCTTTTTTCCAACCTCCAACATCCAGGTTTAGGCTTCCTGGACCCTGAAACACATAAATCTTCGGCGAAGTGTCCACTATCACTTAGGCAAACGTGACATTAGTAGATTCAGCACGTAATCAAACCGTGAAACGTAAGCTAGAAGGTGAATCTTCGTCTGAGACTATTAGTATTGAAAGAGGTATAAACAGCTTCCTGAAATCTTCGTCAAACTACCATAGAAAACTTTTTCTTGCTCCCTTCCTGTAGTTGAAATGTTAAAACTGTTAAGCAGGTATGTTGTAACAAATATTGGATTTTTTCTTCTCTTACTATAATCATGTGTATCTATTTATAGGTCTAAAAATCAAGTTGAATTTTTAAAATTAAAAAAAATAATTTTAATAAAAGATAATTAACGTAAATTAAAGAGTATTTTATGGTAAATTATCTAATATATGTATATATAGGTGTGTGTGTGTGCCTGTCCAAAAACCGAAATTTCGGCTATAAGAATCAACCGCTTATAAGAATCAAAAACAGTAATAACAAACGTGATTCTTATAAGCGGAAATCACTGTATATATATATATATATATATATATATATATATATATATATATATATGTGTGTGTGTGTGTGTGTGTATAACCACTTTAATGGCCATTCGTTTGTACAAAGGGGGCATGAAATTTCCCGTTCTAAAGAGGGAATCGGAAAAATGGGCCCCGTAAGCTAAAGGTTAATAAAAGAAACTACATAATTTACCATGAGTTATTCCATTTATCAAAATTATTTAGTTATTCTTTAGGAAATTTTTTGCCTTTTAAATATGTCAGGAAGTCATGTTATGGAGCCTCGCACAATTTGTTACGGATTTTTAAGGTAATTTTGCTACTCAGATTAGACGTGTCTTCAGGACATCTGTAATATCAAAATTCGTAAATCCTTCCCAACCCAGAAATCCTTCCCTAGTCAGAATCTTTCAGAGGTATCTCAGTAACTCTAAGTTACAGTATAAACTAAAAATTGGAGGAAGTTTCCAATTATCCAAATACCAAATCTTTAATTTCTTAGATACATTTGAGGCGACACGAAATTAAAAGGATTTTTCAATCCTTTTTTTATTGTTTGCATTTATTTTTAATTTTCTTGTATTTGTAAGGCAATCTAGGAAAAGGTATCTTAAGCCGGGAAGCTCGATATCTAGCCTTTGAGTGCATGTTATTCAGCAGACTTTGCAGGTTATTTTATGAAAGAATGTCTGCTTGATCGGTTACAGATACAGGCAGATACAAAGTTTTAAATATAGAGTTAAAAAATCATAGTTTTAACTGATTATATTTTGACTATATTATCATACTTTAACTATAATATTTCGATTATATCTACTTTACACAGCAAACTACATATCGTAGAAAGCTAATATATTTGTACATGTTGCCAAGTGCTACCAGAATATGCTGACGTTTAAACTTGAAAATCGGTACTTAGCCTTGAAGGATGTTTTTTCCGCTGTCCTATAAAATTTGCTTAAGCTACCTGCCCATGGGTTGCGTCAGATTTGTTTTTATTATTGGCGTAAATAAGAAAGCCCTATTTAGATTCTGATAAAGTTTGTAACATCTTAAAAATATATGAAACGTATGCTGAGAACTCAAAAATTTCTAATATGAGATTCTTCCGGTACATTTTATTTCATTTCAGAAGACGGCATGTGCGTGATTCTGACGTTCGCTTAAACTCCCTCTTCTTTTACCTTGGTGGAGTACTTCTAATATGAAGTTTAGCAGTGAGCTAAGCAGAACATCCATTCTCATACTTGTAGTAGGTTTCAACCACAGCGAAACAAAATATATGGCTTGTTCACAAAAATTTACTTCTCCGCTTCCCCTCTGATATTGGCCAGCGTAAATTTGAAACTGTTCCAAGTTTTACATACTTAAGATCGGAAATCAGTTGAAACAATAATATTAGTCTTGAAATTCAAAGGAGAATTGTTGCCGCCAACAGATGTTTTAAGGGTTTTAAAACCCACTTTAGCTCCCCATTTAATAAAATGAAAGACTAAATTATTCCCGTATAAAGTTTTGGTGAGATTTGTTCTGACTTATGCATCTGAAAACTTGGACACTTGGCAAGCATAATGAAAACGTGCCGCTTTTCTTTGAGAGAGGGATTCTGCGGAAGAATTTTTGGCGGAGTTAAGGTAGATGGTGTTTGGAGAAGAAGATTAAATTTTGAATCATATAATACAAATATTCCTCGACTTACGACCGAGATAGGAACCGAGACATTGATCGTAAGTTGAGTTGGTCGTAAGTCGAGTTTCAAACATTTTTCTTCGTATATATATATATATATATATATATATATATATATATATATATATATATATATATATATATATATATATATATATATATATATAATTTCATACATACATACGTAATTTAAAATGCATTGTATTTAGAAGACATAAATTATTCTTCGTCATCACTACTTATTATGTTAGTACAATCCATTGGTTCAGAATCTGGGACAGAAGATACGCTGCAAGTTTTTTTATCAAAGATATCCAAGGTAGTTTGAACAGTTTGCGTCTTCTTTTCCTTGTATATTTGTGGGTAGCAAGCCAGATTTTCTTAAATACGAGGATTTACACTTTTGAATCTTTCTTCCTTTGGATTCATAGCTTCTAATTGTTGTAGTCCTTTATTAATATAATGAAAAGCTGAAGCCATTTATGAAGCCAATGAAGGTTTATTTGATTTATCGAGTGGATATCGAAACTATGACATCATAACATTTTTATTATTGCGTCTTGAATTTTTGGAGTATTGCAAAATATTACACCATATTTTTAAATAATTATGTAATACATATAGGTATGTAATGTACATTCAATGAACAGTATTTTTAAGAATTTTTTTTTCTAATTTAAAATTTCGGTATTAAGTGCGAGCGGTTGTAACTCGAGGAATACCTGTATGTTTAAGGAACACGCTTTTATAAAATATATCAAATTAAACTGAATGAAATGGGCTGAGCATGTTAAAAAAAATGAATGACACTAAAACCACGATAAAAGTTTTTCTATCTAAACCACTAAGCAATAAATAGATCGAGGGGAAGGGCAAACCTCAGATGAGTCGATTTCTTTATGTTCAAGACCTTGTAAGGACTTTCCCTTAAATAAAAGACTGCCAGCCTTTTTGTATTTATTTGCATTTCTCGACTAAATATAGGTTATTTACTTATTTACAATATATATATATATATATATATATATATATATATATATATATATATATATATATATATATGTACATATATATAAAGATTAAATTCGTGGGTTCACAGTATCGACAAAGAAGGTCAGACTTGCGTTGTCGCTGCACTCCTTCAAGTCTATCTAGGCCCGACAGTATCTCCTGGTCCCCGAGTCCAGCGTCACTCTGAATAACTTATTCTCTGAATCACTAACTTTTTAAACTCGTGTCCGGCTACTTTATATACCTTCACTGAACGTTCTCAAAAGGTCTGGAAAACGCTGTTTTTCTATATTCAGTTACGTTCCCAGACGACTAGGCTCCTCTGTACGGCTACTTCCTTTAGGTAGCTGACGAACTGTTCCGCGAGCTGTCGGTAGCACTTCCGGTCTTTTATGTAGCCAAGACTGTCTGTCTCCAGCTGTCTAAATCAATTAGGTGCACAAACCACGCGTTGGACGGTCTTCCCGAAATTTCCACGCACAAAATACTCGCTATTCTACGGGAGTCATTACAACCTCCTAGCCATAAAGGAAGGAACTGGCGGGCAGTTTGCCTGAATAGGATAGAAGGGGAAAAGCTCCTGCAGAACGCTAACGCCACTGTCGATGATGAGTAGTAGATTTCTTTTTACGATTATTTTCAGGAAGAGATGATGAAATATCTGTAACGTCCAGGAAACGTGCCCGCGAGAACAGTTGAGCTTCGCACGTTTTACCAATATTGCGTGAGAATTGTTATATTTTATCCCACATGCCGGCATTCATATAAATTACTATTTTTCAGTGTGACGTAATGTCATTTGCATGCTTGGTTTTCATTTTATTTTTTGGTTACGTTACAAGTACTGAAGTGGCAACTTCGATAGATATTGCTGACTTTTTAGATATACGATATACTGGGTGTGAGAAGTTGTGGTAATAGTGCTTTGGTGTTCTTGTGAATTTGTTTGTTTTAAATAAAGAAAGTTTGTTTTTAAGTTTGGAATGTTCAATTTGAATGGAATCTTGTGAAGCCGAGTCAACACCCTCACTGCATGTGGAACCCAAAAAGGATATCACCCCATTAACTTAGGCGGGTGATTTTTTACATATCAACTGCTTCATGCTCGGAGATTGAAATAAAACCGCTCGGAAAAACCTGTGAATATCTGACATTGCGTGCGGGGACTGTACTTGGTTTACAATATCATTAAAAGTGGGAAAATTGAAACAAATAGTGTGCATTCATATAAATAAACACACTTTGAAGAAAACCAACTTAAGGGAGACACGAAAATTACTACACGCAACCATAACTGATAAGAAAAATGTTATTAGAATAACGTTTCTCGCTCTTTCTCTGAGGAAGTCACTTTTTGAGATCATGTTTAACTTGAAAATAATTGCAATTATGTAATTAAAGCCCAGTAATTAAGGTAACAACCCATTCAACCTTAACAACGATTTATCCGTGCAAAACAATCGTAGTGTGTTTCAAAAATATTTCAGATAATCTCTTACTGTTTTCTGTTATCAGTTACGTCATATTATTACTATTTTTTGTCAGTTTAAACACGTGTGCTTTTCCTTTAGCCAAAACTTCTTAACGCATTAAAACAGTTTTTTAGGTATCAATAATGGGGATAATAGATGATATGAAATGGTTGTGGTAAGATTTCAACCAACTTAAGTATTGTCGTCTTCAGCTAAACTGTCCAAGGCTGGAAGTTATCGTCTTTTTGTGTTGAGGTTTATTTTTCAGCATACTAAATACATTTTCTCCACCTTTTTGTGTATTGCACCATATTGTAATCAAAAAGAGAATATTCAATAAACATAACAATGTTGATCAATGAAAAAGAGATTATTCAATGAACATACAATTTGAGAACCGTATGGTCTAGAACAGTGGTTCCCAACCCGTAGCAGTCTGTTGACCACTTAGCCAGAAATTGAAACATGTGCGGACCCCCTCCCCCCCACCACACACCGACTTGAGGGGGGAACCTTCCGTGGGGTATGGGGGTATAGAATATCCCTCAGGCAAAATGTATACAGGATTAACGTACTCACATTCTAACGTATCATATTCTAATAATAAAATAATGATGTTAAACTTTTAAGAAATTTTAATTCAACACCTGATAGTCATCGGATGTATTCGGCCTCCCTAGTTCAATGAACATCGCTTTCAAAATCCCCATTTATTTGGCAACATTTCTATATAGGGTGCCTGACCCTTCCCGAGGCTCTCGCAGACCAACTGTGGTCCGTGGACCACCGGTTGGGAACCTCTGGTCTAGAATGAGTTCCATAGCAGGATTTAACGGCGGTGTTCTCGATGTTTAGTTACCTGCTCTTTGAATGCTAACTAAAATTGGAAGAGCTACAATAATATTGGCATGTCTTAATATTTTTATAATTAGTAAAATTTTTTTAAGCTTTAAATGATAAGAATTTTTTTAAGGTCTGGGAATTTATCGATTAAACAAAATTTTTTTAAGCCTTTCGGTATCTTCTTTTAAAATATTTCCTTCAATGATTTCCAAGTTTAAGCAAATCTTTGGTTAAATTCACGTTATATGTATTTCTTATATTGATGTGTAGATTATGTATTTGAATATTCGTAATTTAAAATCAATTTCATTCAAAAATCCTGCTTTAGAGAAGGAATATTGAGAAAGGTAAGTGCATTATAAAAATGAAAATACACTAATTTCAATTCCTAATATTGAGTTTGGAATATCTAATAATTTCATTTATATCGAGTTTTAGTCATTAAAAGCAGAATATACCCAGAATATCGTTTTAAAATATATATTTCATATCTTCAAATAATTTTATCGTAAAACGAATATTTCAAGCTGTTTGTAAGGAATTAATGGCATACATTTTTTAAGGATTCTAAACCTTTGAAAACTTTCTCTTTGATGAAGCTTGAACCTATTTCTAGGGGCAGATTTTTTTTTTTGTTTATCTCTGAAATCTTATTCAAGTTGATTAACCGAATTTATTGCACCAGACTACATTAAAATATCTAAAACTGGAAAAATCGGAAAAAATTAATTTTCAAATAATTACGAAACTTTTCCCCTTTGAGTTGAAGACATTGAACGAAACTTAATTACAGAAGCCATCAATAAGATGCAAATTGCACTTGAGTTTTTATAATGAATAAAGAAGATTTTATGTAAATAGTTTTCAAAACATTGATTTAAAAAATTACTTTTTATTACTGCAATATTGCTTTGAGTATTATTAATGCAGCATTACTTTAAGATTTGAAAAATATATTAAACGTAAAATACGTTCCTTTCTCAATTAGATGACTTTTTAAATATGAAGTATTAAAAAAAAAACTGTGACTAAATTTTTTATGTATATTGGCTGAAACACAATATATATATAAAAGCCGTACTGAAACAGAATGTCTCGCTTCAGTTGTCTATACCAAATAGTAAAACCAAATCAATTAGGTTCTCCAAACGTGCTTTTTATTTATTTATTTTAAATAAAAAATTAATTAATTAATTGATTAATTAATTATTTATTATTTTTCTTTTGGGGGGGGGCACACTCATGCATGAATTTTATTTATTTATTTATTTATTCTAATTTTGGTTTCCTTTTTGACTGTTTAAGGCACATTTTTATATCAGTGTATGAATGTGTGTATATATGTATCTATCTATATTTATACTTAACGTAGCTACAAATTTATTGCGCTCTCAGAGCTTTTGAGAGTAGTATCGTAATTTCCTTCCTGTAATTCGAGGATTATACGTTAAAAAACTTGAATTTCTTGATGTGGATGGTAAGCCTTCTGGTAAAGTTTCCTATTTCTAAAAATAGCTTCTAAAATATTTTTCTTCAAAATGGCCTCAGAAGTTTCAGAATTTCATTGCAGATTGCTAAATGTTATCACATGACATATCCTTGGTATCACCTGTTAATCTGTTGGATAGTAGTACCCTAATAACACCTGAGAATTTGACCAATTGCTTGAAAGAAATTCAGAGGAGGAAAAGGAAAAGCCATGTTGAGGGCTAAAATCTACCCATCCCTCTATCAAGTGTGTACTTTACCATTTCTTAATGGCATTCCTTAATACCATTTCCTTAATGGCTTTCAAAAGAATTCGTTGAACCGTGTCCTGCCAGCGAAACCGCCTGAGCTATTCTGAGTCAACGGAGAAGCCACAGAATCCCCCGTTAATTTAACAAAATAGTTAAGTGCACGTAATTCAGTTTATTATTGAAATTTTGTTTCGAGATAAAATCCTTAATTCTCGAGCAGTAGTTTTAGTTGTCTCTGAACGAACATAAAGACGTATATCTTACGAAAATTTTAAGAGTTGTTACTAAACTAGGATTACAGGAAAATATGTATTTTTTAACCTTCGAAGATTTTCAGGAAACTCCAACACAGAGTTCCAATAATTAACTGTCTCACGGCACAAAACCTTCTATAAATGTTTCACGTAGGATTCCAAAATCCCTCTTTCGAACTTTTTGTATCGCCTTATAGCACGATGGTTTGAGTTCAAACTTTACACCCTATTAAGTCTAGGAAAAAACTACTTTTAATGCTACAACTGAGAATTCTAAAATTATGTACAATGATCAACTTTAGTATCTAGTTATATACTTTATTGTAGAGAAAAGTTTAACGCTTTAGTTACACCATCAAACGACGCTTTAACTTAGTGGCAGAGGGTATGTTGAAAGAAAGCAGGTCAACAGGTGCGCAATACTCAGAGGATTACACGCCAATACGGACAATAGGCAGACATTTACGATATTTAGTCTTTTTAAGATGAAATTTAAATTATGAAAGTTTAAAATAAATTATCAATTTTTCAAAGGACTTTCAACAGAGAATACAACTGTGTGTTCTTCACACACACACACACACACAAAAATACATCCCTGAAAACAAGATAACATATGCTACATTAGAAATGAATAATGGCCTCCTGTTCAATACGTTGTCTGCTTTCTGTTTTTTGGAAGTACAGACGCCATTTTGCTTGGTACAGATACAATGAATTATCAGAACTTTTGGGGAGAAACTGCCAACTTGGTTGTCTGTAATATTTTATTCAATCGAGCTAAGAAGAAGATTCTGAGTATTCTATCGACTGATATGCCGTGACAAAGTTTAGCCCACAAATTCTATAATGTTAAGATGAGGAAATCTGGAGGCCGACTGATGTGCTGCATGTTTGAACTGTATGAAATCATTTCTGAAAAAGAGTAGCTTCACTACAAGAAGCATCATCATCTTGGAAAACTCCTTCCCACTTTGGAAAATAATACATCCTTCTGGGTCAACACTAAGAGCAAAGAGTCCACATGAGAAGTTGGCAATAAGAGTCATTCGTGATGCTTCAAGGGTCCTAATTCCATATAATTAAAAAAGACCTGCTCCATATAGTGGACTCTGCTAGCCTGCATTTTGATACCATGAAAAGTGAATCCTTGACCACATGTTGATGACATTAGATTCGTAACCGACCATGTAAAGTGTTTTGTAAAAAATGTGACTTTAATGAAAGACTCTTCTCCAATCACTTTTAGTTCATTGTGGTCGCTAATCCAAACTCTTAAAACGATGAACCATGATTAAAAGAGAATGTCGTGAGGAGCGTCTTCTTTTACATCCCAAACATGGTTATGTTAGAAACAATGCAAACTTGCAACGCGGGATTTGTCTGGAATTGTTGCAGCCCCCCCTGAAAGTTGGAAAAAAGTGATCCATTACCAGATAGTGATGTGTTTGCTATCCAGCATGGGTCTTAGTTATCTTTTACTGTTTTGAATAGTGTTCATTGTTTCACCATACTAGCAACAGTTTCCATAAACTTCAGAAGATCACGAGCATCCCACAAGAGTAGCAGTTTTTAATTAGAAGGACCTGCCTGATATTCTCCCACAATGTATGAGTAATTTTGTAAAGTGTAATAAATCCTTAGTCTGACTCACCACGTTAAACACTAGGTTATCTATTAAACAGCCCACTTGTTACGCTCCTCAAATACACTAGCTCACCACTCTCGATGATTACATGGTTATCATGTCATATTCATGCTTCGAAAGGGTGTATGTAATATATTCATTATTCTGTGCAGAGTTGTACCATCACTCATAGTTTGGGAAAATTGCCTCTTTTTAAAGAGCAAAATGATACTCCTAGAATGCAAAATAGAATTTTTGCTAAGTAATGAACACAACCCTTAAAACTCCTGTTTGAATTATTTTCCAAATGCATGACTGTCCGAATTAAAATGAGATGTCAAGTGGTGAAACTAAATCATATATTACATTGAAATCCTCAACTGTTGTCTAAAAAATACAGCTATTAAGCTAACTTTATTTTCATTTTTTTCTCCTGATAATACGAGTAAATTTAGCCTAAAAAGTAATCACAAAACTGTATATTGAATTCCCGTTTCATATAACAACGAGGTAAGAGTTTATCTGCTACTCAAATTAATGATTAAAATATGGTATAACATTTAGACTGAATGCTATAAAATGCGAAAGTACCTTATCAAAGTCAAAAGATATTATTGACAATTTCAAAAACAAATAACACAATTAAAGCTATATTATTTAAAAAAGAAATGACGAAGTACAAATACTTTAATTTTCATAGATGTCTATTTATGTTAAAAAAGTATAAGTAAGAACGTGTCAAAACATTAAAGTAAAACGTATAATACTAGCAATATTCCGAATGTTTTTTGGTACATGGGAAAACTCGAAAATATGTGCTTATATTTATGAATGACATAGAGACAGAAATCTTGTTATATGATACATATGGAATGGGTAATCTTGACAGAACGGAAAAATGTGATTCATAGATTTTCTATGATGATTGAAATTGATTACTTTTATCTGACAGCGAAAGACACGGTTCTTGTCGTCATCACTGAATTTCGGTAATCCTGTGGATTTTCAACGATTTCGATTCCTAATCTTTATTCCATTGTCATTTTTGTTTATTATGGATGCAGGAATCCAGAGAGCAATGTATCATCTCTCTCAGAAAAGCTTGTATTGTTTAGCTGGGTTTTTCAGAAGAACACTACTTTGATAAAGAAGCTTATGGAAGCGAAAGTTATAGTTGGGAAAAATAACTTTTAAAAAAGGGGATTTAAATTTTTAGCGTGTGTGTGTATACTATATTTACAAAAGTTAAAATAACTTTATAATACGCTATTATCCGATCTTCCGCTGATGTATGTATACACACACACATACACAAAGAGCGAGTGGGCGTGGAAAGAAAGATAAATTACATAACCATTCCTCCTTTTTTTTTGGAAATTTACACAGTTTATAGTTATTCTCGCCTACTCTTATTCCGAAGGAAGACACTTTTTATCAGAAGTTTTTTGAAATGAAAAGACGCCTAAGTTACTTACGGAGAGCACAAATATTTTATTATTTTTCGCACTACAGTAGAACTCCGTTATAGCGAACCCGGTATATAACGAACTCACGGATATAACAAACGAAAATTTTGGTCCCTCCGTTTTCCTATTGTATTTAATGCTAATTTATCCTTTTATAGCGAGCCTCCGAAATCTTAAGAATCGACTATAATGAACTTTTTTTTTCAGTCGAATACTGATTTTTTAAAATTTTAAACTTTTTAAGAATGTTGAAGATGCAATGAATTTTGAAGAAGCAAAGAATGTTGATGAAGAAGATAATGATGATTTACCTATCACGACGTGGATAAATAAGCACTAAAGTTACTTACGGAGAGCACAAAGATTTTATTATTTTTCGCACTACAGTAGAACTCCGTTATAGCGAACCCGGTATATAACGAACTCACGGATATAACAAACGAAAATTTTGGTCCCTCCGTTTTCCTATTGTATTTAATGCTAATTTATCCTTTTATAGCGAGCCTCCGAAATCTTAAGAATCGACTATAACGAACTTTTTTTTCAGTCAAATACTGATTTTTTAAAATTTTAAACTTTTTAAGAATGTTGAAGATGCAATGAATTTTGAAGAAGCAAAGAATGTTGATGAAGAAGATAATGATGATTTACCTATCACGACGTGGATAAATAAGCACAAAATTTCATCATTCTCAGATTGTGACATGTAATTGTTCGAAACATGTGATGATGAAGTCATTACATGTGAAAATCCGACTGAGGAAGATATTGTGGAAGAAATTAAAATGAATCATTCTGAAATCGAAGATTCTGCATCTGATGCTAATGAAGAGGAGCAAATAAATGATGAACTCCCCACCATCTCAGATGCTACAGCAGCGATGCGTGTAAATCACAAGCTTTTGTCTACAGAAACAGTGGAAGAAAGAGTGTTGGAGTCATTTGATGTATTGGACAAAGAAATTCATAAAATGTTTTTGAAATCGGCATCACGTCATCAGAAGATTACCGATTATTTCTCTATCAAAACGGGGAATTATTAATGATAATTTTTAATAGATTTTATAATTTTTTCAATACATAATTATTGAATACACATAGCAACTAATGAGCTATACATTTTGTGAACTCTAATATTTTTCTTAACGGTTTGGATATAGCAAACAAAACCTTTGGTCCCTTGAAGTTCGTTATAACGGGGTTTGACTGTATTTAGAAATTACTTATTTAGAAAAATTAAGTTATAGGAAATGATTGGTATGGGAATTCGTTCACATTCATGATCAGGCAACTGCTTAGATCAGGGATTCCCAACGGAGTTCATGTAGACCCCTTGGAGGCCGATGGAAGTTTAAAAAAGGTCTATAGTATTCCAGGAGTCTATTGGGGGTCGATGATAAATATTTCTGTTCTAAAATTTAATTTAATTTTTCAGGAATGTAATTATTAGATAATAATATCCGTTTTAATATGTATAAATATATATTTAAGTTCGTTATGTTAGTTATTGTGACTATACAATGATAGGAAATTTCAGGTCAAACATTAAAAAAATTGTATCAATGCATCAAGCACAGCCACCACATTAATTGAAATCGAACTTTTGTGAAATTACAATCTGTGTTTCTGAAATCTTGTTTATATTTGTGAAATTAAAAATGAAACTAGTATAAAAATAATAAAACATAAACCTAACGAACCACTTTTTCTATTTTTTGTTGTTGTTCGTATTCTTATTCAAATTGTTATCTTTAAGTGTTTTATGTGCAATTATTAGTATTATAATTATGTTGTTTGCTGTACATTATAGAGAAAAATGTGAGGGGGTCGATGAAGAAAATCATTCTTTTAAAAGGGGTCGATGTAGGAAAAAAGTTGGAAACCCCTGGCTTAGATCATAAGTGTGAGCTGATCATTGGTTAAGCTTTAAAGTATTTTGGGATGCGGCACGAACACAATACACTTGCCCTTTGGAAAGACGTCATCAGAAAGCCTCCCATTCTCCAGGTTTTCAAATTGCTTTGCGTTAATTAATAGTCGTGTTCCAATACTGCCATTCTTTCTCGATTATTAATATGGTATTGCTTTAATTTTAGTTGCAAGTCATTTGGTTTTCTTAATATTTTTATTCCTGTTTCATCTTACGCAATTCACAGATACCAAGTCCTACCGACTGGCTTTCGAGCCTGCGCGTTCTAGTCCCTCAGTAGGTATAGGTGTTAGTAACCCTTCACCCTCATCCTCATCCTCATCCTCATTATGTCTTACCATGCCTTGTGGTACATAAAGCATTTGGTGAAAATGCTCGATAAGTCTTGACTTTGGCATCTTGATTTGGCTTTGCATTCAATTCAGCATTAAGAATTATAAAACAGGACTTTGGGGCCTTCTGAAGCTATCCTGTGCTGCGCCTCTCGCTTCTGCCCACCTTGTCCATCTTGCTCGATTCCATTCATTTTTCATCCTTCTTCGACATGTTTGTTATCTGTTGTTCTCGAATGTCCAGATAAGTGCCACCAAAGGAAATTTATTTTACAGCAATTTTAAGATATGTTAGTACTATTTTTAAAAATTTTTTTTATCTTTGATGCCTTATTTTCCGTTTTATTAATTTTAGTTTTGTCATCTTATGCAAAGAAACCCTCATCTGATATTGTATTGAAGCTAAAGAACTCCAAATTTCTCTTGCATTGCATTCAATTCAGCATTCAGAATTATAAAAAAGGTGCCTCTGTTTAATGACGTAAATAGATAAACTTTTGTTTTCGAATCAATATCGGAGGTTCTCTACTGTCATCAAAGCTCACGGAAAGGACTCTGAACCCTTTCCATTCTTTTTCCTTTTCCTTTCTTCATAAGTTCCACCATCTTTATTTACCATGTTCTTCAAGTGAATAAAACTCTTTAAATCTTCTAAAATATCGTCATTAGCTTAATCCTATTTGACAGTTTTTCAATTATTCAGAACTATCGTTTTACCTCTGTTAATACGGAGACCAACAAGACTTGAATAACTACTAAAGACATTCTTTTTTTCGTTTCTTGTAACTGTTTGAAAAAAAGACTGTTTTAAACTGTTGTTCCCTGTCTGTAATGCTCATTTGTAGAAAAAGATGACTGTAGAGCTCAAAAAATAACCAACTCACCCTCCTCGGATGAAGAAAAAGTTGTTTGGTCACGTGCCAAATAAGATGAAGATTATGCACACCTTTCATGGAGGGTAGAAAAATTGAGAAAGAAAGGAGTGAATTTGAGAATATTAGACCGCTGCTGGCAGATAGCCTCCAGTCTAGCTTAAATTTTAAATTTATATTTATATTGATGTAACAACGAGGTTTAGGCATATGTATTTAGTTGAAGGTAACGACAGTACTTCAGTGTTGTAGCTGTATTGGCCCAACATTTTTTTTCTTCAAGCACTCTGTTTCATAATAAAACTTGTTTCACAGGATGTCTCTGATAATTGTCAGAATTTGAAAGCTGCTCCATTTCTTAAATCAAAAGGATCTAATTCATTTGAAACAAGGTTTCTTACGCTGTTTCAAATGAATGAGGTACATTACGACTTGGCGCAATTTTCATTACAATTGCTCAATGTGAGTTCCCCTTGTTTCGCAATAAAACTTCTTTAACAAGATGTCTCCGATAGTTGTCGAGATTTTGAAGTTGCCCCATTTCTCTAATTTATGGGTAACAATAAGGAACTTTGCTTCAAACGAATGATGTAAGTTATGACTTTGTGCAGTTGTAATTACAACTGCTCAATGTGAAACCCTTCATGACTTTACGTAGACAAATCCAGTATGTAATTTTCTGCACTCTCTTTTTAGCAAGGACTCGAACGTATCTGATACACTGAAGCCCATTTTAGCCGGACTTCTGATTTAAGTGGGGGAAGAAACTGAATAAGCAGGATGTCTACCATGTTACGAAGGAACCACGCAAAACACCTTTAATGACTAACAGAAAAACATCTTTCAAATACCATAATTAAAATAAGAAGGTGGCAACTAGTTTCGAACTAAGTAATAAATATCATCCGGTCGAAGAGCATTCTCTCTATGGACAATTACCAAATCCGAGGATAATCAATGTCTTTGATAAAATATAAGGGAGACAACAGAAAATCTGAGAAGTACGTCGTGGGAGGAAGCGGCAGAAGCGTACACATGAAAAAGGAGGAAATAAGGGGGAGAAATTTTATGACCACTAGCCCACGAAAGGGACACAATCATTAACGAAGCAAAGAAATAAAGAAGGAAATTTAGGAGAAAGGCTGGAAAATAGAACCGAGATGACGGAATTATAAAATGGAATCCAGAAATAAAGGATTTTTTTCTTTCTTTTTCTATAAAAATTCTTAAGAAATTTTTTTTATTTATAAGTAAATTTCGTCGGTCCTTAATATGATCACATAGAGTGATATATATATATATATATATATATATATATATATATATATATATATATATATATATATATATATATATATATATATATATATACATATATATATATATATATATATATATACATACATATATATATATATATATATATATATATACATACATATATATATATATATATATATATATATATATATATATATATATATATATATATATAATGGTAGAAATAAATATTGTGGTAGAGAATTCCCTTGGGGTAAACGTTTAGAATTGTTAGCATTTAAAGGGCTTCAACAAATTAAATATTTAATAGCTATCAAAATTAAGCAAACGTATATATCTTCTACCCTAAGAAATACGTTACTAATAATTTAAGAAAACAAGTTACTGATGTTTACAAAACCTTTCTGATTAAACAAATGAATAAAAACAGGGAAATGTAGTGCACAAACTTGAATGCCTGAGAAACGTATATTTATACCCGGGATAAAAAAAGAAAATTTTTACTCAACAATAGAAAATAGCGTCGATTCAATATTCAATTTTTTATGTCATATCCAGCAAATTTCAACTTCAATTTCTAGCCAAAGAAATGCCACAAGCTCAGAAAATGCATCGATCGCTCTAAATCACGCAACATCATTTTTAGTTTGACCAATGAATTCTGAAGGGTATTGACAGTTCTTTGATATTCGTAGAGATATAATTCATTTGGCTGTCAATACTCGGGGAAATCGAAGGACATTTCTTTAGAAATGGAAGAAAATACGACCGTCGGGAAAGTCCGCTTTCAAAAAAGTCGAAATTCAGTTGAGGGACTGATAAGAATAAACCATCGGTATCCCGCACAAAATGAAAGATTGTTTATAGTGATTATTAGCAGTTAGAGTATAAAAATTTAATATTTATTTACCCATTTCTGTAGTATCTATACCTATTTATCCATTTTCAGAGGAATGGAAGGGCAAGTCATTGCTTTAATATACAATTGGTTATTCAGTTATATATAAAATATTTTCTTGAAAATATTTTATGCCAATCCTTCTCGTGTTTAAACACCCCATCACTTTAAAATATCTTCTTACTGTTTTCCCTTATTTGTAGAAAATGGTCAACTATCTAGAACCTGAATATGTAAAGATCACTACAGAGTTTCGGTGAGAAGACATCTTAAATATTTCTTCTCTTCAAATTCATGCCCAATTGATGTCATGTGACTTCACACTTATCCCATGTAGAAATTTCACGACAAAATACTGCCTTTGCTATGAATTCTCTAAATAAATTTTGACAAAGTTCTGCACAAACTAATATTACAGCCCTTGATCAAGTAAATAAGTCGATGAAGCTAACACTTTATGACGAAGTTTTTAAGAAAATTCGAAACTCAAAAAAGATGGAGTCAAGGCAAATACTTTGAAAAAAGGATTTTGTGAACAGTTTTTGTGCGTATACCCAGATATCCGTTGCCATGCCCTAAGTGTCCACTTAATTACTGGGTTAGAAAACCGTTGTATGTATTTCTTACTCACTGCACAGTTCCATCTTTTGTTTTTAAAACTTCTCTTAGTTCTCACATAATTCGAAAAGATGCTGAGGGTATATGAATCTGTTGCTTGACCATTCGATTTAGATTAAATTCTTAATTGACGAAGAGTGCTTTACAATGTCGATCGGGAGCAAGTTTTTTTTCCCTAGCGGAGGCATTTGTCATGTGCGCCTATAATTCATCGCAGTTTGCTGGCCATTTTATTATGGGGACACCATATAGGCGAACCAACATTACCCCCTATGAAGGGACAACACAAACGGAGGTATTTTTAGTGGCGCGACGCCGGGATTCGATCCGAGCACCCTCAGCACCGAAAGCCAGCGCGCTGTACCACAGGGACATCGGAAGCAAGTACAGTAAAACCTCGTTTATCTGGACTAACTGGGTTTGGTTTGGTTTAGTTTGGTTTGGAGCGTTACGGTCAACTTTTTGCTACACGAGGGCTAATTAGACAGGAAGTTACAGTTTAAAGCCGATTTCAAACGGCTACAAATATCCATGCCAAGAGTGGGACTCGAACCCACAGGATCCGAACCGAATGCCAGCGCCCTAGCCATTTGGTACTCACCTGGCCCGGACTAACTGGGACCATAGGCAATCCGGACAATCGAAAATCCGGATAATCCGGGTAATATGGGTAATAAGCAAAACAAAATCCTTAATTAAGCAGACTTACCATTTATTACGATAAAAACACTATGTTTTGTAACAAAATTACATCGTATTGTTTACAAGACATTAAAAAATATAAAAATAACTTTTCTGAGTCAGTCCACGTCAACTCTCTGTGACACTCTAGTAAAGCTTTCTTAAACTCAACAAAAAGCATTTTATTACCATAATTTATTGTACAATCTATGCAGGAACTGTACACTGAATCAAACTAAAAAACGAATATTTGACGTACTTATCGTTATGTTCTTGCTACCATAGTTAAAAATTATTATCTAATGTGAATATTAAATAATAAAAAAAGTCTACAAATCAGATCCGGGTTATCGGGAGATCCGAATCTACGAGGGCCGGATAAACAAGGTTTTACTGTAGTCAGTTTAAAGTACTAAGTAGGCCTCCTATCCTTGTGGTGCTTAATATCCGTGAGTTAAACAGGACCCGCATCTCTTCCCCTTGCAGCCTTCAAAGTACCTGGTTTGGATTTATCCGGCCAATGGGCATTAGTAACAACAACAAAGCACTAAATCCGCTTGAGTACCTACTCATGTTTTGACTTGTTAGTGAATTTAGGCTATTTTTCTCATGACCTGTCAGAGTGCTTTCATATTCGTATCATTACAGTGTTTTTTGTTTGGCTAAAATCGTATATAATGATCCAGAGAGTATGGACTAAGCTCCTCACCGCAGTCAAACAAAATTTAATATGCTGATACGACAAGGCAATGATCCATTTGAAGTCAGACATTCTATGCATCAAACAGGTAAGGGCCTGCTCACGCAGAATCCATCAGCGTCAGCGTAAATTTTTTTAACCAATCATGTACCAATCATTGAACCATTTAACCAATCAGCGCCAACGGAATCTTTAACGCTGCTGCTGCTGGATTCTATGTGAACAGGCTCTAATACGGATGGTGTGGCATCATAGTCTTTTCTCTGAGACTTTTTAAATTAATAAAATCGTAGTCAAGAAAAACAGAGTCCGAGTTGCAAATGTTAAGGCCAGAGGTTAACAAAAAGCTTAACGGATTTAATAACAACAAACAAACAAATTTAATTTAATCGACTACAGTTGATCAGCTTGAAATTTTAGCAGTTACAGTAGGACAGGACTAAAGCTGCATTCAGAGTACGCTGACGTGACGTGTTGACACGCGCTGACCGCAACGTCAGCTGACGTGGGTAAACGTCAGCGTCAGGCGGTGTGTGCACACTACGCTGACGTGTCGTGTCGTGACGAATTCACGTCCGTTGTTGTTTGGTTCCCACAAGGTGCATATCGTTGGGGGTGGACCCTATAAATAATATGGGGGCACCCTATAAATAGTGGCCGATCGATTTATTGGCTGATGAGGCTTTCACATTAAAAACATACTTGATGCATCTTTATAGCAAGAATTCAACAAAGAGCGATGAAAATATACTTCGTTTCTCCTGAAGAGGCTGCAAGCTGTTCATGGCAATGGGAGAGCATTCATAAAGGCAGAATTGCCCATTAATATTTTTTGTAAGCATTTTTATTACTGTTTTTTATAAACAAATTTATCATTTTGGTTGCTATAATTTTGAGTTATTAAAGAATGTAAATAAGTAACCTGTAGTGAATATTTTTTCTGCCTAGTATTCAAATAATTCAAATACTAAGTAGGTAATTTTTGGTCGAAGATCGTCGTCTGCCTATAATATTTAATTGAAAGTAACTATCAATCAAAAAATATATATAAATGTATAAATACACATAAACTGAGCTGATATAAATTATTTTTTATATTTAAAAGATGGAAGTTTAAAAACAAGAGGAGACGAACACCTGTTTATATTGTATTGTTGCACACTCCATTTGTTTACATTTGACAAGATCAGTAGCCAACTGTTGCCGCTAATTCATAAAAAAAACAAATTTTTTACCATGAAAAATTTAAATAAAATACTATATTTATAAATGTAAATTATATAAGCACATTTAAATTATTTTTGCTATCTAAAAGACGAAAATCGAAAACAAACCGCGGGGACGAACACCTGTTTATATTGTTAAATCCCCCCTTCCTCTTTGTTTACATTTTACAAGATCAGTAACCAACTTTACCGCCAGTTATTAAAGAAACCAAATTTTATGCTATGACAATGTTAAGAAAACGCTGATTTTATAACGTGTTTTTAAAGTGTTTGAAATATTGGTTAAATCAATCAAACGGCCTAAGTTTGCAATAAATTAGTAAATAAATGTAAATATTGCCAGCTATTTCCAGGATTCTTCCAATCTCTTCCCATGCTTCATTGAGTGTATATTTATTTCTGTAATCTTTGTTGAAATGGTCAAATAAAATAGGGCATTTCTTCACATGCTCGATGAGCTCTTCTTCCGCATTCATAGCTGACGGCCAGTTGCCTGCTGACGAGATCTGGGAATTTATATTTGGAGCTGACGCGTCTGTTCCCACGCCAGAGCGTGTTTTCTCACGTCACGACACGGCAGCGTAGTATGCACACTCCTTTCTATACAAATAAAAGGACAAGTGGATGTCGGATCACGTGACCGTAACTCATCCGGGCGGGACACTCATCGAAAAAAAATAGCCGACAAATATACAGGAAAATCGGTGTATTTTTTTTCTCATGAAAGTACATAAATGTTACATATTTGGAAAGAGCTTCGAGAACTGATAATTTTTTCTGCGTACACTTATTCTGTTAATTCAATAGTTTTAGAGATATTTTCATTCTAAAATCACTCACTGCTGAGAAACCAAATCATTTGGTGCAGTGGTGCTGCCATCTGTCGGCAGCGACGGGAATGAAAATTGAAACGAATTTGTTCACTTGAATTTAATACATTTGTAGGCTTTTTTTTCTTTTGTGGGGCCCGAAGTACATAAATATGTTACACGGATGGCTTGAGCATAGCTAGGCGAAGCCCGGCTAGTTTAAAATAGTGGTTTAATTTCTTTCGCTGACGTGTCAACACGACACGTCAGCGTAGTGTGACTGCACCTTTAAAGTGCGCCAGCGATTTATCAGCGGCGCTCCGAGGCTAGGTAGCCTGAGCGGGAGCTCTCAACGTACGGCCGCTAGCTAGATGTTTCAACGAGGCTCTCTCCAAAGTCTCCAAGTCTTCTGACTATATCTCGAGGTTTTTTCTTTGACGGCATGTCTTGAAATTCCTCAGAAGGCAACTACGTTCGAAAACAGGGGCCGTGCGGATTAGCTGGTGACAGTCTTTCTTATCGACGAATATATCGGCTTTCTTTATTGCACTATAGTATCAAACTCGCATTGAGCTATTGCTACGAAAGACAGTTTTACTAGGCAATGGGAGACGCTTCTGTTTTTCAAAACAGATATTCCCACATCTTGCTCGGTAAACCGATATGCCTGGGCTTAACTTTCAGGCTAGGAATTTTCACACGTGTTCCGAATTCGCCGGGAACTCGAAAAGGATATTTCGATAAACACGCAGCTGTGTTCATGCAACCTGTGGAGTCTTGTAAAAATAACCCCATACTTGCGTGATGCTACAATACTTTCCGCAGAAATTACAATGAAAGTTGAAGTGGATCATGAGCGAGGGCCTGTTCGCATAGAATCCGGCAGCGTCAGCGTAAAATTTTTTAACCAATCATATATCAATCATTAACCCATTTAACCAATCAGCGCCAACTGAATCTTTAACAATGACGCTGACGCGTTCTATGTGAACAGGCCCTAAATGTGCCATGGAGGAATAAAATGAGCATTGGCAAGTAATATGGAAACATCAGGTTGAAAACAATTTTCCGTACTGTTATTCTTTGTCTTGATACTATTATCTAGTTTGTTGCCTGAATTTGACAAATATTGATGAAACAGATTTTAAAACTTAACAAATAATATTTATTCAATCTCCGAACATCACCTCTCGTTTATACAGTAGCAAGCGAAGTGTGCGAGCATCGAGAGAATTCTCGGGATACAATACTGCCACGCCACCTATCGGTGTCGTGCAACATAAAATGACACTGAATGGTGGTGCCATCTATTATACAGTAAATGAATGAAATGCACTTATAAATTAAATGAAATAAGTTATCACTACAATAGTATCCCTCCAGTGATGAACTTGTGAAGGAACGACAAAATGTTAAAAAAAATAAGTATTAAATATACAATGATTAAAAAAAAATATCTTTCACATACATTGTTCTTTGGGAGATACCTGATGCAAACTTACTAGACAAATAAAATGAAAAAAAAATAATATATATGATGAAATTTTCAAAATGTTTACAAAAATGAAATATATGTGATGCAATTTTCAAATGTTTCACAAAATGAATATATACAAAATGTTTTAACCAATTTCTGTTATTAACCTCTTATTAAATTTTACACGTCTACCAGATTTAGTTACTTGAGTTTTTACAGTCTCAGGATTTTCTGGTGATTTCTTTTCGTTTGGTTGGGTTTCAGGGTAATCAGTCTCAGGTAAGTCATTAAATAGAAAAGCTGGCTTGACTCTATCAAGTGAGACACAACTTTTCTTCCCATTTAAGTCTATGGTGATGTTTTTGGTCTCTCGTGAAAGTACTGCATGAGGACCAGTGTAGGGTTGTGACAAGGGTGGACTGACTTTATCCACTCTTAGAAATACATGAGAGCAAGTGTTTAATTCTGGGTGCACAAAAACCTTGGATTTCACATGATGGGATGTAGGGATGGGTTTGATGTGATTCATCCTTTCCCGCAATTGTTGGATGAAATTGTTTTGTGAAATTTTATTCGGTGAAGATTCTGTACACAAATCTGCTGGAAGTTTGAGTGAAACACCATACACTAAGTCAGCGCTGGATGCATTTATATCTGTTTTCACAGCAGCTCTCAGTCCAAGTAAAATGGCAGGTAAGCATTCAGTCCATCTAGGATTTTCATGAGCCTTTATAGCACTCTTTAGGATACGGTGGAAACGTTCCACTAAACCATTCGACTGAGGGTGGAAGGCAGTTGTTCTAATTCTGGTCGTGCCAAGCATATTTGTCAACTCTCGAAAGAGATGGGACTCAAATTGTCGACCTTGGTCTGTTGTTATGGTGGAAGGACATCCAAAACGACAGATCCAACCACTGAACAGAGCACGACATACAGTTTCTGCAGTAATATCAGCTATAGGCACTACCTCAGGCCATCTTGTAAATCTATCGATGATTGTCAGACAGTAGGTCTGCCCTTCTGATGGAGGTAAGGGACCTATCAAATCGATGTGGATGTGAGAAAATCTTGCATCAGGTGATGCAAAAGTGCCTAAAGGTGTCTTGGTGTGCCTGATCACTTTTGATCGCTGGCATGCAATGCAGCTTTTCACCCATTCCTTAAGATGTTTCTTCATCTGAGGCCAAACATACCTGGATGAAATTAGTTGTGTAGTTGCTGCTACACCTGGATGTGCAAGGTTATGAAAGTGTTCAAAAAGAGTTCTGCGAAAATTTTCTGGTACAAATGGTCGAGGTACATCTGTAGAGACATCACATAAAAGTTTGGTATTTGTCACTGGACTGGGGATGTATTTAAATTGTAAAGAAGTACAATTTTCAGTCTGCAATTTTTTTAATTCAGGATCAATTCTTTGGGCATCTGCGAAAGCATTGAAATCTAGAAAAAATGAATTGGAGATAGGGCTGATTTCTACTCTAGATAGAGCATCAGCTACTGTATTGTTGATTCCACTAGTATGGCGAATGTCAGTGCTGAACTGTGATATGTAGTCAAGATGCCGCCACTGACGAGGGCTGCATTTCTCAGGTTTCTGTTTAAAAGCATAGATGAGAGGCTTTTGGTCCGTGTATATTGTGAAGCTGCGACCTTCTAGCATATGTTGAAATCGCTTTACAGCTGTGTATATTGCCAACAGTTCTCGGTCATAAGTAGAGAATTTCTGCTGACTTTTTGAAAGCTTCACAGACATAAATGCAATTGGCTCCCATCTGTTTTCATGCACTTGCATAAGAGAACCGCCAACAGCAAAATCGCTGGCATCAACCCATACACTTAATTTTGCACCTGGAATAGGATGGTGAAGTAGAGTTGCTTCTGCTAAAGCACTTTTTGCATCATTAAATGCTTGTTCAGCCTCCTCATTCCATTGAAGTGTATCCTGGGGATTATTGCGAGTGGGTCTTTTAGATTTCTTTTTATTTTTAATTCCCTCTAACAGTTTATTTAAAGGTGCTAAAATGTGTGCTGCTTTTTGTATAAACCGCCGATAGAAATTTAGAAGCCCTAAGAATCGTCTCAATTGTGTTATTGTATTTGGTTTTGGAAATTTTAATATGCAGTCCACTCTATCTGTTAAGGGTTCAATTCCAAATTCAGAAACTTTATAGCCTAAGAATTGAATTAATGACACGCCAAAAATACATTTAGAGGGTTTTAAACTGAGTCCATATTTTTGTAAACGCTCAAATACAATGCGGAGATGCTCGATATGCTCCTCTGGAGATTTTGAAGCGACTAAAATGTCATCAACAAAGGCATAACAAAATGAAGTCCACGAGTTACCTCATCAATGAACCTTTGAAATGTTGCTGCAGCATTGCAGAGGCCAAATTGCATTCGAGTACTCTCAAATAATCCAAAAGGTGTTATTATGGCACTCTTATGGATATCTGCTGGGTTGATTGGAATTTGGTGATAAGCCTTAATCAGATCTATGTGCGAAAATATTTTTGTACCATGTAAGTTAGACGTAAAGTCCAAAATGTTTGGAACTGAATAGTTGTCTTTAATTGTTTGAGCATTAAGTGCTCGGTAATCTCCAACTGGTCTCCATTCAGCGCTGTCTTTCTTTGGCACCATGTGCAAAGGTGATGCGAAATTGCTTTTAGAAGGACGCATGTGACCTAGTTCGATCATGGTTTGAATTTCGTCCTTAGCAATGCGCAGACGGTCAGGTGCGAGACGGCGTGCTTTTGCTGTTACAGGAGGACCAGTTGTTTGTATATAATGCACAACCGAATGTTTAACTTCTTGGTCTGGACGAGGGGGGGTTAGTGATTTCGGGGAAATCCAATAATAATTTATGATAAATACTATCGCCTGATACAGTTTTAATTGAATGAATCGCACTGTTCTTTAGTATGCAGGGCGAGGTAATATTAGTTTGGCAGTCAATTAAATTTTTAGAGGTTAAGTTAGGCATTAGATTAAAATTATATAAAAAATCAGCACCAATTATTGGGTTGGATACATTCCCAACTAAAAATGTCCATTTGAAAATTTTCCTAAGACCAATATCTAAAGAAAGGGTTTGAGTTGTATAGACCTGAATTGGCGAGGTGTTAGCTGCCGAAAGTGTCATTTGTAATGCGTTTCTTTTTTGTAACCTTGAAGCAGGGATGATGGAAACATCACTTCCTGTGTCAATCAAAAAATTAACATTGGTACGCCGATCGCGCACGAACAGGCGACGAGAGTTTAATGGCAAGGTGGTAGTCGCCGCTACACCCGGCCGTCGTCGTTTTTTTCAAAATTGCACGGGGGAACGCATTTCTTGGCATTATGGCCAAACTTATGGTGATACCAACAGTTAGCGAAAGTTTTGGATCGTGATTTACTACGAGCACGCGACGCACTGTTGCGATGAGGACTGCGACCTCTACGCAACGAAATTTCATCTATCCGCGTATTAATTTTTTTGATTTCCTCAAGCAATCGGTCTTCAATGGAATGAACTGAGGAAACAGAACAAGCACTTACCGGCATAGGTGTCACTTCCATTACTCTGTCAGCGATGTCCGCTGCCTTTTCTAGGCTTAACGGTGTTACTGCTGCGATGATTGACTGTACGGGCGTCGGCAAATGTTGTAGAAAAAGTTCCATCATTAATTCCTCCGGCACGTTGTAAGATTCGGCGCGCCGCCGCATGACGCGTAGCAGTTCGCTAGGTCTGCGATCTCCCAGCTGTTCACCTACGAGAAGTTTCCGGATTTCTTGATGGGATGACTCACCGCTTCTTCTTATCAGCTCCCTTTTCAACACACCGTAAGGGTCGGTCGTGTCGGGGTTGACGATAACGTCCCGTACCACGGTAGCTGCTTCCGGTGGTAAATTCGATGCTATGTAATTGAACTTTGTCTTGCTTTCCGATATAGCTTTCGGAGTGCCTAATTCGAATGTGGCTTCGCACATCAGGAACCATAGTGCCGGATCAGCGAAATTGTAGACCGGTATTTTCACTGCTCCGACTTCTTGCATCATAGTTGAAAACTGGTGAGCACGTGGTCAGCGAAAATATTGTCTTTCGATATAGGCGAAAATAAATCCAGGCTTCAGTTATTTTATTTGGGCGTATTGCCGGGTCACCATTATTATCTAGTTTGTTGCCTGAATTTGACAAATATTGATGAAACAGATTTTAAAACTTAACAAATAATATTTATTCAATCTCCGAACATCACCTCTCGTTTATACAGTAGCAAGCGAAGTGTGCGAGCATCGAGAGAATTCTCGGGATACAATACTGCCACGCCACCTATCGGTGTCGTGCAACATAAAATGACACTGAATGGTGGTGCCATCTATTATACAGTAATGAATGAAATGCACTTATAAATTAAATGAAATAAGTTATCACTACAATACAATACAATATGTGGTACGCATGTGGTCTGCGAGATACAGATGGAGCTTCATTGACACTGACCTTCCACTGAACGCGGCGACAGCAAATTTGTTGCTTTACGTTCTTAGGTCATTTGTTTCTGCTGTTTGTAGGGTATACCCATTTACATTAAATATTTAAACTGGGAGAAATATGAAATCAGGAAGTGATTATTTGACTTTCTAAGAAATAATGTGCTTTAGGGGCAGTTGGTTATTAATAGAGTCAGATGTTTCCTTTCTTTTTAATAAACGCACTTATTCCTATGCGCTACAGGAAGAAGGAATTGCTTAGTTTATATTTTTATATTGAGTAAAATTTCTTACGATCAGTTTGTATTGAATATAAATATATTTAAATAACATAGTTTAGAAAGACGGAAGTAAAAGAATTTGAAAAGTGAAGACTAAATAATACTGGGTAATAGTACAGAGATTCTTCTAACGGTGAGATGACTAACGGGGTTACTCGCTTTATATTATTTAACTAGCTGAAAACCCGCGCTTCGCTACGGAGTACATTCAAATTAAATACAACGGTCAATGTATGCAATTAATGCCAAAAAAATAAATATATATATTTATAATAAATGCGACAGTCAATATATACAATTGATGTAGAAAAAATATATACAATGGCTCCCAAAAGTGTTCGTTCACTTACGATTTTCAATGAAATAGGGGTCTATCCATTGATTAAAATGAATATTTCAGAATGGGTATTTAATAATAAGATCTATAATCTATTCTTAACAAAACTACATGAAATATTCTGAAAACATAGTAAAACTTTATTTTTAAGAAACCAATAATCCAAAAGTAACAAAATCTTTATCTCACAAAAGTCATCTTACACTTGTAAAAAATTTCTACATATTAGTAAATATTCTAATTTTTCGTTAAATTAATATTTAGTAGGATATCCTGTAGCATCTACAATAGCTTTTAAACGTCTGGGAATAGATTGCTTTTGTTCTTTTGTAATTTTTGCATCAATGTTCATCCATTCTTCCATCATAATTGTTTTTAGTTCGCTTTTCGTGTGAATGTCATGTTTTCGTACTCGAACCTCCAGTTCTCTCCAAATATGTTCTATTCGGTTTAAATCTGGCGATTGAGGTGATGTTTTCAAAATTTGTGGACAATTATAGAGACACCAGATGCGAACGTTGAGAGCCGTGAGCTTAGGATCGTTATCTTGATAAAAAACAAATTTCTTTCCAATACCGAAATTTTGAGCTGATAATTTTAAATTGTCTCTTAAAATATTTATGAAAACAGCATGATTCATTATGCCATCAATAAATACCAAATTTCCTAGTCCTGATGCTGACATGCACCCCCACACAAGGATACCTCCACTGGCATGCATAACTGTTCCTACTAAGTTCTTGGGATTAAGTTCCTCATTTTTTCTTCTCCATACAATTATACGCCCATCAGCACCAAAATATGTTCATCGGCAAATAAGACATTATTCTAATAGGTTTGGGTCTTATTTATCATTGATAGTGCGAAGGGAAGCCTAAACTTTCTGTATTTCTCACTCACAAAAAATTTTTTATGGGCAGAACGCCCATGTAATCCAGCTTTTCTGAGAACTTGTCAAAAAATTTCAGGTGAAATTGAAGTAGAAAATGTTTCATTGAATTCTGCAGAAACTTTTACAGCACTCAAACGTGAATTTTTCACAAATTTTCTAATTATAAATCTCTGATCACGGTTTGTTAACTTTGCCGGACGGCCATTTATTACCTTTTTTTCGATCCAATTTTCTTCTTTAAAGCGTTTTTTTCACATACTGCACAGTAGAATGGGATAGACTAAGTAATTTAGCAATATTCCGAACTGATTTACCACTACTATGATGAAAAATAATCAATTTTCGAATGCTGTTTGTTGTTTCTTTACGACTACGTGCCATTTTTAAATAATAAATAGAATATTACGGAGTAGGCCAGCAAAAATTAAAGCCAAACAATATTTTAAATGCCACCACAATTCAAAAATAAAAATAAAGCTCCAGACGATAATTTTAATTATGAATTTATCCGAAAATATTTCAGTGTACGATGACTTTTGTGAGATAAAGTTTTTGTTACTTTTTGATTACTGGTTTCTTAAAAATAAACTTTTACTATGTTTTCAAAATATTTCATGTAGTTTTGTTAAGAATAGATCATAGATCTTATTATTAAATACCCATTCTGAAATATTCATTTTAATTAATGTATAGACCCCTATTTCATTGAAATTCGTAAGTGTACGAACACTTTTGGGAGCCACTGTATATTTATAAAAAAATTGTAAGGGAGATTTTTATAGACAAAATAATGTCCAATCGTCTGCCGCATTAGCAAGAAAATTTTTTTAAATCTGTTTAGTTGTTATGCACGTGGCGATAAATTTATTTAAAGTACCAGAAAAATAAATCACGTGATCAGCATTTAATAAATTAAATTCTAAAAATTAATCTTTAAAAATTCACCAAAAATCAGAAAATCGAGGTAAAGATTCGAAAAAGATTTCATTTTAAAGGAATTTTTATGATCTTTCTCGTGATATAAATTTTATAACACTCAAATTATTATTTTAAATGTAAACTTAAAAAAAGTTACTAAAACAGCTAAAAAATTTAATTAAAAAAATCTAAGAAGAATTTTTCAAAAATCTCTCTTAGTTCACCCCTACACTATAAGAAGAATCGCCATGCAAAATTTCAGCCCTTTAGGACCAGCGGTTTGGTCTGTGCGTTGTATGTCAGTCAGTGAGTCAGTTACGGAACTGTTTTATATAACAGCTTTTTAATCTTAGTTATTTCAGTATTTCTCCTCAGGGGGTGAATTGTAGAGAATCGTAAAAACAAACACTTCTGACAATAGAAACTTGTCTCCGCCCTGTTATGGACACACGTTTGAATGCTAAGAAACAGTTATTTTCGTGCATTTTAAATAGACAGGTATTTTATTTTCTTCTAGGCTTTCAGTAGAGAATAGATAGCGAATACACAATGACAATCAGAGAAGCATTTATTTTCAAGTTTAAGTAGACTTTCACCATAGAACCTTTTAATATACTACAGTGAACGATCTGAATAATAGATATATGCACAGCTCTGCCTTTTTGGATGCAATATCAAGAAAACGTGTTAATAAATGAAAGCAGTTGCTGTCAGTAATAGTTAAATTTAGTGATGATATTTGGAAAGTTCATAACTTTTTTTTAAAGTTCATGAAAATTCAGAAGTTTTGCTTTTTATGATTCGTCTTTATGAATTTGACATGGTACATAGACCTCTACATTTAACAACTCCTTGTTAATAAAACGAAAATAAACTATATAAACGTAAAAAAATAGCTGTGAGAAACAGATAGGGTGAGAAACAGAAAAAGGAATTTAATTAAAAGAAGCAAATTATTAAACTAGCTATTTTTTGTTATTTATTTCTTAATGAAGTACGTGAAGGAGAGAAAAAAAAGTAAAATATGATATTAACAAAACAAAAATGCAAGACAAGAACACAGACATAAATATGCCACAACAAGGCATTTTTGAAAACTTTAATCAAATCATATTCCACTGTAGAAGTTGTAGGGGAGTTGAAAGGCTTGTGCGTAAATACTAGTTGTTGCGTGAATATACCACACACTACATTTTAAAAATTACTGACTTATTTATTAGGCTGAGTTACCTAACAAAGAACACAGTCAACCATGACAACATTTGTGTCATAAACTTAACAGAAGAACTAACAGCACGAAAAATAAAATATGATATAACTATACATGAAACTTGATGTTACAAGAAGAGCCCTTAGTAGACTGCAAACCAGGGTCATCGGATTCTGTCCAGAGCTGTCTTCCGCATAGTGCAGGCGCGGGTGCTACTGCAGCCCTACTTGCCTACTTCAGGAGCTTCAGGACGAGAAGTGGTAACTATAGTACATGGGCCGGGCCCTCCACTGTAGGATGATATAGCAATGCATAAAACTTCAGTGATCAGAAAAAAAAACGAAAGGAAAATAGAAAGTGGGGAAAACAAAAAGCTTCGATAGTACAAGTAAAAGGAAAACATGGGGGAAAGAAGAGACTCAGCGAACAAAGAACAGGGCAAACAATTAAAAGTTACGAGTAAGAATGACACAGGGCCATTTCTTGTTAGCTGGGCCAGCAGGGTCGTAATCGGCAAGATTTTTAATAAGATCATTTGATAAATCTTTATGGATATTAATAGCAAGATTTTGAAGATAATTTTGAATAGTGGTAAGATTTATATCCCTATAGATGTCAACATTGCAAAAATACCATGAGGAGTTAGTGATTTGCCGAATAGTCCTGTTTTGAGCAACAGCCAGAATTTTAATGTTGGAATACGCTGCATACGACCAAACTGGTCCAGCATACTGAAGCTGTCAGCAAGCTTTATATGAACCGATGGAGTGCGCACGCAGACTAATCAGAATATCGCTTCATCGGCAATTCTCCTCTTCGGAATGCAAGCAGGCCAAGTGCAAAGCGCACATCGCAGACGTCTCCAAAGTCCGATGCAACCCTAAGGGAGTACGCAAACTCTGACGTACCCTGGTCGTCACAAAGTCCAAAACCTTAGGACAGCGATCTTGGGGCTGTTCTAAGCCTTGACTTTTTGAGCTCATCTATTTTTAAACAGGGGCGTCTCGTAATCGTACGTTCTACCTTGGGTTAACATCAGTTTTTTTTTCATCTTGAGGGTTGTTCGTCATATAAATACGTAGAAGAGTGAAAGTGAGCAAGTTACCATTTCTGGATTGTGCTGTGTTGTTTTGATACGGCGATAGAATAAAGTAACTGTGTTTTTTAAGTATTGCTACCGTAAAGGCGAATTAAACGTTAATGTTTATAATTTACTAAATGCCAGATGAAAACATAGGCTGAAGATCGGCTTTGTATATTTCGGCAGTTATTATTCCCTTAAATAACATTAAGGTTAATATGTCTCAAATCATGCATGTTATACGTTGCTTGGGATTTTCAGTAAGTCTTTTAATTTTCACGTTGTAAGGGGCATGTTATGGGCGCAGTGGCCCGGTCGGCAAAGGCGACGGGTCAGTGATCTCCAAGTTGCTGGTTCGATACCCGTCACCGACAAAACCGCCGACGTGTACACTAATGGCGGCTGGTGCACGGGGAAAATCTGTCGTAGCTGCAATGTTCTCCAAGTTCCCAAACAATACCTCTGGAGGTGCGGCGTCAAGTGGTCCGGTCTCGTCACTTGACTCGGGTCAAAAATTCGCGGACCAGATAGAAGTTCAACCACTCTTGAGGCAGTGTCACCCCTCTTCTATGGATAATGCATTTTCCCTGTTCGTAGACACGACAACAAACAAACAAACAAACAAACGGGCATGTTGATTTTCTGAGGCGTATAACTTTGAAAATGATTCTGTCGTTTACGGATAATTTTTAAGCTTTTTTCTGCAGGCTGAAATTTCCTCATTTAACTTATCAATTCCTCGAAAATAATTCTTTCTGACGTAGAGACTATCAGTAAACTGGGTAATTTCTCTTTATTTGTTGTCCATTTTTGTCTTTCACACAAAAAAATTTCAGTATTAAGTTCTATTCTAGGTGAAAAATAATGAATGTTATAATGCAGTAAAACTTAAAATCCTACTAATGAACATTTCAATGGATTCACGCTCTATCAAATTTTATACGTAACTTCATTTTTGGTATTATTTATTTTTCACTTACATTTTGTTGTCATTTTGTATCAAAACTTCCATCCACCAACTTCGTCTTCTTTCCTCTGAAAAAGAAACTAACACATTGTTGACCGGTCGCAAGTAAACTCGTGTTCTCATGCACAAACGCAGATAATCAGTAACGAATTTACTCGTGTTTACCTGAAAGTTAAATCGAGTTAACTCTAATACGAGTAAACTCGTGTTTAGCGTGAAAGCTAATGACCGTGCCCGGTCAATAAAATTAACGGTCAAAACTATGAAAATATTTATTACTGTAATATTTTCTTATAGTCTTAATCTTAAATTTTTTAATATATATAAATACATACATACATACATATATATATATCTATATATATATATATATCTATGTGTGTGTGTGTGTGTGGAAAAAGACCACATGGCAGGAAAATTTGACGAATCACCAAAGCTGTTTTTGCATAGTGATTTAATCCTTCATCTGCATCATCTTGACTGGATGTTATTAATCGTAATTTTTTAACAATGAATTAATTATTTTTTTTTCACCTTGTATGCTAATTTAGCAAGCATACTATTAGTACATAAGGGGTGATCAATATTCATTGCATTGCAGCACCTCCCCCCAATTATGCCCATTCTTCGTGAATGATAGTACCTCATCTTGCCTGCCTTACCCTTTAAAAAAAAAGTAAGTTCACTTACGGCAATTAACCTTGAAAAAAATATACTTTTCCAATTTCTTTTACGTTAGTTATGCTCGTATACCTCACGGTATTAATTTTAAAAAAATTCTTTACCACTTATTAACATTTAAACTGTCTCCTAAGGTTAAAGAAGGTTACTGACCAACCCTAATAAGGTTACTGACCAACGCATCATGTGGATTGAATTTACGAGGGTCATTCTAAAAGTAAAGAACGTTTGTTTCTCTAGTCATTTTTATTCAAGATAATGAAAGAAAACTTATTGTACAACACATTTTGATATGTTACCTATTTTTCTACATTGTTGCCGTTCAAATTGAACGATTTGTCAAAGCGCTGTACCAGCTTTCCTATGCCTTCTGCATACTCACTTGCCGCCAAGTTTTTGAACCAGTCACTAACTTCCTCTTTCAGTTCGTCATCATTTCTATAGTGGTTTCCGCCCAAAAAATCCTTCAATTTGGTAAAAAAGAAAGTAATCACTGGGGGCCAAGTCAGGGCTTAAGGTGGGATGTTCAAAAACTTCCCAGTTAAATTGCTGCAGCAAATTCCTTCGTCAACGCAGCAGAATGCGGACGAGAGAAGAAACACAAGGCCGCTGGACGACAATCCATGCTGTTTGTTTTGAATGGCACGGCGTAGTCGGTGAAGGCAGTAGGCTGCGGCATTTAAAATTAATGCACCATTTTCGAACTCAAGCTTCATTCATAACATTTTCCATAAGCTTCAGTTATCTGTCTGTAAATTTCAATAGGGCGAAAGTCTTTTTGCATTCAGGAAGCGTATTACGCTACGAACCTCACACTTGGCGGGATCCTTAATTTTGCCACACATTTTAAAATCGCATAAATAAACAATAAATGACCGCAGCTGCTCGCTGTTAGCGTCAAACTGGAGGGAAAGATTTGGTAAGTAAATTTCACGGAAGCGGGTGGTAGTGGGAGAATTACGCGGCTCGTAAGATCAAAACGTTCTTTACTTTTAGAATGACCCTCGTATAATGTTATGTGCATTACTGGAGTTTGCTTGCCAATTTTTGAATATATACAACTGCGTAAAGGCCTCGCTACCAGTTCGATGTGTTTGTCAACCACTAGGGGTAACGTTGAAAATTTTTATGTCAGCACTTTTTTAATTGCTGCTATATCCGTAATTTTTAAACAAATTTTACGCAATGTTCCGTAACGGCTACTGTTTTCACTGTGCTTATTCATAAAAAATTTTTTGGATTGCTTTATATACTTGTTTACATATAATTTTTTAACCCTTATTATGCTCTTTTAACGTTAATTGCTCATTTCGATAAAAGTGGCCAGTATAGAATTTGCATTTTGCACTATTTTGAAAGTTGCGTATTCCTAATCACAAAGTTTGTGTTGAGTTATTTTGATTGCATACATCTTTCACCATGACCGAAAATAATTCTGATGCCGAAGAACGTAGTGTAGCGTATTAGCCTACATAAATTCAGTATAGAGGTACATAGAAAATTAAAAAAAAAATAAAACTTACTCAATCAATTGAAAATTAAACTCAAACTTTCCATTAGAATAATTTAACGAATAATACGCATTTAAAAGACGTAAAACACGGCTTTTATTGCTAGGAATGAAAAGCAATGCTGTGACAACAGTTTGTTTTTATGAGGTACATGTCGACAAATCGCTATAAGGCTTACTCAGAAAGATACTAAACTACTTTTCGAGGTGAGCAGGTTAGTTGATTGATATAGGATGGCGTAGAAATAAATGTGAGACACGAAAAACATTAAAACTCTGACTGGCATTCATGAAAGCGTAAAACTGCAAAGACGGTGATATGCCAACAAAGAAACCTTAAAAAAAAGGAGCCGAAAAGGCCATTGAGGAAAAAATAAAAGAAATTGAAAGAGGGGACATAAAAAGAGAAACAAAACCTTCGAAAAAGATAAGAGAACAAATAAATTAAAACAAAAAATAAAACTATAAGCAATAAAAAATAAAACACTAACAAACCGAAATAAAAAATGTTACACTTTAATGCACGGAAATTAAACATATTAAGTTCGTAAGCACTGGGGTATGGTAATTAAACCATGTGGTAATTAAGAAAAGAAATTTCGGAATAATAAAGTAAAATGTTAATTAAAATGAAAACTTCAAGAAAATTGACTCAAAATATGCAACGACAATGAAAGATATTCGAACACAAAACACTGTTATATTAAACTTTTATTTAAATAAATAGCAAAACTGTGTGAAAATATTCTTTTACCTGGTTCTTCAGACTCGCTGGACCCTATAGATCGTTTGGTCGGGGAAGTTCACCTACTCACACCTGCGAACCCAAACTCAAAGGACCTATTTACTGGGTTATATACCCAACATCACGCGTGTTAGGTTAGGCCAAGCATCTTAACGATTACGTATCACCATAGAAGCACCATAGAAGCATGATTCTTTGGATACGTCAGTTTAAATTTGACCATTTGTTTAAACACAATCTTAACATAAAGATATAAGCGAAGACCGTTTGGAAATCTTTTTAAAAAATCAGCTAGATTTAAAGGTGACATAATCATATGCCAGAGAGGAAAGATATTAGAAATTTTTAATTTTAGGGGTAATGGTAGAAAAAATTTAGAATACTCGAAGATGACGAAACCCGTATGTCTCAAATTCAAAGTAAAAGATGATTGGAGTTAACACTATGAGATAAGGAAGAAGAGATAGATATCGTTTAGGTCAAACATCTTAATGATTATGTATCACCACAGAAACATGATTCTTTGGGTACGTTAGTTTGTCTTTAAACAAATGGTTTAACTTAATCTTAGAACCAATATATACGCGAAGACCGTCTGGAAATCTTTTTAAAAAATCAGAGATCAAAAGGTGACAATCATATGCCAGGGAGGAAATAGATGAGAAATTTTTAATTTTAGAGGTATTGGTAGAAAAAGTTTAGACCACTCGAAGATCACGGAGCACGTATGCATAAAAGTCAAAGTAAAGGATGATTGGAGTTTATGAGATAGGGAAAAAACGATAGATATCTTGTAAAGAGTAAGAGAAAATGAATCAGTCTTTGGAAATTAAAATACCGTAAAATCTTGACTATAATGCGCACACTTGTATAATGCGCATGCTTAATTTTGCGCGAAATTTTCGGAAAAAATTAAATTTCGACTCTAATACGCACCCATAACTTTTCAATATTTTATGTAAAAATTGCACAGATATTTATTAACAGAAATAAAATTTGTAATGAAAAGAAATGAAAACGTTAAATTCACTAGAAAAAAAAACTCAAATTTTTATTCAAAACAAACAATACTGTCAAATTATCAGTCTTAATCACTTTCACTAGACTACAGCTCATCTATTGTTGCATCCATGTCATAATTATTGGTGCCGTCATATACGTATATCGCCATCCTCATTTGATGACACCTGCCCATCCTTCCATAATATGTCGTTCTCACTGCCATCTGACGTTTAACAATTGATAATTTTTCTGCTGCCTCATAGGACCGTCTTGAAGAAATTTTGAGGGAAATAAATAAAATAAAATAGTAAATTTTTGCACTTACAACAACCAAAAACTATCACTATTTCAAGGGACCTGTTATTAAAAGAATGAGTGTGAGATACGAACTATGAGTTTCGTTTGTTTAAAAGGAACACCTGCGTAGTAAACGGGTGGATGAATCACGGAATGCAGATGCGCGCTCACCCGTGTTGCGACAATGTCTTACACCTGCTGTACGTTCGTTTATTCAATGTTTAAAACTACGTTTTTTGTACACGAGTATAATACGAACCCTTATTTTTGCGCACTAAAATGGGAAAAAAGGTGGGTATCATACTCAAGATTTTACGGTAATGGTAAAAGAAGCAGAACCTAAATCACAGATCTTATGATTTGTGAGCCCAAAATTTAAAGTTCTACTTGCTTCTCCATTTCTGTTAGCATTACACCAGCGACGATTACCGTAAACTTCTCAACAATTACGCACCACCAAAGAAATGGGTTTAATGCTACAGAACTTATAAGACAAACAGTTTGCACTGAATTGTTCCACTTCTCATGTAAAAGAAACTAAATATAAGGGCCCATAGGGACGGAGACAAATGGTTGTTAACAAAGGTAAAATTGTCATCAACATATCTCATCGAATACAAAACATTAAACTATCTGAAAAGTCTCTCCCCAAAATTGTGCACATAAATGTCTCAGAGACATATAAAAAAAGAGGAATTTCTCTTACAAAATAGCTCGTTTGTTTGCGATAGTTACCATTAAAAAGTTAACAGCTTAGCTTAAATGCTAACTATTCTCAGAAGTTTCTCAGCCACAAAACAAATTAATAGAATGGCACATTCTTTATTCCCAACAATCAATAAGTATCAATAAGTTGATTAACCACCTGTGGCACAACCCATTTAACCATACGCTATCATTAGCATATCGGCCTGTAACTGCAATCAATATATCGATTGTATTAATTAGAATAATACTCACATGTATACAAATTTCTGTCTAAAGTCTAGGTATGAAGTGTAAGAATAATTCATATATTGACTAAATAAACGGGTATGGAAACGGGGAATATCATGTTATAATATCACTAAAGGAAAAAAAATAACATGCTATTTACAGCTTTTATTATAAAAATGTACTTCTAAATTTAGACTTTCAATTACACAGTACAGTGGACCTCAGAGAGGTGAAAATATTAGATGGAGAATAATTCGAGTCAAAAATTTTGTGCGACAGAAATTAATTTTGTTTGAGTCAAGTCTACGGATATCACAAGATTAACAACTTTTTCAACGGTGTTTGTTGCGAAGGATCAAAAGGCAAAAAAAATGGAAATTGCTTTAAAAAAATTAAATTACTAACTGGAGGTTATTTCTCTACAACAGACTAGGGAAATATCATTATTTTTGTGTTGAAGAGGTATGAGAACATTTACTGCAGCTGAGGTTTAAACTGAAGCCTCGATAACTCCTGTATTAGTTCGATAATTCGGTAGTGGATGTTTAATCTAAAGTATTGCGCAAGTCACTGAAAACGAGATAAATAAACATAAACATAAGATTTCCAAACAGGAACGAAAGATGACTGAAAAGTATATAAAACTTTTAAAAAACTTCTTGCATTAAAACTGTTAGGTGTTAGTCGAAAAAAATGATTTGTTCTTATATGTTGCTTGTCCTCATCTTAATTTTAATGCATGTATGCTATTTCCCTTTAAGACACAACATACAAGGTGCGGCCATTAGTTTCCAGGACTGATCTAATAACTCCTGAAAATATTACATGAAATATGTACATACCCATTTAATATGTTTCGAAGTAACTTCCACCTGCGGTAATGCACTTTGTGCTCGGCTGTTTAAGTTTCGGAAACAACTTTTAATGTCATCTTTCGGAATGCTCTTTAATGGGAACGTCACTGTTCTCTTGATGGCTTCGACATCCTCAAATCTTGTTCCCTTCAGCAAATCTTTCAGTTTTAGAAACAAGGAAAAGTCTGCCGGTGATAAGTTCGGAGAGTATGGAGGATGCTGCATCTCCACGATCTCATGCTGGGCCAATTTGCTGAAGGGAACAAGATTTGAGGATGTCGAAGCCATCAAGAAAACGGTGACGTTCACATTAAAGAGCATTCCGAAAGAGGACTTTGAAAGTTGTTTCCGAAACTTAAACAGCCAGCCGAGCACAGAAGTGCATTACGGCAGGTGGGAGTTACTTCGAAACATATTAAACTGGTATGTATTTCATGTAATATTTTCTGGAGTTATTAGATCAGTCCTGGAAATTAATGGCCGCACCTTGTAAAACCTGTTACTATAAACTGTAGACCAACTTAACTTTAAAAAAGGAAGAGTCTATCTTTTAATTCTAATAAATAAATAAATTCTTGCAGAAGAAACAATTTTTAGAAGGATTTGACAATCCGTAAAAGGCTTTTAAATTGTATTTGAGTTATGACATGCATGAGTACTCCTATAGTGACCTTAAAAAAATGTCTTCCAAAAAATCTTATTCACAAGACATGGTTGGTTATTTGAGAACGATACTATTATTTTCAACTACACGAGAGTCGTATGATATGAGCAGAAAACCAAAGAACATTTACTTGAAACGCTGAATTCCCATTGCAGTAGTTCAGATTTAATTTGAAGCCTCGGTAACTGCTGCCATTCTGTAACTGCGCGTTGGGCTTTCTAATCCCAGTTGGATCAGACAGATCAGAGACCTAAAACGAGTAATATTAACCACGAGTTAACCTCTGAGATAGGATGACAGAAGTCGGCTCCCGAGAAGAGTAATATATTGAACTGAATTGAGAAATAAAGGGAAGGAATGATTCGTATATGCTGAATTAAAACTTCATGAGACAGAACAGGGTGTTTATAACCATGAAATTCAACTACGCTTTACTATCGTATATAGTAATTAGTCATTGCTTAAATATTTCATGGTTTAGTGCTGATAGTTCTAGTGCAATGTTAGATAGAGGAAGTTCGCATGATTGGTTTGCGTTAGGTATGTGGTCGGGTTCGATTGTGTAATGTTTTAATGTAATGAAACTTTACCTGAATGTTATTATGGAAAATATCCCAATTCGTAAAAAAACCCCTCTGATTTTATGGTATTCCTGAAATATTTATTATAAGGAGAAAAGAAATATGTTTTATCGTATTTAGCATGCCCGTTTCTGCTAGAACAGTATAATAAAAAAAATTCGTTGAATTGGAAACTGCATATACTCTAAAGTTACTACAATTGAAGTAATAGATAGCAGATGCTAAAAAGAGAGTTGTAAAGAATCTGAGATGGATGTTTATTACAATTAAATATGTTAGGGATGCATATGTAGTACGAGTCCTTCATTATACATATACAGATGGATCCCTGCATTATATACATTCCTTACATATTTAATTATTATAAACTTCCCTCTCAGGTTGTTTATAACCCATTTAACACAATACAACGACCATACAATCTTTTAATACTACGAGATTTCTATATAACTCTTTCGATTTTTATAAAAATTT